>CAKKTE020000373.1:600000-822931 GCA_920105625.2 Clusia tigrina | reverse complement strand
GTCCTACACCTATCAAAGTTTGCAACATACAAATGCTTGTAACTTTTTACTGGAGCGTCATAAAACCTTGAAATTTTGTAACAATAAAGTACTCGAGCCTCTTGTCAATTGAAGTTATCGCTCAAAGCTATGGTCTCCTTGAGTCCCAAATGAAACACTGATAAAACTTCAAATGGCCTTAACTTCTATACGGTACGTCCTACACCTATCAAAGTTTGCAACATACAAATCCTTGTAACTTTTTACTGGAGCGTCATAAAACCTTGAAATTTTGTAACAATAAAGTACTCGAGCCTCTTGTCAATTGAAGTTATCGCTCAAAGCTATGGTATCCTTGAGTCCCAAATCAAACACTGATAAAACTTCAAATGGCCCTAACTTCTATATGGTACGTCCTACACCTATCAAAGTTTGCAACATACAAATGCTTGTAACTTTTTACTGGAACGTCATAAAACCTTGAAATTTTGTAACAATAAAGTACTCGAGCCTCTTGTCAATTTAAGCTATCGCTCAAAGCTATGCTACTCTTGAGTCCCAAATCAAACACTGATAAAACTTCAAATGGCCCTAACTTCTATACGGTACGTCCTACACCTATCAAAGTTTGCAACATACAAATCCTTGTAACTTTTTACTGGAGCGTCATAAAACCTTGAAATTTTGTAACAATAAAGTACTCGATCCTCTTGTCAATTTAAGTTATCGTTCAAAGCTACCCATGAGTCCCAAATGAAACACTGATAAAACTTCAAATGGCCTTAACTTCTATACGGTACGTCCTGCACCTATCAAAGTTTGCACCATATAAATGCTTGTAACCTTTTACTGGAGCGTCATAAAACCTTGAAATTTTGTAACAATAAAGTACTCGAGCCTCTTCTCAATTTATGCTATCGCTCAAATCTATGCCACCCTTGAGTCCCAAATCAATCACTGATAAAACTTTAAATGGCCCTAACTTCTATACGGTACGTCCTACACCTATCAAAGTTTGCAACATACAAATGCTTGTAACTTTTTACTGGAGCGTCATAAAACCTTGAAATTTTGTAACAATAAAGTACTCGAGCCTCTTGTCAATTGAAGTTATCGCTCAAAGCTATAGTCTCCTTGAGTCCCAAATCAAACACTGATAAAACTTCAAATGGCCCTAACTTCTATACGGTACGTCCTACACCTATCAAAGTTTGCAACATACAAATCCTTGTAACTTTTTACTGGAGCGTCATAAAACCTTGAAATTTTGTAACAATAAAGTACTCGAGCCTCTTGTCAATTGAAGTTATCGCTCAAGGCTATGGTATCCTTGAGTCCCAAATTAAACACTGATAAAACTTCAAATGGCCCTAACTTCTATACGGTACGTCCTACACCTATCAAAGTTTGCAACATACAAATGCTTGTAACTTTTTACTGGAGCGTCATAAAACCTTGAAATTTTGTAACAATAAAGTACTCGAGCCTCTTGTCAATTTAAGTTATCGCTCAAAGCTACGCTACCCTTGAGTCCCAAATAAAACACTGATAAAACTTCAAATGGCCATAACTTCTATACGGTACGTCCTACACCTATCAAAGTTTGCAACATACAAATCCTTGTAACTTTTTACTGGAGCGTCATAAAACCTTGAAATTTTGTAACAATAAAGTACTCGAGCCTCTTGTCAATTGAAGTTATCGCTCAAAGCTATGGTATCCTTGAGTCCCAAATCAAACACTGATAAAACTTCAAATTGCCCTAACTTCTATATGGTACGTCCTACACCTATCAAAGTTTGCAACATACAAATGCTTGTAACTTTTTACTGGAGCGTCATAAAACCTTGAAATTTTGTAACAATAAAGTACTCGAGCCTCTTGTCAATTTAAGCTATCGCTCAAAGCTATGCTACTCTTGAGTCCCAAATCAAACACTGATAAAACTTCAAATGGCCCTAACTTCTATACGGTACGTCCTACACCTATCAAAGTTTGCAACATACAAATCATTGTAACTTTTGACTGGAGCGTCATAAAACCTTGAAATTTTGTAACAATAAAGTACTCGAGCCTCTTGTCAATTTAAGTTATCGCTCAAAGCTACGCTACCCTTGAGACCCAAATAAAACACTGATAAAACTTCAAATGGCCATAACTTCTATACGGTACGTCCTACACCTATCAAAGTTTGCAACATACAAATCCTTGTAACTTTTTACTGGAGCGTCATAAAACCTTGAAATTTTGTAACAATAAAGTACTCGAGCCTCTTGTCAATTGAAGTTATCGCTCAAAGCTATGGTATCCTTGAGTCCCAAATCAAACACTGATAAAACTTCAAATTGCCCTAACTTCTATATGGTACGTCCTACACCTATCAAAGTTTGCAACATACAAATGCTTGTAACTTTTTACTGGAGCGTCATAAAACCTTGAAATTTTGTAACAATAAAGTACTCGAGCCTCTTGTCAATTTAAGCTATCGCTCAAAGCTATGCTACTCTTGAGTCCCAAATCAAACACTGATAAAACTTCAAATGGCCCTAACTTCTATACGGTACGTCCTACACCTATCAAAGTTTGCAACATACAAATCATTGTAACTTTTGACTGGAGCGTCATAAAACCTTGAAATTTTGTAACAATAAAGTACTCGAGCCTCTTGTCAATTTAAGGTATCGCTCAAAGCTACGCTACCCTTGAGTCCCAAATCAAACACTGATGAAACTTCAAATGGCCCTAACTTCTATACGGTACGTCCTACACCTATCAAAGTTTGCAACATACAAATCCTTGTAACTTTTTACTGGAGCGTCATAAAACCTTGAAATTTTGTAACAATAAAGTACTCGATCCTCTTGTCAATTTAAGTTATCGTTCAAAGCTATGCTACCCATGAGTCCCAAATGAAACACTGATAAAACTTCAAATGGCCTTAACTTCTATACGGTACGTCCTACACCTATCAAAGTTTGCACCATATAAATGCTTGTAACCTTTTACTGGAGCGTCATAAAACCTTGAAATTTTGTAACAATAAAGTACTCGAGCCTCTTCTCAATTTAAGCTATCGCTCAAATCTATGCTACCCTTGAGTCCCAGATCAATCACTGATAAAACTTTAAATGGCCCTAACTTCTATACGGTACGTCCTACACCTATCAAAGTTTGCAACATACAAATGCTTGTAACTTTTTACTGGAGCGTCATAAAACCTTGAAATTTTGTAACAATAAAGTACTCGAGCCTCTTGTCAATTGAAGTTATCGCTCAAAGCTATGGTCTCCTTGAGTCCCAAATCAAACACTGATAAAACTTCAAATGGCCCTAACTTCTATACGGTACGTCCTACACCTATCAAAGTTTGCAACATACAAATCCTTGTAACTTTTTACTGGAGCGTCATAAAACCTTGAAATTTTGTAACAATAAAGTACTCGAGCCTCTTGTCAATTGAAGTTATCGCTCAAAGCTATGGTATCCTTGAGTCCCAAATCAAACACTGATAAAACTTCAAATGGCCCTAACTTCTATACGGTACGTCCTACACCTATCAAAGTTTGCAACATACAAATCCTTGTAACTTTTTACTGGAGCGTCATAAAACCTTGAAATTTTGTAACAATAAAGTACTCGAGCCTCTTGTCAATTTAAGTTATCGCTCAAAGCTACGCTACCCTTGAGTCCCAAATAAAACACTGATTAAACTTCAAATGGCCATAACTTCTATACGGTACGTCCTACACCTATCAAAGTTTGCAACATACAAATCCTTGTAACTTTTTACTGGAGCGTCATAAAACCTTGAAATTTTGTAACAATAAAGTACTCGAGCCTCTTGTCAATTGAAGTTATCGCTCAAAGCTATGGTATCCTTGAGTCCCAAATCAAACACTGATAAAACTTCAAATGGCCCTAACTTCTATATGGTACGTCCTACACCTATCAAAGTTTGCAACATACAAATGCTTGTAACTTTTTACTGGAGCGTCATAAAACCTTGAAATTTTGTAACAATAAAGTACTCGAGCCTCTTGTCAATTTAAGCTATCGCTCAAAGCTATGCTACCCTTGAGTCCCAAATCAAACAATGATAAAACTTCAAATGGCCCTAACTTCTATACGGTACGTCCTACACCTATCAAAGTTTGCAACATACAAATGTTTATAACTTTTGACTGGAGCGTCATAAAACCTTGAAATTTTGTAACAATAAAGTACTCGAGCCTCTTGTCAATTTAAGGTATCGCTCAAAGCTACGCTACCCTTGAGTCCCAAATCAAACACTGATAAAACTTCAAATGGCCCTAACTTCTATATGGTACGTCCTACACCTATCAAAGTTTGCAACATACAAATCCTTGTAACTTTTTACTGGAGCGTCATAAAACCTTGAAATTTTGTAACAATAAAGTACTCGAGCCTCTTGTCAATTTAAGTTATCGCTCAAAGCTATGCTTCCCTTGAGTCCCAACTCAAACACTGATAAAACTTCAAATGGCCCTAACTTCTATACAGTACGTCCTACACCTATCAAAGTTTGCAACATACAAATGCTTGTAACTTTTTACTGGAGCGCATTAAAACCTTGAAATTTTGTAACAATAAAGTACTCGAGCCTCTTGTCAATTTAAGTTATCGCTCAAAGCTATGCTACCCTTGAGTCCCAAATCAAACATTGATAAAACTTCAAATGGCCCTAACTTCTATATGGTACGTCCTACACCTATCAAAGTTTGCAACATACAAATGCTTGTAACTTTTTACTGGAGCGTCATAAAACCTTGAAATTTTGTAACAATAAAGTACTCGAGCCTCTTCTCAATTTAAGCTATCGCTCATAGCTATGCTACCCTTGAGTCCCAAATCAAACAATGATAAAACTTCAAATGGCCCTAACTTCTATACAGTACGTCCTACACCTAAAAAAGTTTGCAACAAACAAATGCATGTAACTTTTTACTGGAGCGTCTTAAAACCTGGAAATTTTTTAACAATAAAGTACTCGGGCCTCTTGTCAATTTAAGCTATCGCTCAAAGCTATGCTACTCTTGAGTCCCAAATCAAACACTGATAAAACTTCGAATGGCCGTAACTTCTATACGGTATGTCCTACACCTATCAAAGTTTGCAACATATAAATGCTTGTAACCTTTTACTGGAGCGTCATAAAACCTTGAAATTTTGTAACAATAAAGTACTCGATCCTCTTGTCAATTTAAGTTATCGTTCAAAGCTATGCTACCCTTGAGTCCCAAATGAAACACTGATAAAACTTCAAATGGCCCTAACTTCTATACGGTACGTCCTACACCTATCAAAGTTTGCAACATATAAATGCTTGTAACCTTTTACTGGAGCGTCATAAAACCTTGAAATTTTGTAACAATAAAGTACTCGAGCCTCTTCTCAATTTAAGCTATCGCTCAAATCTATGCTACCCTTGAGTCCCAAATCAAACACTGATAAAACTTCTAATGGCCCTAACTTCTATACAGTACGTCCTACACCTATCAAAGTTTGCAACATACAAATGCTTGTAACTTTTTACTGGAGCGTCATAAAACCTTGAAATTTTGTAACAATAAAGTACTCGAGCCTCTTGTCAATTTAAGCTAACTTCTATACAGTACGTCCTACACCTAAAAAAGTTTGCAACATACAAATGCATGTAACTTTTTACTGGAGCGTCTTAAAACCTTGAAATTTTGTAACAATAAAGTACTCGAGCCTCTTGTCAATTTAAGCTATCGCTCAAAGCTACGCTACCCTTGAGTCCCAATAAAACACTGATAGAACTTCAAATGGCCCTAACTTCTATACGGTACGTCCTACACTTATCAAAGTTTGCAACATACAAATGCTTCTAACTTTTTACTGGAGCGTCATAAAACCTGGCAAGTTTGTAACAATAAAGTACTCGAGCCTCTTGTCAATTTAAGTTATCGCTCAAAGCTATGTTACCCTTGAGTCCCAATTCAGACAATGATACAATTTCAAATGGCCCTAACTTCTATACGGTACGTCCTACACCTATCAAAGTTTGCAACATACAAATGCTTGTAACTTTTTACTGGAGCGCATTAAAACCTTGAAATTTTGTAACAATAAAGTACTCGAGCCTCTTGTCAATTTAAGTTATCGCTCAAAGCTATGCTACCCTTGAGTCCCAAATCAAACACTGATAAAACTTCAAATGGCCCTAACTTCTATATGGTACGTCCTACACCTATCAAAGTTTGCAACATACAAATGCTTGTAACTTTTTACTGGAGCGTCATAAAACCTTGAAATTTTGTAACAATAAAGTACTCGAAACTCTTGTCAATTTAAGCTATCGCTCAAAGCTATGCTACCCTTGAGTCCCAAATCAAACACTGATAAAACTTCAAATGGCCCTAACTTCTATACAGTACGTCCTACACCTATCAAAGTTTGCAACATACAAATGCTTGTAACTTTTTACTGGAGCGTCATAAAACCTTGAAATTTTGAAACAGTAAAGTACGGAAGCCTCTTGTCAATTTAAGCTATCGCTCAAAGCTATGCTATCCTTCAGTCCCAAATCAAACACTGATAAAACTTCAAATGGCCCTAACTTCTATACGGTACGTCCTACACCTATCAAAGTTTGCAACATACAAATGCTTGTAACTTTTTACTGGAGCGTCATAAAACCTTGAAATTTTGTAACAATAAAGTACTCGGGCCTCTTGTCAATTTAGGCTATCGCTCAAAGCTATGCTACCCTTGAGTTCCAAATCAAACACTGATAAAACTTCAAATGGCCCTAACTTCTATACGGTACGTCCTACACCTATCAAAGTTTGCAACATACAAATGCTTATAACTTTTTACTGGAGCGTCATAAAACCTTGAAATTTTGTAACAATAAAGTACTCGAGCCTCTTGTCAATTTAAGCTATCGCTCAAAGCTATGCTACCCTTGAGTCCCAAATCAAACAATGATAAAACTTCAAATGGCCCTAACTTCGATACAGTACGTCCTACACCTAAAAAAGTTTGCAACATACAAATGCATGTAACTTTTTACTGGAGCGTCTTAAAACCTGGAAATTTTGTAACAATAAAGTACTCGGGCCTCTTGTCAATTTAAGCTATCGCTCAAAGCTACGCTACCCTTGAGTCCCAAATTAAACACTGATAAAACTTCAAATGGCCCTAACTTCTATACGGTACGTCCTACACCTATCAGAGTTTGCAACATACAAATCCTTGTAACTTTTTACTGGAGCGTCATAAAATCTTGAAATTGTGTAACAATAAAGTACTCGAGCCTCTTGTAAATTTAAGCTATCGCTCAAAGCTACGCTACCCTTGAGTCCCAAATCAAACACTGATAAAACTTCAAATGGCCCTAACTTCTATACAGTACGTCCTACACCTATCAAAGTTTGCAACATACAAATGCTTGTAACTTTTTACTGGAGCGCATTAAAACCTTGAAATTTTGTAACAATAAAGTACTCGAGCCTCTTGTCAATTTAAGTTATCGCTCAAAGCTATGCTACCCTTGAGTCCCAAATCAAACACTGATAAAACTTCAAATGGCCCTAACTTCTATATGGTACGTCCTACACCTATCAAAGTTTGCAACATACAAATGCTTGTAACTTTTTACAGGAGCGTCATAAAACCTTGAAATTTTGTAACAATAAAGTACTCGAAACTCTTGTCAATTTAAGCTATCGCTCAAAGCTATGCTACCCTTGAGTCCCAAATCAAACACTGATAAAACTTCAAATGGCCCTAACTTCTATACAGTACGTCCTACACCTATCAAAGTTTGCAACATACAAATGCTTGTAACTTTTTACTGGAGCGTCATAAAACCTTGAAATTTTGAAACAGTAAAGTACGGAAGCCTCTTGTCAATTTAAGCTATCGCTCAAAGCTATGCTATCCTTCAGTCCCAAATCAAACACTGATAAAACTTCAAATGGCCCTAACTTCTATACGGTACGTCCTACACCTATCAAAGTTTGCAACATACAAATGCTTGTAACTTTTTACTGGAGCGTCATAAAACCTTGAAATTTTGTAACAATAAAGTACTCGAGCCTCTTGTCAATTTAAGCTATCGCTCAGAGCTACGCTACCCTTGAGTCCCAAATCAAACACTGATAAAACTTCAAATACCCCTAACTTCTATACGGTACGTCCTACACCTATCAAAGTTTGCAACATACAAATCCTTGTAACTTTTTACTGGAGCGTCATAAAACCTTGAAATTTTGTAACAATAAAGTACTCGGGCCTCTTGTCAATTTAGGCTATCGCTCAAAGCTATGCTACCCTTGAGTTCCAAATCAAACACTGATAAAACTTCAAATGGCCCTAACTTCTATACGGTACGTCCTACACCTATCAAAGTTTGCAACATACAAATGCTTATAACTTTTTACTGGAGCGTCATAAAACCTTGAAATTTTGTAACAATAAAGTACTCGAGCCTCTTGTCAATTTAAGCTATCGCTCAAAGCTATGCTACCCTTGAGTCCCAAATCAAACAGTGATAAAACTTCAAATGGCCCTAACTTCTATACAGTACGTCCTACACCTAAAAAAGTTTGCAACATACAAATGCATGTAACTTTTTACTGGAGCGTCTTAAAACCTGGAAATTTTGTAACAATAAAGTACTCGGGCCTCTTGTCAATTTAAGCTATCGCTCAAAGCTACGCTACCCTTGAGTCCCAAATTAAACACTGATAAAACTTCAAATGGCCCTAACTTCTATACGGTACGTCCTACACCTATCAGAGTTTGCAACATACAAATCCTTGTAACTTTTTACTGGAGCGTCATAAAATCTTGAAATTGTGTAACAATAAAGTACTCGAGCCACTTGTCAATTTAAGCTATCGCTCAAAGCTACGCTACCCTTGAGTCCCAAATCAAACACTGATAAAACTTCAAATGGCCCTAACTTCTATACAGTACGTCCTACACCTAAAAAAGTTTGCAACATACAAATGCATGTAACTTTTTACTGGAGCGTCTTAAAACCTTGAAATTTTGTAACAATAAAGTACTCGAGCCTCTTGTCAATTTAAGCTATCGCTCAAAGCTACGCTACCCTTGAGTCCCAATAAAACACTGATAGAACTTCAAATGGCCCTAACTTCTATACGGTACGTCCTACACTTATCAAAGTTTGTAACATACAAATGCTTCTAACTTTTTACTGGAGCGTCATAAAACCTGGCAAGTTTGTAACAATAAAGTACTCGAGCCTCTTGTCAATTTAAGTTATCGCTCAAAGCTATGTTACCCTTGAGTCCCAATTCAGACAATGATACAATTTCAAATGGCCCTAACTTCTATACGGTACGTCCTACACCTATCAAAGTTTGCAACATACAAATGCTTGTAACTTTTTACTGGAGCGCATTAAAACCTTGAAATTTTGTAACAATAAAGTACTCGAGCCTCTTGTCAATTTAAGTTATCGCTCAAAGCTATGCTACCATTGAGTCCCAAATCAAACACTGATAAAACTTCAAATGGCCCTAACTTCTATATGGTACGTCCTACACCTATCAAAGTTTGCAACATACAAATGCTTGTAACTTTTTACTGGAGCGTCATAAAACCTTGAAATTTTGTAACAATAAAGTACTCGAACCTCTTGTCAATTTAAGCTATCGCTCAAAGCTATGCTACCCTTGAGTCCCAAATCAAACACTGATAAAACTTCAAATGGCCCTAACCTCTATACAGTACGTCCTACACCTATCAAAGTTTGCAACATACAAATGCTTGTAACTTTTTACTGGAGCGTCATAAAACCTTGAAATTTTGAAACAGTAAAGTACGGAAGCCTCTTGTCAATTTAAGCTATCGCTCAAAGCTATGCTATCCTTCAGTCCCAAATCAAACACTGATAAAACTTCAAATGGCCCTAACTTCTATACGGTACGTCCTACACCTATCAAAGTTTGCAACATACAAATGCTTGTAACTTTTTACTGGAGCGTCATAAAACCTTGAAATTTTGTAACAATAAAGTACTCGAGCCTCTTGTCAATTTAAGCTACCGCTCAAAGCTACGCTACCCTTGAGTCCCAAATCAAACACTGATAAAACTTCAAATACCCCTAACTTCTATACGGTACGTCCTACACCTATCAAAGTTTGCAACATACAAATCCTTGTAACTTTTTACTGGAGCGTCATAAAACTTTGAAATTTTGTAACAATAAAGTACTCGAGCCTCTTGTCAATTGAAGTTATCGCTCAAAGCTATGGTATCCTTGACTTCCAAATCAAACACTGATAAAACTTCAAATGGCCCTAACTTCTATGCGGTATGTCCTACACCTATCAAAGTTTGCAACATACAAATGCTTGTAACTTTTTACTGGAGCGTCATAAAACCTTGAAATTTTGTAACAATAAAGTACTCGGGCCTCTTGTCAATTTAGGCTATCACTCAAAGCTATGCTACCCTTGAGTTCCAAATCAAACACTGATAAAACTTCAAATAGCCCTAACTTCTATACGGTACGTCCTACACCTATCAAAGTTTGCAACATACAAATGCTTGTAACTTTTTACTGGAGCGTCATAAAACCTTGAAATTTTGTAACAATAAAGTACTCGAGCCTCTTGTCAATTTAAGCTATCGCTCAAAGCTACGCTACCCTTGAGTCCCAAATCAAACACTGATAAAACTTCAAATGGCCCTAACTTCTATACGGTACGTCCTACACCTATCAAACCTTGAAATTTTGTAACAATAAAGTACTCGAGCCTCTTGTCAATTTAAGCTATCGCTCAAAGCTACGCTACCCTTGAGTCCCAAATCAAACACTGATAAAACTTCAAATGGCCCTAACTTCTATACGGTACGTCCTACACCTATCAAAGTTTGCAACATACAAATGCTTGTAACTTTTTACTGGAACGTCATAAAACCTTGAAATTTTGTAACAATAAAGTACTCGAGCCTCTTGTCAATTTAAGCTATCGCTCAAAGCTACACTACCCTTGAGTCCCAAATCAAACACTGATAAAACTTTAAATGGCCCTAACTTCTGTATGGTACGTCCTACACCTATCAAAGTTTGCAACATACAAATGCTTGTAACTTTTTACTGGAGCGTCATAGAAACTTGAAAATTTGTAACAATAAAGGACTCGATCCTCTTGTCAATTTAAGTTATCGCTCAAAGCTATGCTACCCTTGAGTCCCAAATCAAACACTGATAAAACTTCAAATAGCCCTAACTTCTATACGGTACGTCCTACACCTATCAAAGTTTGCAACATACAAATGCTTGTAACTTTTTACTGGAGCGTCATAAAACCTTGAAATTTTGTAACAATAAAGTACTCGAGCCTCTTGTCAATTTAAGCTATCGCTCAAAGCTATGCTACCCTTGAGTCCCAAATCAAACAATGATAAAACTTCAAATGGCCCTAACTTCTATACAGTACGTCCTACACCTAAAAAAGTTTGCAACATACAAATGCATGTAACTTTTTACTGGAGCGTCTTAAAACCTGGAAATTTTGTAACAATAAAGTACTCGGGCCTCTTGTCAATTTAAGCTATCGCTCAAAGCTACGCTACCCTTGAGTCCCAAATTAAACACTGATAAAACTTCAAATGGCCCTAACTTCTATACGGTACGTCCTACACCTATCAGAGTTTGCAACATACAAATCCTTGTAACTTTTTACTGGAGCGTCATAAAATCTTGAAATTGTGTAACAATAAAGTACTCGAGCCACTTGTCAATTTAAGCTATCGCTCAAAGCTACGCTACCCTTGAGTCCCAAATCAAACACTGATAAAACTTCAAATGGCCCTAACTTCTATACAGTACGTCCTACACCTAAAAAAGTTTGCAACATACAAATGCATGTAACTTTTTACTGGAGCGTCTTAAAACCTTGAAATTTTGTAACAATAAAGTACTCGAGCCTCTTGTCAATTTAAGCTATCGCTCAAAGCTACGCTACCCTTGAGTCCCAATAAAACACTGATAGAACTTCAAATGGCCCTAACTTCTATACGGTACGTCCTACACTTATCAAAGTTTGTAACATACAAATGCTTCTAACTTTTTACTGGAGCGTCATAAAACCTGGCAAGTTTGTAACAATAAAGTACTCGAACCTCTTGTCAATTTAAGCTATCGCTCAAAGCTATGCTACCCTTGAGTCCCAAATCAAACACTGATAAAACTTCAAATGGCCCTAACCTCTATACAGTACGTCCTACACCTATCAAAGTTTGCAACATACAAATGCTTGTAACTTTTTACTGGAGCGCATTAAAACCTTGAAATTTTGTAACAATAAAGTACTCGAGCCTCTTGTCAATTTAAGTTATCGCTCAAAGCTATGCTACCATTGAGTCCCAAATCAAACACTGATAAAACTTCAAATGGCCCTAACTTCTATATGGTACGTCCTACACCTATCAAAGTTTGCAACATACAAATGCTTGTAACTTTTTACTGGAGCGTCATAAAACCTTGAAATTTTGTAACAATAAAGTACTCGAACCTCTTGTCAATTTAAGCTATCGCTCAAAGCTATGCTACCCTTGAGTCCCAAATCAAACACTGATAAAACTTCAAATGGCCCTAACCTCTATACAGTACGTCCTACACCTATCAAAGTTTGCAACATACAAATGCTTGTAACTTTTTACTGGAGCGTCATAAAACCTTGAAATTTTGTAACAATAAAGTACTCGAGCCTCTTGTCAATTTAAGCTATCGCTCAAAGCTATGCTACCCTTGAGTCCCAAATCAAACACTGATAAAACTTCAAATGGCCCTAACTTCTATACGGTACGTCCTACACCTATCAAACCTTGAAATTTTGTAACAATAAAGTACTCGAGCCGCTTGTCAATTTAAGCTATCGCTCAAAGCTATGCTACCCTTGAGTCCCAAATCAAACACTGATAAAACTTCAAATGGCCCTAACTTCTATACGGTACGTCCTACACCTATCAAAGTTTGCAACATACAAATGCTTGTAACTTTTTACTGGAACGTCATAAAACCTTGAAATTTTGTAACAATAAAGTACTCGAGCCTCTTGTCAATTTAAGCTATCGCTCAAAGCTACACTACCCTTGAGTCCCAAATCAAACACTGATAAAACTTTAAATGGCCCTAACTTCTGTATGGTACGTCCTACACCTATCAAAGTTTGCAACATACAAATGCTTGTAACTTTTTACTGGAGCGTCATAGAAACTTGAAAATTTGTAACAATAAAGGACTCGATCCTCTTGTCAATTTAAGTTATCGCTCAAAGCTATGCTACCCTTGAGTCCCAAATCAAACACTGATAAAACTTCAAATAGCCCTAACTTCTATACGGTACGTCCTACACCTATCAAAGTTTGCAACATACAAATGCTTGTAACTTTTTACTGGAGCGTCATAAAACCTTGAAATTTTGTAACAATAAAGTACTCGAACCTCTTGTCAATTTAAGCTATCGCTCAAAGCTACGCTACCCTTGAGTTCCAAATCAAACACTGATAAAACTTCAAATGGCCCTAACTTCTATACGGTACGTCCTACACCTATCAAACCTTGAAATTTTGTAACAATAAAGTACTCGAGCCTCTTGTCAATTTAAGCTATCGCTCAAAGCTATGCTACCCTTGAGTCCCCAAACAAACACTGATAAAACTTCAAATGGCCCTAACTTCTATACGGTACGTCCTACACCTATCAAAGTTTGCAACATATAAATGCTTGTAACTTTTTACTGGAGCGTCATAAAACCTTGAAATTTTGAAACAGTAAAGTACTCGAGCCTCTTGTCAATTTAAGCTATCGCTCAAAGCTATGCTATCCTTCAGTCCCAAATCAAACACTGATAAAACTTCAAATGGCCCTAACTTCTATACGGTACGTCCTACACCTAAAAAAGTTTGCAACATACAAATGCATGTAACTTTTTACTGGAGCGTCATAAAACCTTGAAGCCCTAACTTCTATACGGTACGTCCTACACCTATCAAAGTTTGCAACATACAAATGCTTGTAACTTTTTACTGGAGCGTCATAAAACCTTGAAATTTTGTAACAATAAAGTACTCGAACCTCTTGTCAATTTAAGCTATCGCTCAAAGCTACGCTACCCTTGAGTTCCAAATCAAACACTGATAAAACTTTAAATGGCCCTAACTTCTATACGGTACGTCCTACACCTATCAAACCTTGAAATTTTGTAACAATAAAGTACTCGAGCCTCTTGTCAATTTAAGCTATCGCTCAAAGCTATGCTACCCTTGAGTCCCCAAACAAACACTGATAAAACTTCAAATGGCCCTAACTTCTATACGGTACGTCCTACACCTATCAAAGTTTGCAACATATAAATGCTTGTAACTTTTTACTGGAGCGTCATAAAACCTTGAAATTTTGAAACAGTAAAGTACTCGAGCCTCTTGTCAATTTAAGCTATCGCTCAAAGCTATGCTATCCTTCAGTCCCAAATCAAACACTGATAAAACTTCAAATGGCCCTAACTTCTATACGGTACGTCCTACACCTATCAAAGTTTGCAACATACAAATGCTTGTAACTTTTTACTGGAGCGTCATAGAAACTTGAAATTTTGTAACAATAAAGGACTCGATCCTCTTGTCAATTTAAGTTATCGCTCAAAGCTATGCTACCCTTGAGTCCCAAATCAAACACTGATAAAACTTCAAATAGCCCTAACTTCTATACGGTACGTCCTACACCTATCAAAGTTTGCAACATACAAATGCTTGTAACTTTTTACTGGAGCGTCATAAAACCTTGAAATTTTGTAACAATAAAGTACTCGAGCCTCTTGTCAATTTAAGCTATCGCTCAAAGCTACGCTACCCTTGAGTCCCAAATCAAACACTGATAAAACTTCAAATGGCCCTAACTTCTATACGGTACGTCCTACACCTATCAAAGTTTGCAACATACAAATGCTTGTAACTTTTTACTGGAACGTCATAAAACCTTGAAATTTTGTAACAATAAAGTACTCGAGCCTCTTGTCAATTTAAGCTATCGCTCAAAGCTACGCTACCCTTGAGTCCCAAATCAAACACTGATAAAACTTCAAATGGCCCTAACTTCTGTATGGTACGTCCTACACCTATCAAAGTTTGCAACATACAAATGCTTGTAACTTTTTACTGGAGCGTCATAAAACCTTGAAATTTTGTAACAATAAAGTACTCGAGCCTCTTGTCAATTTAAGCTACCGCTCAAAGCTATGCTACCCTTGAGTCCCAATTCAGACAATGATAAAACTTCAAATGGCCCTAACTTCTATACGGTACGTCCTACACCTATCAAAGTTTGCAACATACAAATGCTTGTAACTTTTTACTGGAGCGCATTAAAACCTTTAAATTTTGTATTAATAAAGTACTCGAGCCTCTTGTCAATTTAAGTTATCGCTCAAAGCTATGCTACCCTTGAGTACCAAATCAAACACTGATAAAACTTCAAATGGCCTAACTTCTGTATGGTACGTCCTACACCTATCAAAGTTTGCAACAAACAAATGCTTGTAACTTTTTACTGGAGCGTCATAAAACCTTGAAATTTTGTAACAATAAAGTACTCGAGCCTCTTGTCAATTTAAGCTACCGCTCAAAGCTATGCCACCCTTGAGTCCCAAATCAAACACTGATAAAACTTCAAGTGGCCCTAACTTCTATACAGTACGTCCTACACCTAAAAAAGTTTGCAACATACAAATGCATGTAACTTTTTACTGGAGCGTCTTAAAACCTGGAAACTTTGTAACAATAAAGTACTCGGGCCTCTTGTCAATTTAAGCTATCGCTCAAAGCTATGCTACTCTTGAGTCCCAAATCAAACACTGATAAAACTTCACATGGCCGTAACTTCTATACGGTACGTCCTACACCTATCAAAGTTTGCAACATACAAATGCTTGTAACTTTTGACTGGAGCGTCATAAAACCTTGAAATTTTGTAACAATAAAGTACTCGAGCCTCTTGTCAATTTAAGCTATCGCTCAAAGCTACGCTACCCTTGAGTCCCAAATCAAACACTGATAAAACTTCAAATGGCCCTAACTTCTGTATGGTACGTCCTACACCTATCAAAGTTTGCAACATACAAATGCTTGTAACTTTTTACTGGAGCGTCATAAAACCTTGAAATTTTGTAACAATAAAGTACTCGGGCCTCTTGTCAATTTAGGCTATCACTCAAAGCTATGCTACCCTTGAGTTCCAAATCAAACACTGATAAAACTTCAAATGGCCCTAACTTCTATACTGTACGACCTACACTTATTAAAGTTTGCAACATACAAATGCTTCTAACTTTTTACTGGAGCGTCATAAAACCTGGCAATTTTGTAACAATAAAGTACTCGAGCCTCTTGTCAATTTAAGCTATCGCTCAGAGCTATGCTACCCTTGAGTCCCCAAACAAACACTGATAAAACTTCAAATGGCCCTAACTTCTATACGGTACGTCCTACACCTATCAAAGTTTGCAACATACAAATGCTTATAACTTTTTACCGGAGCGTCATAAAACCTTGAAATTTTGTAACAATAAAGTACTCGAGCCTCTTGTCAATTTAAGTTATCGCTCAAAGCTATGCTACCCTTGAGTCCCAATTCAGACAATGATAAAACTTCAAATGGCCCTAACTTCTATACGGTACGTCCTACACCTATCAAAGTTTGCAACATACAAATGCTTGTAACTTTTTACTGGAGCGCATTAAAACCTTTAAATTTTGTATTAATAAAGTACTCGAGCCTCTTGTCAATTTAAGTTATCGCTCAAAGCTATGCTACCCTTGAGTACCAAATCAAACACTGATAAAACTTCAAATGGCCTAACTTCTGTATGGTACGTCCTACACCTATCAAAGTTTGCAACAAACAAATGCTTGTAACTTTTTACTGGAGCGTCATAAAACCTTGAAATTTTGTAACAATAAAGTACTCGAGCCTCTTGTCAATTTAAGCTACCGCTCAAAGCTATGCTACCCTTGAGTCCCAAATCAAACACTGATAAAACTTCAAGTGGCCCTAACTTCTATACAGTACGTCCTACACCTAAAAAAGTTTGCAACATACAAATGCATGTAACTTTTTACTGGAGCGTCTTAAAACCTGGAAACTTTGTAACAATAAAGTACTCGGGCCTCTTGTCAATTTAAGCTATCGCTCAAAGCTATGCTACTCTTGAGTCCCAAATCAAACACTGATAAAACTTCACATGGCCGTAACTTCTATACGGTACGTCCTACACCTATCAAAGTTTGCAACATACAAATGCTTGTAACTTTTGACTGGAGCGTCATAAAACCTTGAAATTTTGTAACAATAAAGTACTCGAGCCTCTTGTCAATTTAAGCTATCGCTCAAAGCTATGCTACCCTTGAGTCCCCAAACACACACTGATAAAACTTCAAATGGCCCTAACTTCTATACGGTACGTCCTACACCTATCAAAGTTTGCAACATATAAATGCTTGTAACTTTTTACTGGAGCGTCATAAAACCTTGAAATTTTGAAACAGTAAAGTACTCGAGCCTCTTGTCAATTTAAGCTATCGCTCAAAGCTATGCTATCCTTCAGTCCCAAATCAAACACTGATAAAACTTCAAATGGCCCTAACTTCTATACGGTACGTCCTACACCTATCAAAGTTTGCAACATACAAATGCTTGTAACTTTTTACTGGAGCGTCATAGAAACTTGAAATTTTGTAACAATAAAGGACTCGATCCTCTTGTCAATTTAAGTTATCGCTCAAAGCTATGCTACCCTTGAGTCCCAAATCAAACACTGATAAAACTTCAAATAGCCATAACTTCTATACGGTACGTCCTACACCTATCAAAGTTTGCAACATACAAATGCTTGTAACTTTTTACTGGAGCGTCATAAAACCTTGAAATTTTGTAACAATAAAGTACTCGAGCCTCTTGTCAATTTAAGCTATCGCTCAAAGCTACGCTACCCTTGAGTCCCAAATCAAACACTGATAAAACTTCAAATGGCCCTAACTTCTATACGGTACGTCCTACACCTATCAAAGTTTGCAACATACAAATGCTTGTAACTTTTTACTGGAACGTCATAAAACCTTGAAATTTTGTAACAATAAAGTACTCGAGCCTCTTGTCAATTTAAGCTATCGCTCAAAGCTACGCTACCCTTGAGTCCCAAATCAAACACTGATAAAACTTCAAATGGCCCTAACTTCTGTATGGTACGTCCTACACCTATCAAAGTTTGCAACATACAAATGCTTGTAACTTTTTACTGGAGCGTCATAGAAACTTGAAATTTTGTAACAATAAAGGACTCGATCCTCTTGTCAATTTAAGTTATCGCTCAAAGCTATGCTACCCTTGAGTCCCAAATCAAACACTGATAAAACTTCAAATAGCCCTAACTTCTATACGGTACGTCCTACACCTATCAAAGTTTGCAACATACAAATGCTTGTAACTTTTTACTGGAGCGTCATAAAACCTTGAAATTTTGTAACAATAAAGTACTCGAACCTCTTGTCAATTTAAGCTATCGCTCAAAGCTACGCTACCCTTGAGTTCCAAATCAAACACTGATAAAACTTTAAATGGCCCTAACTTCTATACGGTACGTCCTACACCTATCAAACCTTGAAATTTTGTAACAATAAAGTACTCGAGCCTCTTGTCAATTTAAGCTATCGCTCAAAGCTATGCTACCCTTGAGTCCCCAAACAAACACTGATAAAACTTCAAATGGCCCTAACTTCTATACGGTACGTCCTACACCTATCAAAGTTTGCAACATATAAATGCTTGTAACTTTTTACTGGAGCGTCATAAAACCTTGAAATTTTGAAACAGTAAAGTACTCGAGCCTCTTGTCAATTTAAGCTATCGCTCAAAGCTATGCTATCCTTCAGTCCCAAATCAAACACTGATAAAACTTCAAATGGCCCTAACTTCTATACGGTACGTCCTACACCTATCAAAGTTTGCAACATACAAATGCTTGTAACTTTTTACTGGAGCGTCATAGAAACTTGAAATTTTGTAACAATAAAGGACTCGATCCTCTTGTCAATTTAAGTTATCGCTCAAAGCTATGCTACCCTTGAGTCCCAAATCAAACACTGATAAAACTTCAAATAGCCCTAACTTCTATACGGTACGTCCTACACCTATCAAAGTTTGCAACATACAAATGCTTGTAACTTTTTACTGGAGCGTCATAAAACCTTGAAATTTTGTAACAATAAAGTACTCGAGCCTCTTGTCAATTTAAGCTATCGCTCAAAGCTACGCTACCCTTGAGTCCCAAATCAAACACTGATAAAACTTCAAATGGCCCTAACTTCTATACGGTACGTCCTACACCTATCAAAGTTTGCAACATACAAATGCTTGTAACTTTTTACTGGAACGTCATAAAACCTTGAAATTTTGTAACAATAAAGTACTCGAGCCTCTTGTCAATTTAAGCTATCGCTCAAAGCTACGCTACCCTTGAGTCCCAAATCAAACACTGATAAAACTTCAAATGGCCCTAACTTCTGTATGGTACGTCCTACACCTATCAAAGTTTGCAACATACAAATGCTTGTAACTTTTTACTGGAGCGTCATAAAACCTTGAAATTTTGTAACAATAAAGTACTCGGGCCTCTTGTCAATTTAGGCTATCACTCAAAGCTATGCTACCCTTGAGTTCCAAATCAAACACTGATAAAACTTCAAATGGCCCTAACTTCTATACGGTACGTCCTACACCTATCAAAGTTTGCAACATACAAATGCTTGTAACTTTTTACTGGAGCGCATTAAAACCTTGAAATTTTGTATTAATAAAGTACTCTAGCCTCTTGTCAATTTAAGTTATCGCTCAAAGCTATGCTACCCTTGAGTACCAAATCAAACACTGATAAAACTTCAAATGGCCTAACTTCTGTATGGTACGTCCTACACCTATCAAAGTTTGCAACAAACAAATGCTTGTAACTTTTTACTGGAGCGTCATAAAACCTTGAAATTTTGTAACAATAAAGTACTCGAGCCTCTTGTCAATTTAAGCTACCGCTCAAAGCTATGCTACCCTTGAGTCCCAAATCAAACACTGATAAAACTTCAAGTGGCCCTAACTTCTATACAGTACGTCCTACACCTAAAAAAGTTTGCAACATACAAATGCATGTAACTTTTTACTGGAGCGTCTTAAAACCTGGAAACTTTGTAACAATAAAGTACTCGGGCCTCTTGTCAATTTAAGCTATCGCTCAAAGCTATGCTACTCTTGAGTCCCAAATCAAACACTGATAAAACTTCACATGGCCGTAACTTCTATACGGTACGTCCTACACCTATCAAAGTTTGCAACATACAAATGCTTGTAACTTTTGACTGGAGCGTCATAAAACCTTGAAATTTTGTAACAATAAAGTACTCGAGCCTCTTGTCAATTTAAGCTATCGCTCAAAGCTATGCTACCCTTGAGTCCCCAAACAAACACTGATAAAACTTCAAATGGCCCTAACTTCTATACGGTACGTCCTACACCTATCAAAGTTTGCAACATATAAATGCTTGTAACTTTTTACTGGAGCGTCATAAAACCTTGAAATTTTGAAACAGCAAAGTACTCGAGCCTCTTGTCAATTTAAGCTATCGCTCAAAGCTATGCTATCCTTCAGTCCCAAATCAAACACTGATAAAACTTCAAATGGCCCTAACTTCTATACGGTACGTCCTACACCTATCAAAGTTTGCAACATACAAATGCTTGTAACTTTTTACTGGAGCGTCATAGAAACTTGAAATTTTGTAACAATAAAGGACTCGATCCTCTTGTCAATTTAAGTTATCGCTCAAAGCTATGCTACCCTTGAGTCCCAAATCAAACACTGATAAAACTTCAAATAGCCATAACTTCTATACGGTACGTCCTACACCTATCAAAGTTTGCAACATACAAATGCTTGTAACTTTTTACTGGAGCGTCATAAAACCTTGAAATTTTGTAACAATAAAGTACTCGAGCCTCTTGTCAATTTAAGCTATCGCTCAAAGCTACGCTACCCTTGAGTCCCAAATCAAACACTGATAAAACTTCAAATGGCCCTAACTTCTATACGGTACGTCCTACACCTATCAAAGTTTGCAACATACAAATGCTTGTAACTTTTTACTGGAACGTCATAAAACCTTGAAATTTTATAACAATAAAGTACTCGAGCCTCTTGTCAATTTAAGCTATCGCTCAAAGCTACGCTACCCTTGAGTCCCAAATCAAACACTGATAAAACTTCAAATGGCCCTAACTTCTGTATGGTACGTCCTACACCTATCAAAGTTTGCAACATACAAATGCTTGTAACTTTTTACTGGAGCGTCATAAAACCTTGAAATTTTGTAACAATAAAGTACTCGGGCCTCTTGTCAATTTAGGCTATCACTCAAAGCTATGCTACCCTTGAGTTCCAAATCAAACACTGATAAAACTTCAAATGGCCCTAACTTCTATACTGTACGACCTACACTTATCAAAGATTGCAACATACAAATGCTTCTAACTTTTTACTGGAGCGTCATAAAACCTGGCAATTTTGTAACAATAAAGTACTCGAGCCTCTTGTCAATTTAAGCTATCGCTCAGAGCTATGCTACCCTTGAGTCCCCAAACAAACACTGATAAAACTTCAAATGGCCCTAACTTCTATACGGTACGTCCTACACCTATCAAAGTTTGCAACATACAAATGCTTATAGCTTTTTACCGGAGCGTCATAAAACCTTGAAATTTTGTAACAATAAAGTACTCGAGCCTCGTGTCAATTTAAGTTATCGCTCAAAGCTATGCTACCCTTGAGTCCCAATTCAGACAATGATAAAACTTCAAATGGCCCTAACTTCTATACGGTACGTCCTACACCTATCAAAGTTTGCAACATACAAATGCTTGTAACTTTTTACTGGAGCGCATTAAAACCTTGAAATTTTGTAACAATAAAGTACTCGAGCCTCTTGTCAATTTAAGTTATCGCTCAAAGCTATGCTACCCTTGAGTCCCAAATCAAACACTGATAAAACTTCAAATGGCCTAACTTCTGTATGGTACGTCCTACACCTATCAAAGTTTGCAACAAACAAATGCTTGTAACTTTTTACTGGAGCGTCATAAAACCTTGAAATTTTGTAACAATAAAGTACTCGAGCCTCTTGTCAATTTAAGCTACCGCTCAAAGCTATGCCACCCTTGAGTCCCAAATCAAACACTGATAAAACTTCAAGTGGCCCTAACTTCTATACAGTACGTCCTACACCTAAAAAAGTTTGCAACATACAAATGCATGTAACTTTTTACTGGAGCGTCTTAAAACCTGGAAATTTTGTAACAATAAAGTACTCGGGCCTCTTGTCAATTTAAGCTATCGCTCAAAGCTATGCTTCTCTTGAGTCCCAAATCAAACACTGATAAAACTTCACATGGCCGTAACTTCTATACGGTACGTCCTACACCTATCAAAGTTTGCAACATACAAATGCTTGTAACTTTTGACTGGAGCGTCATAAAACCTTGAAATTTTGTAACAATAAAGTACTCGAGCCTCTTGTCAATTTAAGCTATCGCTCAAAGCTATGCTACCCTTGAGTCCCCAAACAAACACTGATAAAACTTCAAATGGCCCTAACTTCTATACGGTACGTCCTACACCTATCAAAGTTTGCAACATATAAATGCTGGTAACTTTTTACTGGAGCGTCATAAAACCTTGAAATTTTGAAACAGTAAAGTACTCGAGCCTCTTGTCATTTTAAGCTATCGCTCAAAGCTGTGCTATCCTTCAGTCCCAAATCAAACACTGATAAAACTTCAAATGGCCCTAACTTCTATACGGTACGTCCTACACCTATCAAAGTTTGCAACATACAAATGCTTGTAACTTTTTACTGGAGTGTCATAGAAACTTGAAATTTTGTAACAATAAAGGACTCGATCCTCTTGTCAAGTGAAGTTATCGCTCAAAGCTATGCTACCCTTGAGTCCCAAATCAAACACTGATAAAACTTCAAATAGCCCAAACTTCTATACGGTACGTCCTACACCTATCAAAGTTTGCAACATACAAATGCTTGTAACTTTTTACTGGAGAGTCATAAAACCTTGAAATTTTGTAACAATAAAGTACTCGAGCCTCTTGTCAATTTAAGCTATCGCTCAAAGCTACGCTACCCTTGAGTCCCAAATCAAACACTGATAAAATTTCAAATGGCCCTAACTTCTATACGGTACGTCCTACACCTATCAAAGTTTGCAACATACAAATCCTTGTAACTTTTTACTGGAGCGTCATAAAACCTTGAAATTTTATAACAATAAAGTACTCGATCCTCTTGTCAATTTAAGTTATCGTTCATAGCTATGCTACCCTTGAGTCCAAAATGAAACACTGATAAAACTTCAAATGGCCTTAACTTCTTTACGGAACGTCCTACACCTATCAAAGTTTGCAACATATAAATGCTTGTAACCTTTTACAGGAGCGTCATAATTCCTTGAAATTTTGTAACAATAAAGTACTCGAGCCTCTTCTCAATTTAAGCTATCGCTCAAATCTATGCTACCCTTGAGTCCCAAATCAAACACTGATAAAACTTCAAATGGCCCTAATTTCTATACGGTACGTCCTACACCTATCAATGTTTGCAACATACAAATGCTTGTAACTTTTTACTGGAGCGTCATAAAACCTTGAAATTTTGTAACAATAAAGTACTCGAGCCTCTTGTCAATTTAAGCTATCGCTCAAAGCTACGCTACCCTTGAATCCCAAATCAAACACTGATAAAACTTCAAATGCCCCTAACTTCTATACGGTACGTCCTACACCTATCAAAGTTTGCAACATACAAATGCTTGTAACTTTTTACTGGAGCGTCATAAAACCTTGAAATTTTGTAACAATAAAGTACTCGAGCCTCTTGTCAATTTAAGCTATCGCTCAAAGCTACGCTACCCTTGAGTCCCAAATCAAACACTGATAAAACTTCAAATGGCCCTAACTTCTATACGGTACGTCCTACACCTATCAAAGTTTGCAACATACAAATCCTTGAAACTTTTTACTGGAGCGTCATAAAACCTTGAAATTTTGTAACAATAAAGTACTCGATCCTCTTGTCAATTTAAGTTATCGTTCAAAGCTATGCTACCCTTGAGTCCCAAATGAAACACTGATAAAACTTCAAATGGCCTTAACTTCTATACGGTACGTCCTACACCTATCAAAGTTTGCAACATATAAATGCTTGTAACCTTTTACTGGAGCGTCATAAAACCTTGAAATTTTGTAACAATAAAGTACTCGAGCCTCTTCTCAATTTAAGCTATCGCTCAAATCTATGCTACCCTTGAGTCCCAAATCAAACACTGATAAAACTTCAAATGGCCCTAACTTCTATATGGTACGTCCTGCACCTATCAAAGTTTGCAACATACAAATGCTTGTAAATTTTTACTGGAGCGTCATAAAACCTTGAAATTTTGTAACAATAAAGTACTCGAGCCTCTTGTCAATTGAAGTTATCGCTCAAAGCTATGGTATCCTTGAGTCCCAAATCAAACACTGATAAAACTTCAAATGGCCCTTACTTCTATACGGTACGTCCTACACCTATCAAGTTTGCAACATACAAATCCTTGTAACTTTTTACTGGAGCGTCATAAAACCTTGAAATTTTGTAACAATAAAGTACTCGAGCCGCTTGTCAATTGAAGTTATCCCTCAAATCTATGCTACCCTTGAGTCCCAAATCAAACACTGATAAAACTTCAAATGACCCTAACTTCTATACGGTACGTCCTACACCTATCAAAGTTTGCAACATACAAATAAATGCTTGTAACTTTTTACTGGAGCGTCATAAAACCTTGAAATTTTGTAACAATAAAGTACTCGAGCCTCTTGTCAATTTAAGCTATCGCTCAAAGCTACGCTACCCTTGAGTCCCAAAACACTGATGAAACTTCAAATGCCCCTAACTTCTATACGGTACGTCCTACACCTATCAAGTTTGCAACATACAAATCCTTGTAACTTTTTACTGGAGCGTCATAAAACCTTGAAATTTTGTAACAATAAAGTACTCGAGCCGCTTGTCAATTGAAGTTATCGCTCAAAGCTATGGTATCCTTGAGTCCCAAATCAAACACTGATAAAACTTCAAATGGCCCTAACTTCTATACGGTGCGTCCTGCACCTATCAAAGTTTGCAACATACAAATGCTAGTAACTTTTTACTCGAGCGTCATAAAACCTTGAAATTTTGTAACAATAAAGTACTCGAGCCTCTTGTCAATTGAAGTTATCGCTCAAAGCTATGGTATCCTTGAGTCCCAAATCAAACACTGATGAAACTTCAAATGCCCCTAACTTCTATACGGTACGTCCTACACCTATCAAGTTTGCAACATACAAATCCTTGCAACTTTTTACTGGAGCGTCATAAAACCTTGAAATTTTGTAACAATAAAGTACTCGATCCTCTTGTCAATTTAAGTTATCGTTCAAAGCTATGCTACCCTTGAGTCCCAAATGAAACACTGATAAAACTTCAAATGGCCTTAACTTCTATACGGTACGTCCTACATCTATCAAAGTTTGCAACATATAAATGCTTGTACCCTTTTACTGGAGCGTCATAAAGCCTTGAAATTTTGTAACAATAAAGTACTCGAGCCTCTTCTCAATTTAAGCTATCGCTCAAATCTATGCTACCCTTGAGTCCCAAATCAAACACTGATAAAACTTCAAATGGCCCTAACTTCTATACGGTGCGTCCTGCACCTATCAAAGTTTGCAACATACAAATGCTTGTAACTTTTTACTGGAGCGTCATAAAACCTTGAAATTTTGTAACAATAAAGTACTCGAGCCTCTTGTCAATTGAAGTTATCGCTCAAAGCTATGGTATCCTTGAGTCCCAAATCAAACACTGATAAAACTTCAAATGGCCCTTACTTCTATACGGTACGTCCTACACCTATCAAAGTTTGCAACATATAAATGCTTGTAACCTTTTACAGGAGCGTCATAACACCTTGAAATTTTGTAACAATAAAGTACTCGAGCCTCTTCTCAATTTAAGCTATCGCTCAAATCTATGCTACCCTTGAGTCCCAAATCAAACACTGATAAAACTTCAAATGACCCTAACTTCTATACGGTACGTCCTACACCTATCAAAGTTTGCAACATACAAATGCTTGTAACTTTTTACTGGAGCGTCATAAAACCTTGAAATTTTGTAACAATAAAGTACTCGAGCCTCTTGCCAATTTAAGCTATCGCTCAAAGCTACGCTACCCTTGAGTCCCAAAACACTGATGAAACTTCAAATGCCCCTAACTTCTATACGGTACGTCCTACACCTATCAAGTTTGCAACATACAAATCCTTGTAACTTTTTACTGTAGCGTCATAAAACCTTGAAATTTTGTAACAATAAAGTACTCGAGCCTCTTGTCAATTGAAGTTATCGCTCAAAGCTATGGTATCCTTGAGTCCCAAATCAAACACTGATAAAACTTCAAATGGCCCTAACTTCTATACGGTACGTCCTACACCTATCAAAGTTTGCAACATACAAATGCTTGTAACTTTTTACTGGAGCGCCATAAAACCTTGAAATTTTGTAACAATAAAGTACTCGAGCCTCTTGTCAATTTAAGCTATCGCTCAAAGCTACGCTACAATTGAGTCCCAAATCAAACACTGATAAAACTTCAAATGGCCCTAACTTCTATACGGTACGTCCTACACCTATCAAAGTTTGCAACATACAAATCCTTGTAACTTTTTACTGGAGCGTCATAAAACCTTGAAATTTTGTAACAATAAAGTACTCGATCCTCTTGTCAATTTAAGTTATCGTACAAAGCTATGCTACCCTTGAGTCCCAAATGAAATACTGATAAAACTTCAAATGGCCTTAACTTCTATACGGTACGTCCTACACCTATCAAAGTTTGCAACATACAAATGCTTGTAGCTTTTTACTGGAGCGTCATAGAACCTTGAAATTTTGTAACAATACAGTACTCGATCCTCTTGTCATTTAAGTTATCGCTCAAATCTATGCTACCCTTGAGTCCCAAATCAAACACTGATAAAGCTTCAAATGGCCCTTACTTCTATACGGTACGTCCTACACCTATCAAAGTTTGCAACATATAAATGCTTGAAACTTTTTCTTGGAGCGTCATAAAACCTTGAAATTTTGTAACAATAAAGTACTCGAGTCTCTTGTCAATTTAAGCTATCGCTCAAAGCTATGCTACCCTTGAGTCCCAAATCAAACACTGATGAAACTTCAAATGGCCCTAACTTCTATACGGTACGTCCTACACCTATCAAAGTTTGCAACATACAAATGCTTGTAACTTTTTACTGGAGCGTCTTAAAACCTTGAAATTTTGTAACAATAAAGTACTCGGGCCTCTTGTCAATTTAGGCTATCGCTCAAAGCTATGCTACCCTTGAGTTCCAAATCAAACACTGATAAAACTTCAAATGGCCCGAACTTCTATACGGTATGTCGTACACCTATCAAAGTTTGCAACATACAAATGCTTGTAACTTTTTACTGGAGCGTCATAAAACCTTGAAATTTTGTAACAATAAAGTACTCGAGCCTCTTGTCAATTAAAGCTATCGCTCAAAGCTATGCTACCCTTGAGTTCCAAATCAAACACTGATAAAACTTCAAATGGCCCGAACTTCTATACAGTATGTCGTACACCTATCAAAGTTTGCAACATACAAATGCTTGTAGCTTTTTACTGGAGCGCATTTAAACCTTGAAATTTTGTAACAATAAAATACTCGAGCCTCTTGTCAATTTAAGTTATCGGTGAAAGCTATGCTACCCTTGAGTCCCAAATCAAACACTGATAAAACTTCAAATGGCCCTAACTTCTATATGGTACGTCCTACACCTATCAAAGATTGCAACATACAAATGCTTATAACTTTTTACTGGAGCGTCATAAAACCATGAAATTTTGTAACAATAAAGTACTCGAGCCTCTTGTCAATTTAAGCTATCGCTCAAAGCTATGCTACCCTTGAGTCCCAAATCAAACACTGATAAAACTTCAAATGGCCCTAACTTCTATACAGTACGTCCTACACCTAAAAAAGCTTGCAACATACAAATGCATGTAACTTTTTACTGGAGCGTCTTAAAACCTGGAAATTTTGTAACAATAAAGTACTCGGGCCTCTTGTCAATTTAAGCTATCGCTCAAAGCTATGCTACTCTTGAGTCCCAAATCAAACACTGATAAAACTTAAAATGGCCGTAACTTTTATACGGTACGTCCTACACCTGTCAAAGTTTGCAACATACAAATGCTTGTAACTTTTTACTGGAGCGTCATAAAACCTTGAAATTTTGTAAGAATAAAGTACTCGAGCCTCTTGTCAATTTAAGCTATCGCTCAAAGCTACGCTACCCTTGAGTCCCAAATCAAACACTGATAAAACTTCAAATGGACCTAACTTCTATACGGTACGTCATACACCTATCAAAGTTTGCAACATACAAATCCTTGTAACTTTTTACTGGAGCGTCATAAAACCTTGAAATTTTTAACAATAAAGTACTCGATCCTCTTGTCAATTTAAGTTATCGTTCAAAGCTATGCTACCATTGAGTCCCAAATGAAACACTGATAAAACTTCAAATGGCCGTAACTTTTATACGGTACGTCCTACACCTGTCAAAGTTTGCAACATACAAATGCTTGTAACTTTTTACTGGAGCGTCATAAAACCTTGAAATTTTGTAACAATAAAGTACTCGAGCCTCTTGTCAATTGAAGTTATCGCTCAAAGCTATGGTATCCTTGAGTCCCAAATCAAACACTGATAAAACTTCAAATGGTCCTAACTTCTATACGGTACGGCCTACGCCTATCAAAAATTGCAATGCTTGTAACTTTTTACTGGAGTGTCGTAAAACCTTGAAATTTTCTAAAAATAAAGTACTCGAGCCTCTTGTCAATTTAAGCTATCGCTCAAAACTATGCTACCCTTGAGTCCCAAATCAAACACTGATAAAACTTCGAATGGCCCTAACTTCTATACGGTACGTCCTACACCTATCAAAGTTTGCAACATACAAATCCTTGTAACTTTTTACTGGAGCGTCTTAAAACCTTGAAATTTTGTAACAATAAAGTACTCGAGCCTCTTGTCAATGTAAGCTATCGCTCAAAGCTATGCTACTCTTGAGTCCCAAATCAAACACTGATAAAACTTCGAATGGCCCTAACTTCTATACGGTACGTCCTACACCTATCAAAGTTTGCAACATATAAATGCTTGTAACTTTTTACTGGAGCGTCATAAAACCTTGAAATTTTGAAACAATAAAGTACTCGAGCCTCTTGTCAATTCAAGCTATCGCTCAAAGCTATGCTACCCTGGAGTCCCAAATCAAATACTAATAAAACGTCAAATGGCCCTAACTTCTATATGGTACGTCCTACACCTATCAAAGTTTGCAACATATAAATGCTTGTAACTTTTTCCTGGAGCGTCATAAAACCTTGAAATTTTGTAACAATAAAGTACTCGAGCCTCTTGTCAATTTAAGCTATCGCTGAAAGCTATGCTACCCCTGAGTCCCAAATCAAACACCGATAAAACTTCAAATGGCCCTAACTTCTATACGGTACGTCCTACACCTATCAAAGTTTGCAATGCTTGTAACTTTTTACTGGAGCGTCGTAAAACCTTGAAATTTTCTAACAATAAAGTACTCGAGCCTCTTGTCAATTTAAGCTATCGCTCAAATCTATGCTACCCTTGAGTCCCAAATCAAACACTGATAAAACTTCAAATGGCCCTAACTTCTATACGGTACGTCCTACACTTATCAAAGTTTGCAACATACAAATGCTTGTAAATTTTTAATAGAGCGTCATAAAACCTTGAAATTTTGTAACAATAAAGTACTCGAGCCTCTTGTCAATATAAGCTATCGATCAAAGCTATGCTACCCTTGAGTCCCAAATCAAACACTGATAAAACTTCAAATGGTCCTAATTTCTATACGGTACGTCCTACACCTATCAAAGTTTGCAACATACAAATCCTTGTAACTTTTTACTGGAGCGTCATAAAACCTTGAAATTTTGTAACAATAAAGTACTCTAGCCTCGTGTAAATTTAAGCTATCGCTCAAAGCTATGCTACCCTTGAGTCCCAAATCAAACACTGATAAAACTTCAAATGGCTCTAACTTCTATACGGTACGTCCTACACCTATCAAAGTTTGCAGCATGCAAATGCTTGTAACTTTTGCCAGGAGCGTCATAAAACCTGGCAATTTTGTAACAATAAAGTACTCGAGCCTCTTGTCAATTTAAGTTATCGCTCAAAGCTATGCTACCCTTGAGTCCCAAATCACACACTGATAAAACTTCAAATGGCCGTAACTTATATACGGTACATGCTACACCTATCAAAGTTTGCCACATACAAATGCTTGTAACTTTTTACTGAAGCGTCATAAAACCTTGAAAGTTTGTAACAATAAAGTACTCGAGCCTCTTGTCAATTTAAGCTATCGCTTAAAGCTATGCTACCCTTGAGTCCCAAATCAAACACTGATAAAACTTCAAATGGCCCTAACTTCTATACGGTACGTCCTACACCTATCAAAGTTTGCAACATACAAATGCTTGTAACTTTTTACTGGAGCGCCATAAAACCTTGAAATTTTGTAACAATAAAGCACTCGAGCCTCTTGTCAATTTAAGCTATCGCTTAAAGCTATGCTACCCTTGAGTCCCAAAACAAACACTGCTAAAACTTCAAATGGCCCTAACTTCTATACGGTACGTCCTACACCTATCAAAGTTTGCAACATATAAATGCTTGTAACTTTTTAATGGAGCGTCATAAAACCTTCAAATTTTGAAACAAACAAGTACTCGAGCCCTTTGTCAATTTAAGATATCGCTGAAAGCTATGCTACCCTTGAGTCCCAAATCAAACACTGATAAAACTCCAAATGGCCCTAACTTCTATAAGGTACGTCCTACACCTATCAAAGTTTGCAACATACAAATTCTTGTAACTTTTTACTGGAGCGTCATAGAACCTTGAAATTTTGTAACAATAAAGTACTCGAGCCTCTTGTCAATTTAAGCTATCGCTCAAGCTATGCTACTCTTGAGTCCCAAATTAAACACTGATAAAACTTCAAATGGCCCTAATTTCTATACGGTACGTCGTACACCTATCAAAGTTTGCAACATACAAATGCTTGTAACTTTTTACTGGAGCGTCATAAAACGTTGAAATTTTGTAACAATAAAGTACTCGAGCCTCTTATCAATTTAAGCTATCGGTCAAAGCTATGCTACCCTTGAGTCCCAAATCAAACATTGATAAAGCTTCAAATGGCCCTAACTTCTATACGGTACGTCCTACACCTATCAAAGTTTGCAGCATGCAAATGCTTGTAACTTTTGACTGGACCGTCATAAAACCTAGCAATTTTGTAACAATAAAGTACTCGAGCCTCTTGTCAATTTAAGTTATCGCTCAAAGCTATGCTACCCTTGAGTCCCAAATCACACACTGATAAAACTTCAAATGGCCGTAACTTATATACGGTACGTCCTACACCTATCAAAGTTTGCCACATACAAATGCTTGTAACTTTTTACTGAAGCGTCATAAAACCTTGAAAGTTTGTAACAATAAAGTACTCGAGCGTCTTGTCAATTTTAGCTATCGCTCAAAGCCTATCAAAGTGTGCAACATACAAATGCTTGTAACTTTTTACTGGTGCGTCATAAAACCTTGAAATTTTGTAACAATAAACTACTCGAGCCACTTGTCAATTTAAACTATCGCTCAAAGCTATGGTACCCTTGAGTCCCAAAACAAACACTGATAAAACTTCAAATGGCCCTAACTTCTATACGGTACGTCCTACACCTATCATAGTTTGCAACATATAAATGCTTGTAACTTTTTACAGGAGCGTCATAAAACCTTCAAATTTTGAAACAATCAAGTACTCGAGCCTCTTGTCAATTTAAGCTATCGCTTAAAGCTATGCTACCCTTGAGTCCCAAATCAAACACTGATAAAACTTCAAATGGCCCTAACTTCTATACGGTACGTCCTACACCTATCAAAGTTTGCAACATACAAATGCTTGTAACTTTTTACTGGAGCGCCATAAAACCTTGAAATTTTGTAACAATAAAGCACTCGAGCCTCTTGTCAATTTAAGCTATCGCTTAAAGCTATGCTACCCTTGAGTCCCAAAACAAACACTGCTAAAACTTCAAATGGCCCTAACTTCTATACGGTACGTCCTACACCTATCAAAGTTTACAACATATAAATGCTTGTAACTTTTTAATGGAGCGTCATAAAACCTTCAAATTTTGAAACAAACAAGTACTCGAGCCCTTTGTCAATTTAAGATATCGCTGAAAGCTATGCTACCCTTGAGTCCCAAATCAAACACTGATAAAACTCCAAATGGCCCTAACTTCTATAAGGTACGTCCTACACCTATCAAAGTTTGCAACATACAAATTCTTGTAACTTTTTACTGGAGCGTCATAGAACCTTGAAATTTTGTAACAATAAAGTACTCGAGCCTCTTGTCAATTTAAGCTATCGCTCAAAGCTATGCTACTCTTGAGTCCCAAATTAAACACTGATAAAACTTCAAATGGCCCTAATTTCTATACGGTACGTCGTACACCTATCAAAGTTTGCAACATACAAATGCTTGTAACTTTTTACTGGAGCGTCATAAAACGTTGAAATTTTGTAACAATAAAGTACTCGAGCCTCTTATCAATTTAAGCTATCGGTCAAAGCTATGCTACCCTTGAGTCCCAAATCAAACATTGATAAAGCTTCAAATGGCCCTAACTTCTATACGGTACGTCCTACACCTATCAAAGTTTGCAGCATGCAAATGCTTGTAACTTTTGACTGGACCGTCATAAAACCTAGCAATTTTGTAACAATAAAGTACTCGAGCCTCTTGTCAATTTAAGTTATCGCTCAAAGCTATGCTACCCTTGAGTCCCAAATCACACACTGATAAAACTTCAAATGGCCGTAACTTATATACGGTACGTCCTACACCTATCAAAGTTTGCCACATACAAATGCTTGTAACTTTTTACTGAAGCGTCATAAAACCTTGAAAGTTTGTAACAATAAAGTACTCGAGCGTCTTGTCAATTTTAGCTATCGCTCAAAGCCTATCAAAGTGTGCAACATACAAATGCTTGTAACTTTTTACTGGTGCGTCATAAAACCTTGAAATTTTGTAACAATAAACTACTCGAGCCACTTGTCAATTTAAACTATCGCTCAAAGCTATGGTACCCTTGAGTCCCAAAACAAACACTGATAAAACTTCAAATGGCCCTAACTTCTATACGGTACGTCCTACACCTATCAAAGTTTGCAACATATAAATGCTTGTAACTTTTTACAGGAGCGTCATAAAACCTTCAAATTTTGAAACAATCAAGTACTCGAGCCTCTTGTCAATTTAAGCTATCGCTCAAAGCTATGCTACCCTTGAGTCCCAAATCAAACACTGATAAAACTTCAAATGGCCCTAACTTCTATACGGTACGTCCTATACCTATCAAAGTTTGCAACATACAAATGCTTGTAACTTTTTACTGGAGCGCCATAAAACCTTGAAATTTTGTACCAATAAAGCACTCGAGCCTCTTGCCAATTTAAGCTATCGCTTAAAGCTATGCTACCCTTGAGTCCCAAAACAAACACTGATAAAACTTCAAATGGCCCTAACTTCTATACGGTACGTCCTACACCTATCAAAGTTTGCAACATATAAATGCTTGTAACTTTTTACTGGAGCGTCATAAAACCTTCAAATTTTGAAACAATCAAGTACTCGAGCCTCTTGTCAATTTAAGCTATCGCTCAAAGCTATGCTACCCTTGAGTCCCAAATCAAACACTGATAAAACTTCAAATGGCCCTAACTTCTATAAGGTACGTCCTACACCTATCAAAGTTTGCAACATACAAATTCTTGTAACTTTTCACTGGAGCGTCATAGAACCTTGAAATTTTGTAACAATAAAGTACTCGAGCCTCTTGTCAATTTAAGCTATCGCTCAAAGCTATGCTACTCTTGAGTCCCAAATCAAACACTGATAAAACTTAAAATGGCCGTAACTTTTATACGGTACGTCCTACACCTGTCAAAGTTTGCAACATACAAATGCTTGTAACTTTTTACTGGAGCGTCATAAAACCTTGAAATTTTGTAAGAATAAAGTACTCGAGCCTCTTGTCAATTTAAGCTATCGCTCAAAGCTACGCTACCCTTGAGTCCCAAATCAAACACTGATAAAACTTCAAATGGACCTAACTTCTATACGGTACGTCTTACACCTATCAAAGTTTGCAACATACAAATCCTTGTAACTTTTTACTGGAGCGTCATAAAACCTTGAAATTTTTAACAATAAAGTACTCGATCCTCTTGTCAATTTAAGTTATCGTTCAAAGCTATGCTACCATTGAGTCCCAAATGAAACACTGATAAAACTTCAAATGGCCTTAACTTCTATACGGTACGTCCTACACCTATCAAAGTTTGCAACATACAAATGCTTGTAACTTTTTACTGCAGCGTCATAAAACCTTGAAATTTTGTAACAATAAAGTACTCGAGCCTCTTCTCAATTTAAGCTATCGCTCAAAGCTACGCTACCCTTGAGTCCCAAATCAAACACTGATAAAACTTCAAATGCCCCTAACTTCTATACGGTATGTCCTACACCTATCAAAGTTTGCAACATACAAATCCTTGTAACTTTTTACTGGAGCGTCATAAAACCTTGAAATTTTGTAACAATAATGTACTCGAGCCTCTTGTCAATTGAAGTTATCGCTCAAAGCTATGGTATCCTTGAGTCCCAAATCAAACACTGATAAAACTTCAAATGGTCCTAACTTCTATACGGTACGTCCTACGCCTATCAAAAATTGCAATGCTTGTAACTTTTTACTGGAGTGTCGTAAAACCTTGAAATTTTCTAAAAATAAAGTACTCGAGCCTCTTGTCAATTTAAGCTATCGCTCAAAACTATGCTACCCTTGAGTCCCAAATCAAACACTGATAAAACTTCGAATGGCCCTAACTTCTATACGGTACGTCCTACACCTATCAAAGTTTGCAACATACAAATCCTTGTAACTTTTTACTGGAGCGTCTTAAAACCTTGAAATTTTGTAACAATAAAGTACTCGAGCCTCTTGTCAATGTAAGCTATCGCTCAAAGCTCTGCTACTCTTGAGTCCCAAATCAAACAGTGATAAAACTTCGAATGGCCCTAACTTCTATACGGTACGTCCTACACCTATCAAAGTTTGCAACATATAAATGCTTGTAACTTTTTACTGGAGCGTCATAAAACCTTGAAATTTTGAAACAATAAAGTACTCGAGCCTCTTGTCAATTCAAGCTATCGCTCAAAGCTATGCTACCCTGGAGTCCCAAATCAAATACTGATAAAACGTCAAATGGCCCTAACTTCTATATGGTACGTCCTACACCTATCAAAGTTTGCAACATACAAATGCTTGTAGCTTTTTACTGGAGCGTCATAGAACCTTGAAATTTTGTAACAATAAAGTACTCGATCCTCTTGTCATTTAAGTTATTGCTCAAAGCTATGCTACCCTTGAGTCCCAAATCAAACACTGATAAAGCTTCAAATAGCCCTTACTTCTATACGGTACGTCCTACACCTATCAAAGTTTGCAACATATAAATGCTTGTAACTTTTTCCTGGAGCGTCATAAAACCTTGAAATTTTGTAACAATAAAGTACTCGAGCCTCTTGTCAATTTAAGCTATCGCTGAAAGCTATGCTACCCCTGAGTCCCAAATCAAACACCGATAAAACTTCAAATGGCCCTAACTTCTATACGGTACGTCCTACACCTATCAAAGTTTGCAATGCTTGTAACTTTTTACTGGAGCGTCGTAAAACCTTGAAATTTTCTAACAATAAAGTACTCGAGCCTCTTGTCAATTTAAGCTATCGCTCAAATCTATGCTACCCTTGAGTCCCAAATCAAACACTGATAAAACTTCAAATGGCCCTAACTTCTATACGGTACGTCCTACACTTATCAAAGTTTGCAACATACAAATGCTTGTAAATTTTTAATGGAGCGTCATAAAACCTTGAAATTTTGTAACAATAAAGTACTCGAGCCTCTTGTCAATATAAGCTATCGCTCAAAGCTATGCTACCCTTGAGTCCCAAATCAAACACTGATAAAACTTCAAATGGTCCTAATTTCTATACGGTACGTCCTACACCTATCAAAGTTTGCAACATACAAATCCTTGTAACTTTTTACTGGAGCGTCATAAAACCTTGAAATTTTGTAACAATAAAGTACTCTAGCCTCGTGTCAATTTAAGCTATCGCTCAAAGCTATGCTACCCTTGAGTCCCAAATCACACACTGATAAAACTTCAAATGGCCGTAACTTATATACGGTACATGCTACACCTATCAAAGTTTGCCACATACAAATGCTTGTAACTTTTTACTGAAGCGTCATAAAACCTTGAAAGTTTGTAACAATAAAGTACTCGAGCCTCTTGTCAATTTAAGCTATCGCTTAAAGCTATGCTACCCTTGAGTCCCAAATCAAACACTGATAAAACTTCAAATGGCCCTAACTTCTATACGGTACGTCCTACACCTATCAAAGTTTGCAACATACAAATGCTTGTAACTTTTTACTGGAGCGCCATAAAACCTTGAAATTTTGTAACAATAAAGCACTCGAGCCTCTTGTCAATTTAAGCTATCGCTTAAAGCTATGCTACCCTTGAGTCCCAAAACAAACACTGATAAAACTTCAAATGGCCCTAACTTCTATACGGTACGTCCTACACCTATCAAAGTTTGCAACATATAAATGCTTGTAACTTTTTAATGGAGCGTCATAAAACCTTCAAATTTTGAAACAAACAAGTACTCGAGCCCTTTGTCAATTTAAGATATCGCTGAAAGCTATGCTACCCTTGAGTCCCAAATCAAACACTGATAAAACTCCAAATGGCCCTAACTTCTATAAGGTACGTCCTACACCTATCAAAGTTTGCAACATACAAATTCTTGTAACTTTTTACTGGAGCGTCATAGAACCTTGAAATTTTGTAACAATAAAGTACTCGAGCCTCTTGTAAATTTAAGCTATCGCTCAAAGCTATGCTACTCTTGAGTCCCAAATTAAACACTGATAAAACTTCAAATGGCCCTAATTTCTATACGGTACGTCGTACACCTATCAAAGTTTGCAACATACAAATGCTTGTAACTTTTTACTGGAGCGTCATAAAACGTTGAAATTTTGTAACAATAAAGTACTCGAGCCTCTTATCAATTTAAGCTATCGGTCAAAGCTATGCTACCCTTGAGTCCCAAATCAAACATTGATAAAGCTTCAAATGGCCCTAACTTCTATACGGTACGTCCTACACCTATCAAAGTTTGCAGCATGCAAATGCTTGTAACTTTTGACTGGACCGTCATAAAACCTAGCAATTTTGTAACAATAAAGTACTCGAGCCTCTTGTCAATTTAAGTTATCGCTCAAAGCTATGCTACCCTTGAGTCCCAAATCACACACTGATAAAACTTCAAATGGCCGTAACTTATATACGGTACGTCCTACACCTATCAAAGTTTGCCACATACAAATGCTTGTAACTTTTTACTGAAGCGTCATAAAACCTTGAAAGTTTGTAACAATAAAGTACTCGAGCGTCTTGTCAATTTTAGCTATCGCTCAAAGCCTATCAAAGTGTGCAACATACAAATGCTTGTAACTTTTTACTGGTGCGTCATAAAACCTTGAAATTTTGTAACAATAAACTACTCGAGCCACTTGTCAATTTAAACTATCGCTCAAAGCTATGGTACCCTTGAGTCCCAAAACAAACACTGATAAAACTTCAAATGGCCCTAACTTCTATACGGTACGTCCTACACCTATCAAAGTTTGCAACATATAAATGCTTGTAACTTTTTACTGGAGCGTCATAAAACCTTCAAATTTTGAAACAATCAAGTACTCGAGCCTCTTGTCAATTTAAGCTATCGCTCAAAGCTATGCTACCCTTGAGTCCCAAATCAAACACTGATAAAACTTCAAATGGCCCTAACTTCTATAAGGTACGTCCTACACCTATCAAAGTTTGCAACATACAAATTCATGTAACTTTTCACTGGAGCGTCATAGAACCTTGAAATTTTGTAACAATAAAGTACTCGAGCCTCTTGTCAATTTAAGCTATCGCTCCAAGCTATGCTACTCTTGAGTCCCAAATTAAACACTGATAAAACTTAAAATGGCCCTAATTTCTATACGGTACGTCGTACACCTATCAAAGTTTGCAACATACAAATGCTTGTAACTTTTTACTGGAGCGTTATAAAACGTTGAAATTTTGTAACAATAAAGTACTCGAGCCTCTTATCAATTTAAGCTATCGGTCAAAGCTATGCTACCCTTGAGTCCCAAATCAAACATTGATAAAGCTTCAAATGGCCCTAACTTCTATACGGTACGTCCTACACCTATCAAAGTTTGCAACATACAAATTCTTGTAACTTTTTACTGGAGCGTCATAGAACCTTGAAATTTTGTAACAATAAAGTACTCGAGCCTCTTGTCAATTTAAGCTATCGCTCAAAGCTCTGCTACTCTTGAGTCCCAAATCAAACACTGATAAAACTTCAAATGGCCCTAACTTCTATACGGTACGTCCTACACCTATCAAAGTTTGCCACATACAAATGCTTGTAACTTTTTACTGGAGCGCCATAAAACCTTGAAATTTTGTAACAATAAAGCACTCGAGCCTCTTGTCAATTTAAGCTATCGCTCAAAGCCTATCAAAGTGTGCAACATACAAATGCTTGTAACTTTTTACTGGAGCGTCATAAAACCTTGAAATTTTGTAACAATAAAGTACTCGAGCCACTTGTCAATTTAAACTATCGCTCAAAGCTATGCTACCCTTGAGTCCCAAATCAAACACTGATAAAACTTCAAATGGCCCTAACTTCTATACGGTACGGGCTACACCTATTAAAGTTTGCAACATACAAATGCTTGTAACTTTTTACTGGAGCGCCATAAAACCTTCAAATTTTGTAACAATAAAGCACTCGAGCCTCTTGTCAATTTAAGCTATCGCTTAAAGCTATGCTACCCTTGAGTCCCAAAACAAACACTGATAAACTTCAAATGGCCCTAACTTCTATACGGTACGTCCTACACCTATCAAAGTTTGCAACATATAAATGCTTGTAACTTTTTACTGGAGCGTCATAAAACCTTCAAATTTTGAAACAATCAAGTACTCGAGCCCTTTGTCAATTTAAGCTATCGCTCAAAGCTATGCTACCCTTGAGTCCCAAATCAAACACTGATAAAACTCCAAATGGCCCTAACTTCTATAAGGTACGTCCTACACCTATCAAAGTTTGCAACATACAAATTCTTGTAACTTTTTACTGGAGCGTCATAGAACCTTGAAATTTTGTAACAATAAAGTACTCGAGCCTCTTGTCAATTTAAGCTATCGCTCAAAGCTATGCTACTCTTGAGTCCCAAATTAAACACTGTTAAAACTTCAAATGGCCCTAATTTCTATATGGTACGTCGTACACCTATCAAAGTTTGCAACATACATATGCTTGTAACTTTTTACTGGAGCGTCATAAAACGTTGAAATTTTGTAACAATAAAGTACTCGAGCCTCTTATCAATTTAAGCTATCGGCCAAAGCTATGCTACCCTTGAGTCCCAAATCAAACATTGATAAAGCTTCAAATGGCCCTAACTTCTATACGGTACGTCCTACACCTATCAAAGTTTGCAGCATGCAAATGCTTGTAACTTTTGACTGGAGCGTCATAAAACCTAGCAATTTTGTAACAATAAAGTACTCGAGCCTCTTGTCAATTTAAGTTATCGCTCACAGCTATGCTACCCTTGAGTCCCAAATCACATACTGATAAAACTTCAAATGGCCGTAACTTAAATACGGTACGTCCTACACCTATCAAAGTTTGCCACATACAAATGCTTGTAACTTTTTACTGAAGCGTCATAAAACCTTGAAAGTTTGTAACAATAAAGTACTCGAGCCTCTTGTCAATTTAAGCTATCGCTCACAGCTATGCTACCCTTGAGTCCCAAATCACACACTGATAAAACTTCAAATGGCCGTAACTTATATACGGTACGTCCTACACCTATCAAAGTTTGCCACATACAAATGCTTGTAACTTTTTACTGAAGCGTCATAAAACCTTGAAAGTTTGTAACAATAAAGTACTCGAGCCTCTTGTCAATTTAAGCTATCGCTCACAGCTATGCTACCCTTGAGTCCCAAATCACACACTGATAAAACTTCAAATGGCCGTAACTTATATACGGTACGTCCTACACCTATCAAAGTTTGCCACATACAAATGCTTGTAACTTTTTACTGAAGCGTCATAAAACCTTGAAAGTTTGTAACAATAAAGTACTCGAGCCTCTTGTCAATTTAAGCTATCGCTCAAAGCCTATCAAAGTGTGCAACATACAAATGCTTGTAACTTTTTACTGGAGCGTCATAAAACCTTGAAATTTTGTAACAATAAAGTACTCGAGCCACTTGTCAATTTAAACTATCGCTCAAAGCTATGCTACCCTTGAGTCCCAAAACAAACACTGATAAAACTTCAAATGGCCCTAACTTCTATACGGTACGTCCTACACCTATCAAAGTTTGCAACATACAAATGCTTGTAACTTTTTACTGGAGCGTCATAAAACCTTCAAATTTTGAAACAATCAAGTACTCGAGCCTCTTGTCAATTTAAGCTATCGCTCAAAGCTATGCTACCCTTGAGTCCCAAATCAAACACTGATAAAACTTCAAATGGCCCTAACTTCTATAAGGTACGTCCTACACCTATCAAAGTTTGCAACATACAAATTCTTGTAACTTTTTACTGGAGCGTCATAGAACCTTGAAATTGTAAAGTACTCGAGCCTCTTGTCAATTTAAGCTATCGCTCAAAGCTATGCTACTCTTGAGTCCCAAATTAAACACTGATAAAACTTCAAATGGCCCTAATTTCTATACGGTACGTCGTACACCTATCAAAGTTTGCAACATACAAATGCTTGTAACTTTTTACTGGAGCGTCATAAAACGTTGAGATTTTGTAACAATAAAGTACTCGAGCCTCTTATCAATTTAAGCTATCGGTCAAAGCTATGCTACCCTTGCGTCCCAAATCAAACATTGATAAAGCTTCAAATGGCCCTAACTTCTATACGGTACGTCCTACACCTATCAAAGTTTGCAACATACAAATTCTTGTAACTTTTTACTGGAGCGTCATAGAACCTTGAAATTTTGTAACAATAAAGTACTCGAGCCTCTTGTCAATTTAAGCTATCGCTAAAAGCTCTGCTACTCTTGAGTCCCAAATCAAACACTGATAAAACTTCAAATGGCCCTAATTTCTATACGGTACGTCCTACACCTATCAAAGTTTGCAAAATACAAATGCTTGTAAGTTTTTACTGGAGCGTCATAAAACGTTGAAATTTTTTAACAATAAAGTACTCGAGCCTCTTGTCAATTTAAGCTATCGCTCAAAGCCTATCAAAGTGTGCAACATACAAATGCTTGTAACTTTTTACTGGAGCGTCATAAAACCTTGAAATTTTGTAACAATAAAGTACTCGAGCCACTTGTCAATTTAAACTATCGCTCAAAGCTATGCTACCCTTGAGTCCCAAAACAAACACTGATGAAACTTCAAATGGCCCTAACTTCTATACGGTACGTCCTACACCTATCAAAGTTTGCAACATATAAATGCTTGTAACTTTTTACTGGAGCGTCATAAAACCTTCAAATTTTGAAGCAATCAAGTACTCGAGCCTCTTGTCAATTTAAGCTATCGCTCAAAGCTATGCTACCCTTGAGTCCCAAATCAAACACTGATAAAACTTCAAATGGCCCTAACTTCTATACGGTACGTCCTATACCTATCAAAGTTTGCAACATACAAATGCTTGTAACTTTTTACTGGAGCGCCATAAAACCTTGAAATTTTGTACCAATAAAGCACTCGAGCCTCTTGTCAATTTAAGCTATCGCTTAAAGCTATGCTACCCTTGAGTCCCAAAACAAACACTGATAAAACTTCAAATGGCCCTAACTTCTATACGATACGTCCTACACCTATCAAAGTTTGCAACATATAAATGCTTGTAACTTTTTACTGGAGCGTCATAAAACCTTTAAATTTTGAAACAATCAAGTACTCGAGCCTCTTGTCAATTTAAGCTATCGCTCAAAGCTATGCTACCCTTGAGTCCCAAATCAAACACTGATAAAACTTCAAATGGCCCTAACTTCTATAAGGTACGTCCTACACCTATCAAAGTTTGCAACATACAAATTCTTGTAACTTTTTACTGGAGCGTCATAGAACCTTGAAATTTTGTAACAATAAAGTACTCGAGCCTCTTGTCAATTTAAGCTATCGCTCAAAGCTATGCTACTCTTGAGTCCCAAATTAAACACTGATAAAACTTCAAATGGCCCTAATTTCTATACGGTACGTCGTACACCTATCAAAGTTTGCAACATACAAATGCTTGTAACTTTTTACTGGAGCGTCATAAAACGTTGAAATTTTGTAACAATAAAGTACTCGAGCCTCTTATCAATTTAAGCTATCGGTCAAAGCTATGCTACCCTTGAGTCCCAAATCAAACGTTGATAAAGCTTCAAATGGCCCTAACTTCTATACGGTACGTCCTACACCTATCAAAGTTTGCAACATACAAATTCTTGTAACTTTTTACTGGAGCGTCATAGAACCTTGAAATTTTGTAACAATAAAGTACTCGAGCCTCTTGTCAATTTAAGCTATCGCTAAAAGCTCTTGAGTCCCAAATCAAACACTGATAAAACTTCAAATGGCCCTAATTTCTATACGGTACGTCCTACACCTATCAAAGTTTGCAAAATACAAATGCTTGTAAGTTCTTACTGGAGCGTCATAAAACGTTGAAATTTTTTAACAATAAAGTACTCTAGCCTCGTGTCAATTTAAGCTATCGCTCAAAGCTATGCTACCCTTGAGTCCCAAATCAAACACTGATAAAACTTCAAATGGCTCTAACTTCTATACGGTACGTCCTACACCTATCAAAGTTTGCAGCATGCAAATGCTTGTAACTTTTGACAGGAGCGTCATAAAACCTGGCAATTTTGTAACAATAAAGTACTCGAGCCTCTTGTCAATTTAAGTTATCGCTCAAAGCTATGCTACCCTTGAGTCCCAAATCACACACTGATAAAACTTCAAATGGCCGTAACTTATATACGGTACGTCCTACACCTATCAAAGTTTGCCACATATAAATGCTTGTAACTTTTTACTGGAGCGTCATAAAACCTTCAAATTTTGAAACAATCAAGTACTCGAGCCTCTTGTCAATTTAAGCTATCGCTTAAAGCTATGCTACCCTTGAGTCCCAAATCAAACACTGATAAAACTTCAAATGGCCCTAACTTCTATACGGTACGTCCTACACCTAGCAAAGTTTGCAACATACAAATGCTTGTAACTTTTTACTGGAGCGCCATAAAACCTTGAAATTTTGTAACAATAAAGCACTCGAGCCTCTTGTCAATTTAAGCTATCGCTTAAAGCTATGCTACCCTTGAGTCCCAAAACAAACACTGATAAAACTTCAAATGGCCCTAACTTCTATACGGTACGTCCTACACCTATCAAAGTTTGCAACATATAAATGCTTGTAACTTTTTACTGGAGCGTCATAAAACCTTCAAATTTTGAAACAAACAAGTACTCGAGCCCTTTGTCAATTTAAGCTATCGCTCAAAGCTATGCTACCCTTGAGTCCCAAATCAAACACTGATAAAACTCCAAATGGCCCTAACTTCTATAAGGTACGTCCTACACCTATCAAAGTTTGCAACATACAAATTCTTGTAACTTTTTACTGGAGCGTCATAGAACCTTGAAATTTTGTAACAATAAAGTACTCGAGCCTCTTATCAATTTAAGCTATCGGTCAAAGCTATGCTACCCTTGAGTCCCAAATCAAACATTGATAAAGCTTCAAATGGCCCTAACTTCTATACGGTACGTCCTACACCTATCAAAGTTTGCAACATACAAATTCTTGTAACTTTTTACTGGAGCGTCATAGAACCTTGAAATTTTGTAACAATAAAGTACTCGAGCCTCTTGTCAATTTAAGCTATCGCTAAAAGCTCTTGAGTCCCAAATCAAACACTGATAAAACTTCAAATGGCCCTAATTTCTATACGGTACGTCCTACACCTATCAAAGTTTGCAAAATACAAATGCTTGTAAGTTCTTACTGGAGCGTCATAAAACGTTGAAATTTTTTAACAATAAAGTACTCTAGCCTCGTGTCAATTTAAGCTATCGCTCAAAGCTATGCTACCCTTGAGTCCCAAATCAAACACTGATAAAACTCCAAATGGCCCTAACTTCTATAAGGTACGTCCTACACCTATCAAAGTTTGCAACATACAAATTCTTGTAACTTTTTACTGGAGCGTCATAAAACCTTCAAATTTTGAAACAAACAAGTACTCGAGCCCTTTGTCAATTTAAGCTATCGCTCAAAGCTATGCTACTCTTGAGTCCCAAATTAAACACTGATAAAACTTCAAATGGCCCTAATTTCTATACGGTACGTCGTACACCTATCAAAGTTTGCAACATACAAATGTTTGTAACTTTTTACTGGAGCGTCATAAAACCTTGAAATTTTGTAACAATAAAGTACTCGAGCCACTTGTCAATTTAAACTATCGCTCAAAGCTATGCTAACCTTGAGTCCCAAAACAAACACTGATAAAACTTCAAATGGCCCTAACTTCTATACGGTACGTCCTACACCTATCAAAGTTTGCAACATATAAATGCTTGTAACTTTTTACTGGAGCGTCATAAAACCTTCAAATTTTGAAACAATCAAGTACTCGAGCCTCTTGTCAATTTAAGCTATCGCTTAAAGCTTTGCTACCCTTGAGTCCCAAATCAAACACTGATAAAACTTCAAATGGCCCTAACTTCTATACGGTACGTCCTACACCTAGCAAAGTTTGCAACATACAAATGCTTGTAACTTTTTACTGGAGCGCCATAAAACCTTGAAATTTTGTAACAATAAAGCACTCGAGCCTCTTGTCAATTTAAGCTATCGCTTAAAGCTATGCTACCCTTGAGTCCCAAAACAAACACTGATAAAACTTCAAATGGCCCTAACTTCTATACGGTACGTCCTACACCTATCAAAGTTTGCAACATATAAATGCTTGTAACTTTTTACTGGAGCGTCATAAAACCTTCAAATTTTGAAACAAACAAGTACTCGAGCCCTTTGTCAATTTAAGCTATCGCTCAAAGCTATGCTACCCTTGAGTCCCAAATCAAACACTGATAAAACTCCAAATGGCCCTAACTTCTATAAGGTACGTCCTACACCTATCAAAGTTTGCAACATACAAATTCTTGTAACTTTTTACTGGAGCGTCATAGAACCTTGAAATTTTGTAACAATAAAGTACTCGAGCCTCTTGTCAATTTACGCTATCGCTCAAAGCTATGCTACTCTTGAGTCCCAAATTAAACACTGATAAAACTTCAAATGGCCCTAATTTCTATACGGTACGTCGTACACCTATCAAAGTTTGCAACATACAAATGCTTGTAACTTTTTACTGGAGCGTCATAAAACGTTGAAATTTTGTAACAATAAAGTACTCGAGCCTCTTATCAATTTAAACTATCGGTCAAAGCTATGCTACCCTTGAGTCCCAAATCAAACATTGATAAAGCTTCAAATGGCCCTAACTTCTATACGGTACGTCCTACACCTATCAAAGTTTGCAGCATGCAAATGCTTGTAACTTTTGACTGGAGCGTCATAAAACCTGGCAATTTTGTAACAATAAAGTACTCGAGCCTCTTGTCAATTTAAGTTATCGCTCAAAGCTATGCTACCCTTGAGTCCCAAAGCACACACTGATAAAACTTCAAATGGCCGTAACTTATATACGGTACGTCCTACACCTATCAAAGTTTGCCACATTCAAATGCTTGTAACTTTTTACTGAAGCGTCATAAAACCTTGAAAGTTTGTAACAATAAAGTACTCGAACCTCTTGTCAATTTAAGCTATCGCTCAAAGCCTATCAAAGTGTGCAACATACAAATGCTTGTAACTTTTTACTGGAGCGTCATAAAACCTTGAAATTTTGTAACAATAAAGTACTCGAGCCACTTGTCAATTTAAACTATCGCTCAAAGCTATGCTAACCTTGAGTCCCAAAACAAACACTGATAAAACTTCAAATGGCCCTAACTTCTATACGGTACGTCCTAAACCTATCAAAGTGTGCAACATATAAATGCTTGTAACTTTTTACTGGAGCGTCATAAAACCTTCAAATTTTGAAACAATCAAGTACTCGAGCCCTTTGTCAATTTAAGCTATCGCTCAAAGCTATGCTACCCTTGAGTCCCAAATCAAACACTGATAAAACTCCAAATGGCCCTAACTTCTATAAGGTACGTCCTACACCTATCAAAGTTTGCAACATACAAATTCTTGTAACTTTTTACTGGAGCGTCATAGAACCTTGAAATTTTGTAACAATAAAGTACTCGAGCCTCTTGTCAATTTAAGCTATCGCTCAAAGCTATGCTACTCTTGAGTCCCAAATTAAACACTGATAAAACTTCAAATGGCCCTAATTTCTATACGGTACGTCGTACACCTATCAAAGTTTGCAACATACAAATGCTTGTAACTTTTTACTGGACCGTCATAAAACGTTGAAATTTTGTAACAATAAAGTACTCGAGCCTCTTATCAATTTAAGCTATCGGCCAAAGGTATGCTACCCTTGAGTCCCAAACCAAACATTGATAAAGCTTCAAATGGCCCTAACTTCTATACGGTACGTCCTACACCTATCAAAGTTTGCAGCATGCAAATGCTTGTAACTTTTGACTGGAGCGTCATAAAACCTAGAAATTTTGTAACAATAAAGTACTCGAGCCTCTTGTCAATTTAAGTTATCGCTCAAAGCTATGCTACCCTTGAGTCCCAAATCACACACTGATAAAACTTCAAATGGCCGTAACTTATATACGGTACGTCCTACACCTATCAAAGTTTGCCACATACAAATGCTTGTAACTTTTTACTGAAGCGTCATAAAACCTTGAAAGTTTGTAACAATAAAGTACTCGAGCCTCTTGTCAATTTAAGCTATCGCTCAAAGCCTATCAAAGTGTGCAACATACAAATGCTTGTAACTTTTTACTGGAGCGTCATAAAACCTTGAAATTTTGTAACAATAAAGTACTCGAGCCACTTGTCAATTTAAACTATCGCTCAAAGCTATGCTACCCTTCAGTACCAAAACAAACACTGATAAAACTTCAAATGGCCCTAACTTCTATACGGTACGTCCTACACCTATCAAAGTTTGCAACATATAAATGCTTGTAACTTTTTACTGGAGCGTCATAAAACCTTCAAATTTTGAAACAATCAAGTACTCGAGCCTCTTGTCAATTTAAGCTATCGCTCAAAGCTATGCTACCCTTGAGTCCCAAATCAAACACTGATAAAACTTCAAATGGCCCTAACTTCTATACGGTACGTCCTATACCTATCAAAGTTTGCAACATACAAATGCTTGTAACTTTTTACTGGAGCGCCATAAAACCTTAAAATTTTGTACCAATAAAGCACTCGAGCCTCTTGTCAATTTAAGCTATCGCTTAAAGCTATGCTACCCTTGAGTCCCAAAACAAACACTGATAAAACTTCAAACGGCCCTAACTTCTATACGGTACGTCCTACACCTATCAAAGTTTGCAACATATAAATGCTTGTAACTTTTTACTGGAGCGTCATAAAACCTTCAAATTTTGAAACAATCAAGTACTCGAGCCTCTTGTCAATTTAAGCTATCGCTCAAAACCTATCAAAGTGTGCAACATACAAATGCTTGTAACTTTTTACTGGAGCGTCATAAAACCTTGAAATTTTGTAACAATAAAGTACTCGAGCCACTTGTCAATTTCAACTATCGCTCAAAGCTATGCTACCCTTGAGTCCCAAAACAAACACTGATAAAACTTCAAATGGCCCTAACTTCTATACGGTACGTCCTACACCTATCAAAGTTTGCAACATATAAATGCTTGTAACTTTTTACTGGAGCGTCATAAAACCTTCAAATTTCGAAACAATCAAGTACTCGAGCTTCTTGTCAATTTAAGCTATCGCTCAAAGCTATGCTACCCTTGAGTCCCAAATCAAACACTGATAAACCTTCAAATGGCCCTAACTTCTATACGGTACGTCCTACACCTATCAAAGTTTGCAACATACAAATGCTTGTAACTGTTTACTGGAGCGCCATAAAACCTTGAAATTTTGTAACAATAAAGCACTCGATCCTCTTATCAATTTAAGCTATCGGCCAAAGCTATGCTACCCTTGAGTCCCAAACCAAACATTGATAAAGCTTCAAATGGCCCTAACTTCTATACGGTACGTCCTACACCTATCAAAGTTTGCAGTATGCAAATGCTTGTAACTTTTGACTGGAGCGTCATAAAACCTAGAAATTTTGTAACAATAAAGTACTCGAGCCTCTTGTCAATTTAAGTTATCGCTCAAAGCTATGCTACCCTTGAGTCCCAAATCACACACTGATAAAACTTCAAATGGCCGTAACTTATATACGGTACGTCCTACACCTATCAAAGTTTGCCACATACAAATGCTTGTAACTTTTTACTGAAGCGTCATAAAACCTTGAAAGTTTGTAACAATAAAGTACTCGAGCCTCTTGTCAATTTAAGCTATCGCTCAAAGCCTATCAAAGTGTGCAACATACAAATGCTTGTAACTTTTTACTGGAGCGTCATAAAACCTTGAAATTTTGTAACAATAAAGTACTCGAGCCACTTGTCAATTTAAACTATCGCTCAAAGCTATGCTACCCTTGAGTCCCAAAACAAACACTGATAAAACTTCAAATGGCCCTAACTTCTATACGGTACGTCCTACACCTATCAAAGTTTGCAACATATAAATGCTTGTAACTTTTTACTGGAGCGTCATAAAACCTTCAAATTTTGAAACAATCAAGTACTCGAGCCTCTTGTCAATTTAAGCTGTCGCTCAAAGCTATGCTACCCTTGAGTCCCAAATCAAACACTGATAAAACTTCAAATGGCCCTAACTTCTATACGGTACGTCCTATACCTATCAAAGTTTGCAACATACAAATGCTTGTAACTTTTTACTGGAGCGCCATAAAACCTTAAAATTTTGTACCAATAAAGCACCTGAGCCTCTTGTCAATTTAAGCTATCGCTTAAAGCTATGCTACCCTTGAGTCCCAAAACAAACACTGATAAAACTTCAAATGGCCCTAACTTCTATACGGTACGTCCTACACCTATCAAAGTTTGCAACATATAAATGCTTGTAACTTTTTACTGGAGCGTCATAAAACCTTCAAATTTTGAAACAATCAAGTACTCGAGCCTCTTGTCAATTTAAGCTATCGCTCAAAGCCTATCAAAGTGTGCAACATACAAATGCTTGTAACTTTTTACTGGAGCGTCATAAAACCTTGAAATTTTGTAACAATAAAGTACTCGATCCACTTGTCAATTTCAACTATCGCTCAAAGCTATGCTACCCTTGAGTCCCAAAACAAACACTGATAAAACTTCAAATGGCCCTAACTTCTATACGGTACGTCCTACACCTATCAAAGTTTGCAACATATAAATGCTTGTAACTTTTTACTGGAGCGTCATAAAACCTTCAAATTTCGAAACAATCAAGTACTCGAGCTTCTTGTCAATTTAAGCTATCGCTCAAAGCTATGCTACCCTTGAGTCCCAAATCAAACACTGAAAAACCTTGAAAGTTTGTAACAATAAAGTACTCGAGCCTCTTGTCAATTTAAGCTACCGCTCAAAGCCTATCAAAGTGTGCAACATACAAATGCTTGTAACTTTTTACTGGAGCGTCATAAAACCTTGAAATTTTGTAACAATAAAGTACTCGAGCCACTTGTCAATTTAAACTATCGCTCAAAGCTATGCTAACCTTGAGTCCCAAAACAAACACTGATAAAACTTCAAATGGCCCTAACTTCTATACGGTACGTCCTACACCTATCAAAGTTTGCAACATATAAATGCTTGTAACTTTTTACTGGAGCGTCATAAAACCTTCAAATTTTGAAACAATCAAGTACTCGAGCCTCTTGTCAATTTAAGCTATCGCTTAAAGCTATGCTACCCTTGAGTCCCAAAACAAACACTGATAAAACTTCAAATGGCCCTAACTTCTATACGGTACGTCCTACACCTAGCAAAGTTTGCAACATACAAATGCTTGTAACTTTTTACTGGAGCGCCATAAAACCTTGAAATTTTGTAACAATAAAGCACTCGAGCCTCTTGTCAATTTAAGCTATCGCTTAAAGCTATGCTACCCTTGAGTCCCAAAACAAACACTGATAAAACTTCAAATGGCCCTAATTTCTATACGGTACGTCCTACACCTATCAAAGTTTGCAAAATACAAATGCTTGTAAGTTTTTACTGGAGCGTCATAAAACGTTGAAATTTTTTAACAATAAAGTACTCGAGCCTCTTGTCAATTTAAGCTATCGCTCAAAGCTATGCTACCCTTGAGTCCCAAATCAAACACTGATAAAACTTCAAATGGCTCTAACTTCTATACGGTACGTCCTACACCTATCAAAGTTTGCAGCATGCAAATGCTTGTAACTTTTGACAGGAGCGTCATAAAACCTGGCAATTTTGTAACAATAAAGTACTCGAGCCTCTTGTCAATTTAAGTTATCGCTCAAAGCTATGCTACCCTTGAGTCCCAAATCACACACTGATAAAACTTCAAATGGCCGTAACTTATATACGGTACGTCCTACACCTATCAAAGTTTGCCACTTACAAATGCTTGTAACTTTTTACTGAAGCGTCATAAAACCTTGAAAGTTTGTAACAATAAAGTACTCGAGCCTCTTGTCAATTTAAGCTACCGCTCAAAGCCTATCAAAGTGTGCAACATACAAATGCTTGTAACTTTTTACTGGAGCGTCATAAAACCTTGAAATTTTGTAACAATAAAGTACTCGAGCCACTTGTCAATTTAAACTATCGCTCAAAGCTATGCTAACCTTGAGTCCCAAAACAAACACTGATAAAACTTCAAATGGCCCTAACTTCTATACGGTACGTCCTACACCTATCAAAGTTTGCAACATATAAATGCTTGTAACTTTTTACTGGAGCGTCATAAAACCTTCAAATTTTGAAACAATCAAGTACTCGAGCCTCTTGTCAATTTAAGCTATCGCTTAAAGCTATGCTACCCTTGAGTCCCAAATCAAACACTGATAAAACTTCAAATGGCCCTAACTTCTATACGGTACGTCCTACACCTAGCAAAGTTTGCAACATACAAATGCTTGTAACTTTTTACTGGAGCGCCATAAAACCTTGAAATTTTGTAACAATAAAGCACTCGAGCCTCTTGTCAATTTAAGCTATCGCTTAAAGCTATGCTACCCTTGAGTCCCAAAACAAACACTGATAAAACTTCAAATGGCCCTAACTTCTATACGGTACGTCCTACACCTATCAAAGTTTGCAACATATAAATGCTTGTAACTTTTTACTGGAGCGTCATAAAACCTTTAAATTTTGAAACAATCAAGTACTCGAGCCTCTTGTCAATTTAAGCTATCGCTCAAAGCTATGCTACCCTTGAGTCCCAAATCAAACACTGATAAAACTTCAAATGGCCCTAACTTTTATAAGGTACGTCCTACACCTATCAAAGTTTGCAACATACAAATTCTTGTAACTTTTTACTGGAGCGTCATAGAACCTTGAAATTTTGTAACAATAAAGTACTCGAGCCTCTTGTCAATTTAAGCTATCGCTCAAAGCTATGCTACTCTTGAGTCCCAAATTAAACACTGATAAAACTTCAAATGGCCCTAATTTCTATACGGTACGTCGTACACCTATCAAAGTTTGCAACATACAAATGCTTGTAACTTTTTACTGGAGCGTCATAAAACGTTGAAATTTTGTAACAATAAAGTACTCGAGCCTCTTATCAATTTAAGCTATCGGTCAAAGCTATGCTACCCTTGAGTCCCAAATCAAACATTGATAAAGCTTCAAATGGCCCTAACTTCTATACGGTACGTCCTACACCTATCAAAGTTTGCAACATACAAATTCTTGTAACTTTTTACTGGAGCGTCATAGAACCTTGAAATTTTGTAACAATAAAGTACTCGAGCCTCTTGTCAATTTAAGCTATCGCTAAAAGCTCTTGAGTCCCAAATCAAACAGTGATAAAACTTCAAATGGCCCTAATTTCTATACGGTACGTCCTACACCTATCAAAGTTTGCAAAATACAAATGCTTGTAAGTTTTTACTGGAGCGTCATAAAACGTTGAAATTTTTTAACAATAAAGTACTCTAGCCTCGTGTCAATTTAAGCTATCGCTCAAAGCTATGCTACCCTTGAGTCCCAAATCAAACACTGATAAAACTTCAAATGGCTCTAACTTCTATACGGTACGTCCTACACCTATCAAAGTTTGCAGCATGCAAATGCTTGTAACTTTTGACAGGAGCGTCATAAAACCTGGCAATTTTGTAACAATAAAGTACTCGAGCCTCTTGTCAATTTAAGTTATCGCTCAAAGCTATGCTACCCTTGAGTCCCAAATCACACACTGATAAAACTTCAAATGGCCGTAACTTATATACGGTACGTCCTACACCTATCAAAGTTTGCCACATACAAATGCTTGTAACTTTTTACTGAAGCGTCATAAAACCTTGAAAGTTTGTAACAATAAAGTACTCGAGCCTCTTGTCAATTTAAGCTACCGCTCAAAGCCTATCAAAGTGTGCAACATACAAATGCTTGTAACTTTTTACTGGAGCGTCATAAAACCTTGAAATTTTGTAACAATAAAGTACTCGAGCCACTTGTCAATTTAAACTATCGCTCAAAGCTATGCTAACCTTGAGTCCCAAAACAAACACTGATAAAACTTCAAATGGCCCTAACTTCTATACGGTACGTCCTACACCTATCAAAGTTTGCAACATATAAATGCTTGTAACTTTTTACTGGAGCGTCATAAAACCTTCAAATTTTGAAACAATCAAGTACTCGAGCCTCTTGTCAATTTAAGCTATCGCTTAAAGCTATGCTACCCTTGAGTCCCAAATCAAACACTGATAAAACTTCAAATGGCCCTAACTTCTATACGGTACGTCCTACACCTAGCAAAGTTTGCAACATACAAATGCTTGTAACTTTTTACTGGAGCGCCATAAAACCTTGAAATTTTGTAACAATAAAGCACTCGAGCCTCTTGTCAATTTAAGCTATCGCTTAAAGCTATGCTGCCCTTGAGTCCCAAAACAAACACTGATAAAACTTCAAATGGCCCTAACTTCTATACGGTACGTCCTACACCTATCAAAGTTTGCAACATATAAATGCTTGTAACTTTTTACTGGAGCGTCATAAAACCTTCAAATTTTGAAACAAACAAGTACTCGAGCCCTTTGTCAATTTAAGCTATCGCTCAAAGCTATCCTACCCTTGAGTCCCAAATCAAACACTGATAAAACTCCAAATGGCCCTAACTTCTATAAGGTACGTCCTACACCTATCAAAGTTTGCAACATACAAATTCTTGTAACTTTTTACTGGAGCGTCATAGAACCTTGAAATTTTGTAACAATAAAGTACTCGAGCCTCTTGTCAATTTAAGCTATCGCTCAAAGCTATGCTACTCTTGAGTCCCAAATTAAACACTGATAAAACTTCAAATGGCCCTAATTTCTATACGGTACGTCGTACACCTATCAAAGTTTGCAACATACATATGCTTGTAACTTTTTACTGGAGCGTCATAAAACGTTGAAATTTTGTAACAATAAAGTACTCGAGCCTCTTATCAATTTAAACTATCGGTCAAAGCTATGCTACCCTTGAGTCCCAAATCAAACATTGATAAAGCTTCAAATGGCCCTAACTTCTATACGGTACGTCCTACACCTATCAAAGTTTGCAGCATGCAAATGCTTGTAACTTTTGACTGGAGCGTCATAAAACCTGGCAATTTTGTAACAATAATGTACTCGAGCCTCTTGTCAATTTAAGTTATCGCTCAAAGCTATGCTACCCTTGAGTCCCAAAGCACACACTGATAAAACTTCAAACGGCCGTATCTTATATACGGTACGTCCTACACCTATCAAAGTTTGCCACATTCAAATGCTTGTAACTTTTTACTGAAGCGTCATAAAACCTTGAAAGTTTGTAACAATAAAGTACTCGAACCTCTTGTCAATTTAAGCTATCGCTCAAAGCCTATCAAAGTGTGCAACATACAAATGCTTGTAACTTTTTACTGGAGCGTCATAAAACCTTGAAATTTTGTAACAATAAAGTACTCGAGCCACTTGTCAATTTAAACTATCGCTCAAAGCTATGCTACCCTTGAGTCCCAAAACAAACACTGCTAAAACTTCAAATGGCCCTAACTTCTATACGGTACGTCCTACACCTATCAAAGTGTGCAACATATAAATGCTTGTAACTTTTTACTGGAGCGTCATAAAACCTTCAAATTTTGAAACAATCAAGTACTCGAGCCCTTTGTCAATTTAAGCTATCGCTCAAAGCTATGCTACCCTTGAGTCCCAAATCAAACACTGATAAAACTCCAAATGGCCCTAACTTCTATAAGGTACGTCCTACACCTATCAAAGTTTGCAACATACAAATTCTTGTAACTTTTTACTGGAGCGTCATAGAACCTTGAAATTTTGTAACAATAAAGTACTCGAGCCTCTTGTCAATTTAAGCTATCGCTCAAAGCTATGCTACTCTTGAGTCCCAAATTAAACACTGATAAAACTTCAAATGGCCCTAATTTCTATACGGTACGTCGTACACCTATCAAAGTTTGCAACATACAAATGCTTGTAACTTTTTACTGGACCGTCATAAAACGTTGAAATTTTGTAACAATAAAGTACTCGAGCCTCTTATCAATTTAAGCTATCGGCCAAAGCTATGCTACCCTTGAGTCCCAAATCAAACATTGATAAAGCTTCAAATGGCCCTAACTTCTATACGGTACGTCCTACACCTATCAAAGTTTGCAGCATGCAAATGCTTGTAACTTTTGTAAAACCTAGAAATTTTGTAACAATAAAGTACTCGAGCCTCTTGTCAATTTAAGTTATCGCTCAAAGCTATGCTACCCTTGAGTCCCAAATCACACACTGATAAAACTTCAAATGGCCGTAACTTATATACGGTACGTCCTACACCTATCAAAGTTTGCCACATACAAATGCTTGTAACTTTTTACTGAAGCGTCATAAAACCTTGAAAGTTTGTAACAATAAAGTACTCGAGCCTCTTGTCAATTTAAGCTATCGCTCAAAGCCTATCACAGTGTGCAACATACAAATGCTTGTAACTTTTTACTGGAGCGTCATAAAACCTTGAAATTTTGTAACAATAAAGTACTCGAGCCACTTGTCAATTTAAACTATCGCTCAAAGCTATGGTACCCTTGAGTCCCAAAACAATCACTGATAAAACTTCAAATGGCCCTAACTTCTATACGGTACGTCCTACACCTATCAAAGTTTGCAACATATAAATGCTTGTAACTTTTTACTTTAGCGTCATAGAACCTTGAAATTTTGTAACAATAAAGTACTCGAGCCTCTTGTCAATTTAAGCTATCGCTCAAAGCTATGCTACTCTTGAGTCCCAAATTAAACACTGATAAAACTTCAAATGGCCCTAATTTCTATACGGTACGTAGTACACCTATCAAAGTTTGCAACATACAAATGCTTGTAACTTTTTACTGGAGCGTCATAAAACGTTGAAATTTTGTAACAATAAAGTACTCGAGCCTCTTATCAATTTAAGCTATCGGTCAAAGCTATGCTACGCTTGAGTCCCAAATCAAACATTGATAAAGCTTCAAATGGCCCTAACTTCTATACGGTACCTCCTACACCTATCAAAGTTTGCAACAATAAAATTCTTGTAACTTTTTACTGGAGCGTCATAGAACCTTGAAATTTTGTAACAATAAAGTACTCGAGCCTCTTGTCAATTTAAGCTATCGCTAAAAGCTATGCTACCCTTGAGTCCCAAAACAAACACTGATAAAACTTCAAATGGCCCTAACTTCTATACGGTACGTCCTACACCTATCAAAGTTTGCAACATACAAATGCTTGTAGCTTTTTACTGGAGCGTCATAAAACATTGAAAGTTTGTAACAATAAAGTACTCGAGCCTCTTGTCAATTTAAGCTTTCGCTCAGAGACTATCAAAGTTTGCAACATACAAATGCTTGTAACTTTTTACTGGAGCGTCATAAAACCTTGAAATTTTGTAACAATAAAGTACTCGAGCCTCTTGTCAATTGAAGCTATCGCTCAAAGCTATGCTACCCTTGAGTCCCAAATCAAACACTGATAAAACTTCAAATGGTCCTCACTTCTATATGGTACGTCTTACACCTATCAAAGTTTGCAGCATACAAATGTTTAGAACTTTTTACTGGAGCGTCATAACACCTTGAAATTTTGTAACAATAAAGTATTCGAGGCTCTTGTCAATTTAAGCTATCGCTCAAAGCTATGCTTCCCTTGAGTCCCAAATCAAACACTGATAAAACTTCAAATGGTCCTCACTTCTATACGGTACGTCCTACACCTATCAAAGTTTGCAGCATACAAATGCTTGTAACTTTTTACTGGAGCGTCATAAAACCTGGCAATTTTGTAACAATAAAGTACTCGAGCCTCTTGTCAATTTAAGTTATCGCTCAAAGCTATGCTACCCTTGATTCCCAAATCAGACACTGATGAAACTTCAAATGGCCGTAACTTCTATACTGTACGTCCTACACCTATCAAAGTTTGCAACTTACAAATGCTTCTAACTTTTTACTGGAGCGTCATAAAACCTTGAAAGCTTGTAACAATAAAGTACTCGAGCCTCTTGTCAATTTAAGCTATCGCTCAAAGCCTATCAAAGTTTGCAACATACAAATGCTTGTAACTTTTTACTGGAGCGTCATAAAACCTTGAAATTTTGAAACAATAAAGTATTCGATCCTCTTGTCAATTTAAGTTATCGCTCAAAGCTATGCTAAACTTGAGTCCCAAATCAAACACTGATAAAACATCAAATGGCCCTAAATTCTATACGGTACGTCCTACACCTATCAAAGTTTGCAGCTTGTAACTTTTTACTGGAGCGTCATAGAACCTTGAAATTTTGTAACAATAAAGTACTCGAGCCTCTTGTCAATTTAAGCTATCGCTCAAAGCTATGCTACTCTTGAGCCCCAAATAAAATACTGATAAAACTTCAAATGGCCCTAATTTCTATACGGTACGTCCTACACCTATCAAAGTTTGCAACATATAAATGCTTGTAACTTTTTACTGGAGCGTCATAAAACCTTGAAATTTTGAAACAATAAAGAACTCGATCCTCTTGTCAATTTACGCTATCGCTCAAAGCTATGCTACCCTTGAGTGGCAAATCAAACACTGATAAAACTTCAAATGGCCCTAACTTGCAACATACAAATTCTTGTAACTTTTTACTGGAGCGTCATAGAACCTTGAAATTTTGTAACAATAAAGTACTCGAGCCTCTTGTCAATGTAAGCTATCGCTAAAAGCTCTGCTACCCTTGAGTCCCAAATCAAACACTGATAAAACTTCAAATGGCCCTAACTTCTATACGGTACTTCCTACACCTATCAAAGTTTGCAACATATAAATGCTTGTAACTTTTTACTGGAGCGTCATAAAACCTTCAAATTTTGAAACAATCAAGTACTCGAGCCTCTTGTAAATTTAAGCTATCGCTCAAAGCTATTCTACCCTTGAGTCCCAAATCAAAGACTGATAAAACTTCAAATGGCCCTAACTTCTATAAGGTACGTCCTACACCTATCAAAGTTTGCAACATACAAATTCTTGTAACTTTTTACTGGAGCGTCATAAAACGTTGAAATTTTGTAACAATAAAGTACTCGAGCCTCTTGTCAATTTAAGCTATCGCTAAAAGCTCTGCTACTCTTGAGTCCCAAATCAAACACTGATAAAACTTCAAATGGCCCTAATTTCTATACGGTACGTCCTACACCTATCAAAGTTTGCCACATACAAATGCTTGTAACTTTTTACTGGAGCGTCATAAAACCTTCAAATTTTGAAACAATCAAGTACTCGAGCCTTTTGTCAATTTAAGCTATCGCTCAAAGCTATGCTACCCTTGAGTCCCAAATCAAACACTGATAAAACTTCAAATGGCCCTAACTTCTATACGGTACGTCCTATACCTATCAAAGTTTGCAAAATACAAATGCTTGTAACTTTTTACTGGAGCGCCATAAAACCTTGAAATTTTGTACCAATAAAGCACTCGAGCCTCTTGTCAATTTAAGCTATCGCTTAAAGCTATGCTACCCTTGAGTCCCAAAACAAACGCTGATAAAACTTCAAATGGCCCTAACTTCTATACGGTACGTCCTACACCTATCAAAGTTTGCAACATATAAATGCTTGTAACTTTTTACTGGAGCGTCATAAAACCTTCAAATTTTGAAACAATCAAGTACTCGAGCCTCTTGTCAATTTAAGCTATCGCTCAAAGCCTATCAAAGTGTGCAACATACAAATGTAACTTTTTACTTTTTACTTGTAACTTTTTACTGGAGCGTCATAAAACCTTGAAATTTTGTAACAATAAAGTACTCGAGCCACTTGTCAATTTCAACTATCGCTCAAAGCTATGCTACCCTTGAGTCCCAAAACAAACACTGATAAAACTTCAAATGGCCCTAACTTCTATACGGTACGTCCTACACCTATCAAAGTTTGCAACATATAAATGCTTGTAACTTTTTACTGGAGCGTCATAAAACCTTCAAATTTCGAAACAATCAAGTACTCGAGCTTCTTGTCAATTTAAGCTATCGCTCAAAGCTATGCTACCCTTGAGTCCCACATCAAACACTGATAAACCTTCAAATGGCCCTAACTTCTATACGGTACGTCCTACACCTATCAAAGTTTGCAGCATACAAATGCTTGTAACTTTTTACTGGAGCGTCATAAAACCTGGCAATTTTGTAACAATAAAGTACTCGAGCCTCTTGTCAATTTAAGTTATCGCTCAAAGCTATGCTACCCTTGATTCCCAAATCAGACACTGATGAAACTTCAAATGGCCGTAACTTCTATACGGTACTTCCTACACTTATCAAAGTTTGCAACATATAAATGCTTGTAACTTTTTACTGGAGCGTCATAAAACCTTGAAAGCTTGTAACAATAAAGTACTCGAGCCTCTTGTCAATTTAAGCTATCGCTCAAAGCCTATCAAAGTTTGCAACATACAAATGCTTGTAACTTTTTACTGGAGCGTCATAAAACCTTGAAATTTTGAAACAATAAAGTATTCGATCCTCTTGTCAATTTAAGTTATCGCTCAAAGCTATGCTAAACTTGAGTCCCAAATCAAACACTGATAAAACATCAAATGGCCCTAAATTCTATACGGTACGTCCTACACCTATCAAAGTTTGCAGCTTGTAACTTTTTACTGGAGCGTCATAGAACCTTGAAATTTTGTAACAATAAAGTACTCGAGCCTCTTGTCAATTTAAGCTATCGCTCAAAGCTATGCTACTCTTGAGCCCCAAATAAAATACTGATAAAACTTCAAATGGCCCTAATTTCTATACGGTACGTCCTACACCTATCAAAGTTTGCAACATATAAATGCTTGTAACTTTTTACTGGAGCGTCATAAAACCTTGAAATTTTGAAACAATAAAGAACTCGATCCTCTTGTCAATTTAAGCTATCGCTCAAAGCTATGCTACCCTTGAGTGGCAAATCAAACACTGATAAAACTTCAAATGGCCCTAACTTCTATACGGTACGTCCTACACCTATCAAAGTTTGCAACATACAAATTCTTGTAACTTTTTACTGGAGCGTCATAGAACCTTGAAATTTTGTAACAATAAAGTACTCGAGCCTCTTGTCAATGTAAGCTATCGCTAAAAGCTCTGCTACCCTTGAGTCCCAAATCAAACACTGATAAAACTTCAAATGGCCCTAACTTCTATACGGTACTTCCTACACCTATCAAAGTTTGCAACATATAAATGCTTGTAACTTTTTACTGGAGCGTCATAAAACCTTCAAATTTTGAAACAATCAAGTACTCGAGCCTCTTGTAAATTTAAGCTATCGCTCAAAGCTATGCTACCCTTGAGTCCCAAATCAAAGACTGATAAAACTTCAAATGGCCCTAACTTCTATAAGGTACGTCCTACACCTATCAAAGTTTGCAACATACAAATTCTTGTAACTTTTTACTGGAGCGTCATAAAACGTTGAAATTTTGTAACAATAAAGTACTCGAGCCTCTTATCAATTTAAGCTATCGGTCAAAGCTATGCTACGCTTGAGTCCCAAATCAAACATTGATAAAGCTTCAAATGGCCCTAACTTCTATACGGTACGTCATACACCTATCAAAGTTTGCAACATACAAATTCTTGTAACTTTTTACTGGAGCGTCATAGAACCTTGAAATTTTGTAAGAATAAAGTACTCGAGCCTCTTGTCAATTTAAGCTATCGCTAAAAGCTCTGCTACTCTTGAGTCCCAAATCAAACACTGATAAAATTTCAAATGGCCCTAACTTCTATACGGTACGTCCTACACCTATCAAAGTTTGCAACATACAAATGCTTGTAACTTTTTACTGGAGCGTCATAAAACATTGAAAGTTTGTAGCAATAAAGTACTCGAGCCTCTTGTCAATTTAAGCTTTCGCTCAGAGACTATCAAAGTTTGCAACATACAAATGCTTGTAACTTTTTACTGGAGCGTCATAAAACCTTGAAATTTTGTAACAATAAAGTATTCGAGGCTCTTGTCAATTGAAGCTATCGCTCAAAGCTATGCTACCCTTGAGTCCCAAATCAAACACTGATAAAACTTCAAATGGTCCTCACTTCTATACGGTACGTCCTACACCTATCAAAGTTTGCAGCATACAAATGCTTGTAACTTTTTACTGGAGCGTCATAAAACCTGGCAATTTTGTAACAATAAAGTACTCGAGCCTCTTGTCAATTTAAGTTATCGCTCAAAGCTATGCTACCCTTGATTCCCAAATCAGACACTGATGAAAATCATACACTTCAAATGGCCGTAACTTCTATACGGTACGTCCTACACCTATCAAAGTTTGCAACTTACAAATGCTTCTACCTTTTTACTGGAGCGTCATAAAACCTTGAAATTTTGAAACAATAAAGTATTCGATCCTCTTGTCAATTTAAGTTATCGCTCAAAGCTATGCTAAACTTGAGTCCCAAATCAAACACTGATAAAACATCAAATGGCCCTAAATTCTATACGGTACGTCCTACACCTATCATAGTTTGCAGCTTGTAACTTTTTACTGGAGCATCATAGAACCTTGAAATTTTGTAACAATAAAGTACTCGAGCCTCTTGTCAATTTAAGCTATCGCTCAAAGCTATTCTACTCTTGAGCCCCAAATAAAATACTGATAAAACTTCAAATGGCCCTAATTTCTATACGGTACGTCCTACACCTATCAAAGTTTGGAACATATAAATGCTTGTAACTTTTTACTGGAGCGTCATAAAACCTTGAAATTTTGAAACAATAAAGAACTCGAGCCTCTTGTCAATTTATGCTATCGCTCAAAGCTATGCTACCCTTGAGTGGCAAATCAAACACTGATAAAACTTCAAATGGCCCTAACTTCTATACGGTACGTCCTACACCTATCAAAGTTTGCAACATACAAATTCTTGTAACTTTTTACTGGAGCGTCATAGAACCTTGAAATTTTGTAACAATAAAGTACTCGAGCCTCTTGTCAACTTAAGCTATCGCTAAAAGCTCTGCTACTCTTGAGTCCCAAATCAAACACTGATAAAACTTCAAATGGCCCTAATTTCTATACGGTACGTCCTAGACCTATCAAAGTTTGCAACATACAAATGCTTGTAACTTTTTACTGGAGCGTCATAAAACGTTGAAATTTTGTAACAATAAAGTACTCGAGCCTCTTATCAATTTAAGCTATCGGTCAAAGCTATGCTACGCTTGAGTCCCAAATCAAACATTGATAAAGCTTCAAATGGCCCTAACTTCTATACGGTACCTCCTACACCTATCAAAGTTTGCAACATACAAATTCTTGTAACTTTTTACTGGAGCGTCATAGAACCTTGAAATTTTGTAACAATAAAGTACTCGAGCCTCTTGTCAATTTAAGCTATCGCTAAAAGCTCTACTACTCTTGAGTCCCAAATCAAACACTGATAAAACTTCAAATGGCCCTAATTTCTATACGGTACGTCCTACACCTATCAAAGTTTGCAAAATACAAATGCTTGTAACTTTTTACTGGAGCGTCATAAAACGTTGAAATTTTTTAACAATAAAGTACTCGAGCCTCTTGTCAATTTAAGCTATCGCTCAAAGCTATGCTACCCTTGAGTCCCAAAACAAACACTGATAAAACTTCAAATGGCCCTAACTTCTATACGGTACGTCCTACACCTATCAAAGTTTGCAACATACAAATGCTTGTAGCTTTTTACTGGAGCGTCATAAAACATTGAAAGTTTGTAACAATAAAGTACTCGAGCCTCTTGTCAATTTAAGCTTTCGCTCAGAGACTATCAAAGTTTGCAACATACAAATGCTTGTAACTTTTTACTGGAGCGTCATAAAACCTTGAAATTTTGTAACAATAAAGTACTCGAGCCTCTTGTCAATTGAAGCTATCGCTCAAAGCTATGCTACCCTTGAGTCCCAAATCAAACACTGATAAAACTTCAAATGGTCCTCTCTTCTATATGGTACGTACTACACCTATCAAAGTTTGCAGCATACAAATGTTTAGAACTCTTTACTGGAGCGTCATAAAACCTTGAAATTTTGTAACAATAAAGTACTCGAGCCTCTTGTCAATTTAAGTTATCGCTCAAAGCTATGCTACCCTTGATTCCCAAATCAGACACTGATGAAACTTCAAATGGCCGTAACTTCTATACGGTACGTCCTACACCTATCAAAGTTTGCAACTTACAAATGCTTCTAACTTTTTACTGGAGCGTCATAAAACCTTGAAAGCTTGTAACAATAAAGTACTCGAGCCTCTTGTCAATTTAAGCTATCGCTCAAAGCCTATCAAAGTTTGCAACATACAAATGCTTGCAACTTTTTACTGGAGCGTCATAAAACCTTGAAATTTTGAAACAATAAAGTATTCGATCCTCTTGTCAATTTAAGTTATCGCTCAAAGCTATGCTAAACTTGAGTCCCAAATCAAACACTGATAAAACTTCAAATGGCCCTAACTTCTATACGGTACTTCCTACACCTATCAAAGTTTGCAACATATAAATGCTTGTAACTTTTTACTGGAGCGTCATAAAACCTTCAAATTTTGAAACAATCAAGTACTCGAGCCTCTTGTAAATTTAAGCTATCGCTCAAAGCTATGCTACCCTTGAGTCCCAAATCAAAGACTGACAAAACTTCAAATGGCCCTAACTTCTATAAGGTACGTCCTACACCTATCAAAGTTTGCAACATACAAATTCTTGTAACTTTTTACTGGAGCGTCATAAAACGTTGAAATTTTGTAACAATAAAGTACTCGACCCTTTTATCAATTTAAGCTATCGGTCAAAGCTATGCTACGCTTGAGTCCCAAATCAAATATTGATAAAGCTTCAAATGGCCCTAACTTCTATACGGTACGTCCTACACCTATCAAAGTTTGCAACATACAAATTCTTGTAACTTTTTACTGGAGCATCATAGAACCTTGAAATTTTGTAAGAATAAAGTACTCGAGCCTCTTGTCAATTTAAGCTATCGCTAAAAGCTCTGCTACCCTTGAGTCCCAAATCAAACACTGATAAAACTTCAAATGGTCCTCACTTCTATACGGTACGTCCTACACCTATCAAAGTTTGCAGCATACAAATGTTTAGAACTTTTTACTGGAGCGTCATAAAACCTTGAAATTTTGTAACAATAAAGTATTCGAGGCTCTTGTCAATTTAAGCTATCGCTCAAAGCTATGCTTCCCTTGAGTCCCAAATCAAACACTGATAAAACTTCAAATGGTCCTCACTTCTATACGGTACGTCCTACACCTATCAAAGTTTGCAGCATACAAATGCTTGTAACTTTTTACTGGAGCGTCATAAAACCTGGCAATTTTGTAACAATAAAGTACTCGAGCCTCTTGTCAATTTAAGTTATCGCTCAAAGCTATGCTACCCTTGATTCCCAAATCAGACACTGATGAAAATCATACACTTCAAATGGCCGTAACTTCTATACGGTACGTCCTACACCTATCAAAGTTTGCAACTTACAAATGCTTCTAACTTTTTACTGGAGCGTCATAAAACCTTGAAATTTTGAAACAATAAAGTATTCGATCCTCTTGTCAATTTAAGTTATCGCTCAAAGCTATGCTAAACTTGAGTCCCAAATCAAACACTGATAAAACATCAAATGGCCCTAAATTCTATACGGTACGTCCTACACCTATCAAAGTTTGCAGCTTGTAACTTTTTACTGGAGCGTCATAGAACCTTGAAATTTTGTAACAATAAAGTACTCGAGCCTCTTGTCAATTTAAGCTATCGCTCAAAGCTATGCTACTCTTGAGCCCCAAATAAAATACTGATACAACTTCAAATGGCCCTAATTTCTATACGGTACGTCCTACACCTATCAAAGTTTGCAACATATAAATGCTTGTAACTTTTTACTGGAGCGTCATAAAACCTTGAAATTTTGAAACAATAAAGAACTCGAGCCTCTTGTCAATTTAAGCTATCGCTCAAAGCTATGCTACCCTTGAGTGGCAAATCAAACACTGATAAAACTTCAAATGGCCCTAACTTCTATACGGTACGTCCTACACCTATCAAAGTTTGCAACATACAAATTCTTGTAACTTTTTACTGGAGCGTCATAGAACCTTGAAATTTTGTAACAATAAAGTACTCGAGCCTCTTGTCAACTTAAGCTATCGCTAAAAGCTCTGCTACTCTTGAGTCCCACATCAAACACTGATAAAACTTCAAATGGCCCTAATTTCTATACGGTACGTCCTACACCTATCAAAGTTTGCAAAATACAAATGCTTGTAAGTTTTTACTGGAGCGTCATAAAACGTTGAAATTTTTTAACAATAAAGTACTCGAGCCTCTTGTCAATTTAAGCTATCGCTCAAAGCCTATCAAAGTGTGCAAGATACAAATGCTTGTAACTTTTTACTGGAGCGTCATAAAACCTTGAAATTTGGTAACAATAAAGTACTCGAGCCACTTGTCAATTTAAACTATCGCTCAAAGCTATGCTACCCTTGAGTCCCAAAAAACAAACACTGATAAAACTTCAAATGGCCCTAACTTCTATACGGTACGTCCTACACCTATCAAAGTTTGCAACATATAAATGCTTGTAACTTTTTACTGGAGCGTCATAAAACCTTCAAATTTCGAAACAATCAAGTACTCGAGCTTCTTGTCAATTGAAGCTATCGCTCAAAGCTATGCTACCCTTGAGTCCCAAATCAAACACTGATAAAACTTCAAATGGCCCTAACTTCTATACGGTACGTCCTACACCTATCAAAGTTTGCAACATACAAATGCTTGTAACTTTTTACTAGAGCGCCATAAAACCTTGAAATTTTGTAACAATAAAGCACTCGAGCCTCTTGTCAATTTAAGCTATAGCTTAAAGCTATGCTACCCTTGAGTCCCAAAACAAACACTGATAAAACTTCAAATGGCCCTAACTTCTATACGGTACTTCCTACACCTATCAAAGTTTGCAACATATAAATGCTTGTAACTTTTGACTGGAGCGTCATAAAACCTTCAAATTTTGAAACAATCAAGTACTTGAGCCTCTTGTAAATTTAAGCTATCGCTCAAAGCTATGCTACCCTTGAGTCCCAAATCAAAGACTGATAAAACTTCAAATGGCCCTAACTTCTATAAGGTTCGTCCTACACCTATCAAAGTTTGCAACATACAAATTCTTGTAACTTTTTACTGGAGCGTCATAGAACCTTGAAATTTTGTAACAATAAAGTACTCGAGCCTCTTGTCAATTTAAGCTATCGCTCAAAGCTATGCTACTCTTGAGTCCCAAATTAAACACTGATAAAACTTCAAATGGCCCTAATTTCTATACGGTACGTCGTACACCTATCAAAGTTTGCAACATACAAATGCTTGTAAATTTTTACTGGAGCGTCATAAAACGTTGAAATTTTGTAACAATAAAGTACTCGAGCCTCTTATCAATTTAAGCTATCGGTCAAAGCTATGCTACGCTTGAGTCCCAAATCAAACATTGATAAAGCTTCAAATGGCCCTAACTTCTTTACGGTACGTCCTACACCTATCAAAGTTTGCAACCTACAAATTCTTGTAACTTTTTACTGGAGCGTCATAGAACCTTGAAATTTTGTAACAATAAAGTACTCGAGCCTCTTGTCAATTTAAGCTATCGCTAAAAGCTCTGCTACTCTTGAGTCCCAAATCAAACACTGATAAAACATCAAATGGCCCTAATTTCTATACGGTACGTCCTACACCTATCAAAGTTTGCAAAATACAAATGCTTGTAACTTTTTACTGGAGCGTCATAAAACGTTGAAATTTTTTAACAATAAAGTACTCGAGGCTCTTGTCAATTTAAGCTATCGCTCAAAGCTATGCTACCCTTGAGTCCCAAAACAAACACTGATAAAACTTCAAATGGCCCTAACTTCTATACGGTACGTCCTACACCTATCAAAGTTTGCAACATACAAATGCTTGTAGCTTTTTACTGGAGCGTCATAAAACATTGAAAGTTTGTAACAATAAAGTACTCGAGCCTCTTGTCAATTTAAGCTTTCGCTCAGAGACTATCAAAGTTTGCAACATACAAATGCTTGTAACTTTTTACTGGAGCGTCATAAAACCTTGAAATTTTGTAACAATAAAGTACTCGAGCCTCTTGTCAATTGAAGCTATCGCTCAAAGCTATGCTACCCTTGAGTCCCAAATCAAACACTGATAAAACTTCAAATGGCCCTAACTTCTATACGGTACGTCCTACACCTATCAAAGTTTGCAGCATACAAATGTTTAGAACTTTTTACTGGAGCGTCATAAAACCTTGAAATTTTGTAACAATAAAGTATTCGAGGCTCTTGTCAATTTAAGCTATCGCTCAAAGCTATGCTTCCCTTGAGTCCCAAATCAAACACTGATAAAACTTCAAATGGTCCTCACTTCTATACGGTGCGTCCTACACCTATCAAAGTTTGCAGCATACAAATGCTTGTAACTTTTTACTGGAGCGTCATAAAACCTGGCAATTTTGTAACAATAAAGAACTCGAGCCTCTTGTCAATTTAAGTTATCGCTCAAAGCTATGCTACCCTTGATTCCCAAATCAGACACTGATGAAACTTCAAATGGCCGTAACTTCTATACGGTACGTCCTACACCTATCAAAGTTTGCAACTTACAAATGCTTCTAACTTTTTACTGGAGCGTCATAAAACCTTGAAAGCTTGTAACAATAAAGTACTCGAGCCTCTTGTCAATTTAAGCTATCGCTCAAAGCCTATCAAAGTTTGCAACATACAAATGCTTGTAACTTTTTACTGGAGCGTCATAAAACCTTGAAATTTTGAAACAATAAAGTATTCGATCCTCTTGTCAATTTAAGTTATCGCTCAAAGCTATGCTAAACTTGAGTCCCAAATCTAACACTGATAAAACATCAAATGGCCCTAAATTCTATACGGTACGTCCTACACCTCTCAAAGTTTGCAGCTTGTAACTTTTTACTGGAGCGTCATAGAACCTTGAAATTTTGTAACAATAAAGTATGTACTCGAGCCTCTTGTCAATTTAAGCTATCGCTCAAAGCTATGCTACTCTTGAGTCCCAAATAAAATACTGATAAAACTTCAAATGGCCCTAATTTCTATACGGTACGTCCTACACCTATCAAAGTTTGCAACATATAAATGCTTGTAACTTTTTACTGGAGCGTCATAAAACCTTGAAATTTTGAAACAATAAAGAACTCGAGCCTCTTGTCAATTTAAGCTATCGCTCAAAGCTATGCTACCCTTGAGTGGCAAATCAAACACTGATAAAACTTCAAATGGCCCTAACTTCTATACCGTACGTCCTACACCTATCAAAGTTTGCAACATACAAATTCTTGTAACTTTTTACTGGAGCGTCATAGAACCTTGAAATTTTGTAACAATAAAGTACTCGAGCCTCTTGTCAATTTAAGCTATCGCTCAAAGCTATGCTACTCTTGAGTCCCAAATCAAAACTGATAAAACTTCAAATGGCCCTAATTTCTATATGGTACGTCCTACACCTATCAAAGTTTGCAACATACAAATGCTTGTAACTTTTTACTGGAGCGTCATAAAAAACGTTGAAATTTTGTAACAATAAAGTACTCGAACCTCTTGTCAATTTAAGCTATCGCTCAAAGCTATGCTACCCTTGAGTCCCAAAACAAACACTGATAAAACTTCAAATGGCCCTAACTTCTATACGGTACGTCCTACACCTATCAAAGTTTGCAACATATAAATGCTTGTAACTTTTTACTGGAGCGCCATAAAACCTTGAAATTTTGAAACAATAAAGTACTCGAGCCTCTTGTCAATTTAAGCTATCGCTCAAAGCTATGCTATCCTTGAGTCCCAAATCAAACACTGATAAAACTTCAAATGGCCCTAACTTCTATACGGTACGTCCTACATCTGTCAAAGTTTGCAACATACAAATTCTTGTAACTTTTTACTGGAGCGTCATAGAACCTTGAAATTTTGTAACAATAAAGTACTCGAGCCTCTTGTCAATTTAAGCTATCGCTCAAAGCTATGCTACTCTTGAGCCCCAAATCAAACACTGATAAAACTTCAAATGGCCCTAATTTCTATACGGTACGTCCTACACCTATCAATGTTTGCAACATACAAATGCTTGTAACTTTTTACTGGAGCGTCATAAAACGTTGAAATTTTGTAACAATAAAGTACTCGAGCCTCTTGTCAATTTAAGCTATCGCTCAAAGCCATGCTCCCCTTGAGTCCCAAAACAAACACTGATAAAACTTCAAATGGCCCTAACTTCTATACGGTACGTCCTACACCTATCAAAGTTTGCAACATACAAATGCTTGTAGCTTTTTACTGGAGCGTCATAAAACATTGAAAGTTTGTAACAATAAAGTACTCGAGCCTCTTGTCAATTTAAGCTTTCGCTCAGAGACTATCAAAGTTTGCAACATACAAATGCTTGTACTTTTTATTGGAGCGTCATAAAACCTTGAAATTTTGTAACAATAAAGTACTCGAGCCTCTTGTCAATTGAAGCTATCGCTCAAAGCTATGCTACCCTTGAGTCCCAAATCAAACACTGATAAAACTTCAAATGGCCCTAACTTCTATACGGTACGTCCTACACCTATCAAAGTTTGCAGCATACAAATGTTTAGAACTTTTTACTGGAGCGTCATAAAACCTTGAAATTTTGTAACAATAAAGTATTCGAGGCTCTTGTCAATTTAAGCTATCGCTCAAAGCTATGCTTCCCTTGAGTCCCAAATCAAACACTGATAAAACTTCAAATGGTCCTCACTTCTATACGGTACGTCCTACACCTATCAAAGTTTGCAGCATACAAATGCTTGTAACTTTTTACTGGAGCGTCATAAAACCTGGCAATTTTGTAACAATAAAGAACTCGAGCCTCTTGTCAATTTAAGTTATCGCTCAAAGCTATGCTACCCTTGATTCCCAAATCAGACACTGATGAAACTTCAAATGGCCGTAACTTCTATACGGTACGTCCTACACCTATCAAAGTTTGCAACTTACAAATGCTTCTAACTTTTTACTGGAGCGTCATAAAACCTTGAAAGCTTGTAACAATAAAGTACTCGAGCCTCTTGTCAATTTAAGCTATCGCTCAAAGCCTATCAAAGTTTGCAACATACAAATGCTTGTAACTTTTTACTGGAGCGTCATAAAACCTTGAAATTTTGAAACAATAAAGTATTCGATCCTCTTGTCAATTTAAGTTATCGCTCAAAGCTATGCTAAACTTGAGTCCCAAATCTAACACTGATAAAACATCAAATGGCCCTAAATTCTATACGGTACGTCCTACACCTATCAAAGTTTGCAGCTTGTAACTTTTTACTGGAGCGTCATAGAACCTTGAAATTTTGTAACAATAAAGTATGTACTCGAGCCTCTTGTCAATTTAAGCTATCGCTCAAAGCTATGCTACTCTTGAGTCCCAAATAAAATACTGATAAAACTTCAAATGGCCCTAATTTCTATACGGTACGTCCTACACCTATCAAAGTTTGCAACATATAAATGCTTGTAACTTTTTACTGGAGCGTCATAAAACCTTGAAATTTTGAAACAATAAAGAACTCGAGCCTCTTGTCAATTTAAGCTATCGCTCAAAGCTATGCTACCCTTGAGTGGCAAATCAAACACTGATAAAACTTCAAATGGCCCTAACTTCTATACCGTACGTCCGACACCTATCAAAGTTTGCAACATACAAATTCTTGTAACTTTTTACTGGAGCGTCATAGAACCTTGAAATTTTGTAACAATAAAGTACTCGAGCCTCTTGTCAATTTAAGCTATCGCTCAAACCTATGCTACTCTTGAGTCCCAAATCAAAACTGATAAAACTTCAAATGGCCCTAATTTCTATATGGTACGTCCTACACCTATCAAAGTTTGCAACATACAAATGCTTGTAACTTTTTACTGGAGCGTCATAAAAAACGTTGAAATTTTGTAACAATAAAGTACTCGAACCTCTTGTCAATTTAAGCTATCGCTCAAAGCTATGCTACCCTTGAGTCCCAAAACAAACACTGATAAAACTTCAAATGGCCCTAACTTCTATACGGTACGTCCTACACCTATCAAAGTTTGCAACATATAAATGCTTGTAACTTTTTACTGGAGCGCCATAAAACCTTGAAATTTTGAAACAATAAAGTACTCGAGCCTCTTGTCAATTTAAGCTATCGCTCAAAGCTATGCTATCCTTGAGTCCCAAATCAAACACTGATAAAACTTCAAATGGCCCTAACTTCTATACGGTACGTCCTACATCTGTCAAAGTTTGCAACATACAAATTCTTGTAACTTTTTACTGGAGCGTCATAGAACCTTGAAATTTTGTAACAATAAAGTACTCGAGCCTCTTGTCAATTTAAGCTATCGCTCAAAGCTATGCTACTCTTGAGCCCCAAATCAAACACTGATAAAACTTCAAATGGCCCTAATTTCTATACGGTACGTCCTACACCTATCAATGTTTGCAACATACAAATGCTTGTAACTTTTTACTGGAGCGTCATAAAACGTTGAAATTTTGTAACAATAAAGTACTCGAGCCTCTTGTCAATTTAAGCTATCGCTCAAAGCCATGCTCCCCTTGAGTCCCAAAACAAACACTGATAAAACTTCAAATGGCCCTAACTTCTATACGGTACGTCCTACAACTATCAAAGTTTGCAACATATAAATGCTTGTAACTTTTTACTGGAGCGTCATAAAACCTTGAAATTTTGAAACAATAAAGAACTCGAGCCTCTTGTCAATTTAAGCTATCGCTCAAAGCTATGCTACCCTTGAGTGGCAAATCAAACACTGATAAAACTTCAAATGGCCCTAACTTTTATACGGTACGTCCTACACCTATCAAAGTTTGCAACATACAAATTCTTGTAACTTTTTACTGGAGCGTCATAGGACCTTGAAATTTTGTAACAATAAAGTACTCGTGCCTCTTGTCAATTTAAGCTATCGCTCAAAGCTATGCTACTCTTGAGTCCCAAATCAAACACTGATAAAACTTCAAATGGCCCTAATTTCTATACGGTACGTCCTACACCTATCAAAGTTTGCAACATACAAATGCTTGTAACTTTTTACTGGAGCGTCATAAAACCTTGAAATTTTGTAACAATAAAGTACTCGAGCCTCTTGTCAATTTAAGCTATCGCTTAAAGCTATGCTACTCTTGAGTCCCAAATCAAACACTGAGAAAACTTCAAATGGCCCTAACTTCTATACGGTACGTCCTACTCGTATCAAAGTTTACAACATACAAATGCTTGTAACTTTTTAATGGAGCGTCATAAAACCTTGAAATTTTGTAACAATAAAGTACTCGAGCGTCTTGTCAATTTAAGCTATGGCTCAAAGCTATGCTACCATTGAGTCCCAAAACAAACACTAATAAAACTTCATATGGCCCTAACTTCTATACGGTATGTCCTACACCTATCAAAGTTTGCAACATACAAATGCTTGTAACTTTTCACTGGAGCGTCATAAAACCTTGAAAGTTTGTAACAATAAGGTACTCGAGCATCTTGTCAATTTAAGCTATCGCTCAAAGCTATGCTACCCTTGAGTTCCAAATCAAACACTGATAAAACTTCAAATGGCCCTAACTTCTATACGGTACGTCCTACACCTATCAAAGTTTGCAACATACAAATGCTGGTAACTCTTTAATGGAACCTTGAAATTTTGTAACAATAAAGTACTCGAGCCTCTTGCCAATTTAAGCTATCGCTCAAAGCTATGCTACCCTTGAGTCCCAAATCAAACACTGATAAAATTTCAAATTGCCCTAACTTCTATACGGTACGTCCTACACCTATCAAAGTTTGCAACATACTTGTAACTTTTTACTGCAGCGTCATAAAACCTTGAAATTTTGTAACAATGAAGTACTCGAGCCTCTTGTCAATTTAAGCTATCGCTCAAAGCTATACTACCCTTGAGTACCAAATCAAACACTGATAAAATTTCAAATGGCCCTAAATTCTATACGGTACATCCTTCACCTATCAAAGTTTGCAACATACAAATGCTTGTAACTTTTTACTGGAGCGTCATAAAACCTTGAAATTTTGTAACAATAAAGTATTCGAGCCTCTTGTCAATTTAAGCTATCGCTCAAAGCTATGCTACCCTTGAGTCCCAAATCAAACACTGATAAAACTTCAAATGGCCCTAACTTCTTACAGTACGTCCTACACCTAACAAAGTTTGCAACATACAAATGCATGTAACTTTTTACTGGACCGTCATAAAACCTTGAAACTTTGTAACAATAAAGTACTCGAGCCTCTTGTCAATTTAAGCTATCGCTCAAAGCTATGCTACCCTTGAGTCCCAAATCAAACACTGAGAAAACTTCAAATGGCCCTAACTTCTATACGGTACGTCCTACTCGTATCAAAGTTTACAACATACAAATGCTTGTAACTTTTTAATGGAGCGTCATAAAACCTTGAAATTTTGTAACAATAAAGTACTCGAGCGTCTTGTCAATTTAAGCTATGGCTCAAAGCTATGCTACCCTTGAGTCCCAAAACAAACACTGATAAAACTTCAAATGGCCCTAACTTCTATACGGTACGTCCTACACCTATCAAAGTTTGCAACATACAAATGCTTGTAACTTTTCACTGGAGCGTCATAAAACCTTGAAAGTTTGTAACAATAAGGTACTCGAGCATCTTGTCAATTTAAGCTATCGCTCAAAGCTATGCTACCCTTGAGTTCCAAATCAAACACTGATAAAACTTTAAATGGCCCTAACTTCTATACGGTACGTCCTACACCTATCAAAGTTTGCAACATACAAATGCTGGTAACTCTTTAATGGAACCTTGAAATTTTGTAACAAAAAAGTACTCGAGCCTCTTGCCAATTTAAGCTATCGCTCAAAGCTATGCTACCCTTGAGTCCCAAATCAAACACTGATAAAATTTCAAATTGCCCTAACTTCTATACGGTACGTCCTATACCAATCAAAGTTGGCAACGTACAAATTCTTGTAACTTTTTACTGGAGCGTCATAAAGCCTTGAAATTTTGTAACAATTAAGTACTCGAGCCTCTTGTCAATTTAAGCTATCGCTCAAAGCTATGATACCCTTGAGTCCCAAATCAAACACTGATAAGATTTCAAAATGCCCTAACTTCTATACGGAACGTCCTACACCTATCAAAGTTTGCAACATACAAATGCTTGTAACTTTTTACTGGAGCGTCATAAAACCTTGAAATTTTGTAACAATAAAGTACTCGAGCCTCTTGTCAATTTAAGCTATCGCTCAAAGCTATGCTAACCTTGAGTCCCAAAACAAACACTGATAAAACTTCAAATGGCCCTAACTTCTATACGGTACGTCCTACACCTATCAAAGTTTGCAACATACTTGTAACTTTTTACTGCAGCGTCATAAAACCTTGAAATTTTGTAACAATGAAGTACTCGAGCCTCTTGTCAATTTAAGCTATCGCTCAAAGCTATACTACCCTTGAGTACCAAATCAAACACTGATAAAATTTCAAATGGCCCTAAATTCTATACGGTACATCCTTCACCTATCAAAGTTTGCAACATACAAATGCTTGTAACTTTTTACTGGAGCGTCATAAAACCTTGAAATTTTGTAACAATAAAGTATTCGAGCCTCTTGTCAATTTAAGCTATCGCTCATAGCTATGCTACCCTTGAGTCCCAAATCAAACACTGATAAAACTTCAAATGGCCCTAACTTCTTACAGTACGTCCTACACCTAACAAAGTTTGCAACATACAAATGCATGTAACTTTTTACTGGACCGTCATAAAACCTTGAAACTTTGTAACAATAAAGTACTCGAGCCTCTTGTCAATTTAAGCTATCGCTCAAAGCTATGCTACCCTTGAGTCCCAAATCAAACACTGAGAAAACTTCAAATGGCCCTAACTTCTATACGGTACGTCCTACTCGTATCAAAGTTTACAACATACAAATGCTTGTAACTTTTTAATGGAGCGTCATAAAACCTTGAAATTTTGTAACAATAAAGTACTCGAGCGTCTTGTCAATTTAAGCTATGGCTCAAAGCTATGCTACCCTTGAGTCCCAAAACAAACACTGATAAAACTTCAAATGGCCCTAACTTCTATACGGTACGTCCTACACCTATCAAAGTTTGCAACATACAAATGCTTGTAACTTTTCACTGGAGCGTCATAAAACCTTGAAAGTTTGTAACAATAAGGTACTCGAGCATCTTGTCAATTTAAGCTATCGCTCAAAGCTATGCTACCCTTGAGTTCCAAATCAAACACTGATAAAACTTTAAATGGCCCTAACTTCTATACGGTACGTCCTACACCTATCAAAGTTTGCAACATACAAATGCTGGTAACTCTTTAATGGAACCTTGAAATTTTGTAACAAAAAAGTACTCGAGCCTCTTGCCAATTTAAGCTATCGCTCAAAGCTATGCTACCCTTGAGTCCCAAATCAAACACTGATAAAATTTCAAATTGCCCTAACTTCTATACGGTACGTCCTATACCAATCAAAGTTGGCAACGTACAAATTCTTGTAACTTTTTACTGGAGCGTCATAAAGCCTTGAAATTTTGTAACAATTAAGTACTCGAGCCTCTTGTCAATTTAAGCTATCGCTCAAAGCTATGATACCCTTGAGTCCCAAATCAAACACTGATAAGAATTCAAAATGCCCTAACTTCTATACGGAACGTCCTACACCTATCAAAGTTTGCAACATACAAATGCTTGTAACTTTTTACTGGAGCGTCATAAAACCTTGAAATTTTGTAACAATAAAGTACTCGAGCCTCTTGTCAATTTAAGCTATCGCTCAAAGCTATGCTAACCTTGAGTCCCAAAACAAACACTGATAAAACTTCAAATGGCCCTAACTTCTATACGGTACGTCCTACACCTATCAAAGTTTGCAACATACTTGTAACTTTTTACTGCAGCGTCCTAAAACCTTGAAATTTTGTAACAATGAAGTACTCGAGCCTCTTGTCAATTTAAGCTATCGCTCAAAGCTATACTACCCTTGAGTACCAAATCAAACACTGATAAAACTTCAAATGGTCTTAACTTCTATAAGGTACGTCCTACACCTATCAAAGTTTGCAACATACAAATGCTTGTAACTTTTTACTGGAGCGTCATAAAACGTTGAAATTTTGTAACAATAAAGTACTCGAGCCTCTTGTCAACTTAAGCTATCGCTCAAAGCTATGCTAACCTTGAGTCCCAAAACAAACACTGATAAAACTTCAAATGACCCTAACTTCTATACGGAACGTCCTACACCTATCAAGGTTGCAACATACTTGTAACTTTTTACTGCAGCGTCATAAAACCTTGAAATTTGGTAACAATGCAGTACTCGAGCCTCTTGTCAACTTAAGCTATCGCTCAAAGCTATGCTAACCTTGAGTCCCAAATCAAACACTGATAAAACTTCAAATGGCCCTAACTTCTTACAGTACGTCCTACACCTAACAAAGTTTGCAACATACAAATGCATGTAACTTTTTACTGCAGCGTCATAAAACCTTGAAATTTTGTAACAATGAAGTACTCGAGCCTCTTGTCAATTTAAGCTATCGCTCAAAGCTATACTACCCTTGAGTACCAAATCAAACACTGATAAAACTTCAAATGGTCTTAACTTCTATAAGGTACGTCCTACACCTATCAAAGTTTGCAACATACAAATGCTTGTAACTTTTTACTGGAGCGTCATAAAACGTTGAAATTTTGTAACAATAAAGTACTCGAGCCTCTTGTCAACTTAAGCTATCGCTCAAAGCTATGCTAACCTTGAGTCCCAAATCAAACACTGATAAAACTTCAAATGGCCCTAACTTCTTACAGTACGTCCTACACCTAACAAAGTTTGCAACATACAAATGCATGTAACTTTTTACTGGACCGTCATAAAACCTTGAAACTTTGTAACAATAAAGTACTCGAGCCTCTTGTCAATTTAAGCTATCGCTCAAAGCTATGCTACCCTTGAGTCCCAAATCAAACACTGAGAAAACTTCAAATGGCCCTAACTTCTATACGGTACGTCCTACTCGTATCAAAGTTTACAACATACAAATGCTTGTAACTTTTTAATGGAGCGTCATAAAACCTTGAAATTTTGTAACAATAAAGTACTCGAGCGTCTTGTCAATTTAAGCTATGGCTCAAAGCTATGCTACCCTTGAGTCCCAAAACAAACACTGATAAAACTTCAAATGGCCCTAACTTCTATACGGTACGTCCTACACCTATCAAAGTTTGCAACATACAAATGCTTGTAACTTTTCACTGGAGCGTCATAAAACCTTGAAAGTTTGTAACAATAAGGTACTCGAGCATCTTGTCAATTTAAGCTATCGCTCAAAGCTATGCTACCCTTGAGTTCCAAATCAAACACTGATAAAACTTTAAATGGCCGTAACTTCTATACGGTACGTCCTACACCTATCAAAGTTTGCAACATACAAATGCTGGTAACTCTTTAATGGAACCTTGAAATTTTGTAACAATAAAGTACTCGAGCCTCTTGCCAATTTAAGCTATCGCTCAAAGCTATGCTACCCTTGAGTCCCAAATCAAACACTGATAAAATTTCAAATTGCCCTAACTTCTATACGGTACGTCCTATACCAATCAAAGTTGGCAACGTACAAATTCTTGTAACTTTTTACTGGAGCGTCATAAAGCCTTGAAATTTTGTAACAATTAAGTACTCGAGCCTCTTGTCAATTTAAGCTATCGCTCAAAGCTATGATACCCTTGAGTCCCAAATCAAACACTGATAAGATTTCAAAATGCCCTAACTTCTATACGGAACGTCCTACACCTATCAAAGTTTGCAACATACAAATGCTTGTAACTTTTTACTGGAGCGTCATAAAACCTTGAAATTTTGTAACAATAAAGTACTCGAGCCTCTTGTCAATTTAAGCTATCGCTCAAAGCTATGCTAACCTTGAGTCCCAAAACAAACACTGATAAAACTTCAAATGGCCCTAACTTCTATACGGTACGTCCTACACCTATCAAAGTTTGCAACATACTTGTAACTTTTTACTGCAGCGTCATAAAACCTTGAAATTTTGTAACAATGAAGTACTCGAGCCTCTTGTCAATTTAAGCTATCGCTCAAAGCTATACTACCCTTGAGTACCAAATCAAACACTGATAAAACTTCAAATGGTCTTAACTTCTATAAGGTACGTCCTACACCTATCAAAGTTTGCAACATACAAATGCTTGTAACTTTTTACTGGAGCGTCATAAAACGTTGAAATTTTGTAACAATAAAGTACTCGAGCCTCTTGTCAACTTAAGCTATCGCTCAAAGCTATGCTAACCTTGAGTCCCAAAACAAACACTGATAAAACTTCAAATGACCCTAACTTCTATACGGTACGTCCTACACCTATCAAAGTTTGCAACATACTTGTAACTTTTTACTGCAGCGTCATAAAACCTTGAAATTTGGTAACAATGCAGTACTCGAGCCTCTTGTCAATTTAAGCTATCGCTCAAAGCTATGCTACCCTTGAGTACCAAATCAAACACTGATAAAACTTCAAATGGTCTTAACTTCTATACGGTACGTCCTAAACCTATCAAACTTTGCAACATACAAATGCTTGTAACTTTTTACTGGAGCGTCATAAAACGTTGAAATTTTGTAACAATAAAGTACTCAAGCATCTTGTCAATTTAAGCTATCGCTCAAAGCTATGCTACCCCTGAGTCCCAAATCAAACACTGATAAAACTTCAAATCGCCCTAACTTCTATACGGTACGTCCTACACCTATCAAAGTTTGCAACATACAAATGCTTGTAACTTTTTACTGGAGCATCATAAAACCTTGAAATTTTGTAACAATAAAGTACTCGAGCCTCTTGTCACTTTAAGCTATCGCTCAAAGCTATGCTATCCTTGAGTTCCAAATCAAACACTGATAAAACTTCAAATGGCCCTAACTTCTATACGGTACATCCTACACCTATCAAAGTTTGCAACATACAAATCCTTGTAACTTTTTACTGGAGCGTCATAAAACCTGGCAATTTTGGAACAATAAAGTACTCGAACCTCTTGTCAATTTAAGTTATCGCTCAAAGCTATGCTACCCTTGAGTCCCAAATCAGACACTGATAAAACTTCAAATGGCCCTAACTTCTATACGGTACGTCCTACACCTATCAAAATTTGCAACATACAAATGCTTGTAGCTTTTTACTGGAGCGTCATAAAACATTGAAAGTTTGTAACAATAAAGTACTCGAGCCTCTTGTCAATTTAAGCTTTGGCTCAAAGCCTATCAAATTTTGCAACATACAAATGCTTGTTACTTTTTACTGGAGCGTCATAAAACCTTGAAATTTTGTAACAATAAATTACTCGAGCCTCTTGTTAATTTAAGTTATCGCTCAAAGCTATGCTACCCTTGAGTCCCAAATCAAACACTGATAAAGTTTCAAACGGCCCTAAATTCTATACGGTACATCCTACACCTATCAAAGTTTGCAACATACAAATGCTTGTAACTTTTTACTGGAGCGTCATAAAACCTTGAAATTTTGTAACAATAAAATATTCGAGCCTCTTGTCAATTTAAGCTATCGCTCAAAGCTATGCTACCCTTGAGTCCCAAATCAAACACTGATAAAACTTCAAATGGCCCTAACTTCTTACAGTACGTCCTACACCTAACAAGGTTTGCAACATACAAATGCATGTAACTTTTTACTGGACCGTCATAAATCCTTGAAACTTTGTAACAATAAAGTACTCGAGCCTCTTGTCAATTTAAGCTATCGCTCAAAGCTATGCTACCCTTGAGTCCCAAATCAAACACTGAGAAAACTTCAAATGGCCCTAACTTCTATACGGTACGTCCTACTCGTATCAAAGTTTACAACATACAAATGCTTGTAACTTTTTAATGGAGCGTCATAAAACCTTGAAATTTTGTAACAATAAAGTATTCGAGCGTCTTGTCAATTTAAGCTATGGCTCAAAGCTATTCTACCCTTGAGTCCCAAAACAAACACAGATAAAACTTCAAATGGCCCTAACTTCTATACGGTACGTCCTACACCTATCAAAGTTTGCAACATACAAATGCTTGTAACTTTTCACTGGAGCGTCATAAAACCTTGAAAGTTTGTAACAATAAGGTACTCGAGCATCTTTTCAATTTAAGCTATCGCTCAAAGCTATGCTACCCTTGAGTTCCAAATCAAACACTGATAAAACTTCAAATGGCCCTAACTTCTATACGGTACGTCCTACACCTATCAAAGTTTGCAACATACAAATGCTGGTAACTCTTTAATGGAACCTTGAAATTTTGTAACAATAAAGTACTCGAGCCTCTTGCCAATTTAAGCTATCGCTCAAAGCTATGCTACCCTTGAGTCCCAAATCAAACACTGATAAAATTTCAAATTGCCCTAACTTCTATACGGTACGTCCTATACCAATCAAAGTTTCGCAACGTACAAATTCTTGTAACTTTTTACTGGAGCGTCATAAAGCCTTGAAATTTTGTAACAATTAAGTACTCGAGCCTCTTGTCAATTTAAGCTATCGCTCAAAGCTATGATACCCTTGAGTCCCAAATCAAACACTGATAAGATTTCAAACTGCCCTAACTTCTATACGGTACGTCCTACACCTATCAAAGTTTGCAACATACAAATGCTTGTAACTTTTTACTGCAGCGTCATAAAACCTTGAAATTTTGTAACAATAAAGTACTCGAGCCTCTTGTCAATTTAAGCTATCGCTCAAAGCTATGCTACCCTTGAGTACCAAATCAAACACTGATAAAACTTCAAATGGTCTTAACTTCTATACGGTACGTCCTACACCTATCAAAGTTTGCAACATACAAATGCTTGTAACTTTTTAATGGAGCGTCATAAAACGTTGAAATTTTGTAACAATAAAGTACTCGAGCCTCTTGTCAACTTAACCTATCGCTCAAAGCTATGCTACCCTTGAGTACCAAATCAAACACTGATAAAACTTCAAATGGCCCTAACTTCTATACGGTACGTCCTACACTTATCAAAGTTTTCAACATACAAATGCTTGTAACTTTTTACTGGAGCGTCATAAAACCTTGAAATTTTGTAACAGTAAAGTACTCGACCCTTTTGTCAATTTAAGGTATCGCTCAAAGCTATGCTACCCTTGAGTCCCAAATCAAACACTGATAAAACTTCAAATGGCCCTAACTTCTTACAGTACGTCCTACACCTAACAAAGTTTGCAACATACAAATGCATGTAACTTTTTACTGGACCGTCATAAAACCTTGAAACTTTGTAACAATAAAGTACTCGAGCGTCTTGTCAATTTAAGCTATGGCTCAAAGCTATGCTACCCTTGAGTCCCAAAACAAACACTGATAAAACTTCAAATGGCCCTAACTTCTATACGGTACGTCCTACACCTATCAAAGTTTGCAACATACAAATGCTTGTAACTTTTCACTGGAGCGTCATAAAACCTTGAAAGTTTGTAACAATAAGGTACTCGAGCATCTTGTCAATTTAGGCTATCGCTCAAAGCTATGCTACCCTTGAGTTCCAAATCAAACACTGATAAAACTTCAAATGGCCCTAACTTCTATACGGTACGTCCTACACCTATCATAGTTTGCAACATACAAATGCTGGTAACTCTTTAATGGAACCTTGAAATTTTGTAACAATAAAGTACTCGAGCCTCTTGCCAATTTAAGCTATCGCTCAAACCTATGCTACCCTTGAGTCCCAAATCAAACACTGATAAAATTTCAAATTGCCCTAACTTCTATACGGTACATCCTATACCAATCAAAGTTGGCAACGTACAAATTCTTGTAACTTTTTACTGGAGCGTCATAAAGCCTAGAAATTTTGTAACAATTAAGTACTCGAGCCTCTTGTCAATTTAAGCTATCGCTCAAAGCTATGATACCCTTGAGTCCCAAATCAAACACTGATAAGATTTCAAAATGCCCTAACTTCTATACGGAACGTCCTACACCTATCAAAGTTTGCAACATACAAATGCTTGTAACTTTTTACTGGAGCGTCATAAAACCTTGAAATTTTGTAACAATAAAGTACTCGAGCCTCTTGTCAATTTAAGCTATCGCTCAAAGCTATGCTAACCTTTAGTCCCAAAACAAACACTGATAAAACTTCAAATGGCCCTAACTTCTATACGGTACGTCCTACACCTATCAAAGTTTGCAACATACTTGTAACTTTTTACTGCAGAGTCATAAAACCTTGAAATTTTGTAACAATGAAGTACTCGAGCCTCTTGTCAATTTAAGCTATCGCTCAAAGCTATACTACCCTTGAGTACCAAATCAAACACTGATAAAACTTCAAATGGTCTTAACTTCTATACGGTACGTCCTACACCTATCAAAGTTTGCAACATACAAATGCTTGTAACTTTTTACTGGAGCGTCATAAAACGTTGAAATTTTGTAACAATAAAGTACTCGAGCCTCTTGTCAACTTAAGCTATCGCTCAAAGCTATGCTAACCTTGAGTCCCAAAACAAACACTGATAAAACTTCAAATGGCCCTAACTTCTATACGGTACGTCCTACACCTATCAAAGTTTGCAACATACTTGTAACTTTTTACTGCAGCGTCATAAAACCTTGAAATTTGGTAACAATGCAGTACTCGAGCCTCTTGTCAATTTAAGCTATCGCTCAAAGCTATGCTACCCTTGAGTACCAAATCAAACACTGATACAACTTCAAATGGTCTTAACTTCTATACGGTACGTCCTACACCTATCAAAATTTGCAACATACAAATGCTTGTAACTTTTTGCTGGAACGTCATAAAACGTTGAAATTTTGTAACAATAAAGCATCTTGTCAATTTAAGCTATCGCTCAAAGCTATGCTACCCTTGAGTCCCAAATCAAACACTGATAAAACTTCAAATCGCCCTAACTTCTATACGGTACGTCCTACACCTATCAAAGTTTGCAACATACAAATGCTTGTAACTTTTTACTGGAGCATCATAAAACCTTGAAATTTTGTAACAATAAAGTACTCGAGCCTCTTGTCACTTTAAGCTATCGCTCAAAGCTATGCTATCCTTGAGTTCCAAATCAAACACTGATAAAACTTCAAATGGCCCTAACTTCTATACGGTACATCCTACACCTATCAAAGTTTGCAACATACAAATCCTTGTAACTTTTTACTGGAGCGTCATAAAACCTGGCAATTTTGGAACAATAAAGTACTCGAACCTCTTGTCAATTTAATTTATCGCTCATAGCTATGCTACCCTTGAGTCCCAAATCAGACACTGATAAAACTTCAAATGGCCCTAACTTCTATACGGTACGTCCTACACCTATCAAAATTTGCAACATACAAATGCTTGTAGCTTTTTACTGGAGCGTCATAAAACATTGAAAGTTTGTAACAATAAAGTACTCCAGCCTCTTGTCAATTTAAGCTTTGGCTCAAAGCCTATCAAAGTTTGCAACATACAAATGCTTGTTACTTTTTACTGGAGCGTCATAAAACCTTGAAATTTTGTAACAATAAATTACTCGAGCCTCTTGTTAATTTAAGTTATCGCTCAAAGCTATGCTACCCTTGAGTCCCAAATCAAACACTGATAAAGTTTCAAATGGCCCTAAATTCTATACGGTACATCCTACACCTATCAAAGTTTGCAACATACAAATGCTTGTAACTTTTTACTGGAGCGTCATAAAACCTTGAAATTTTGTAACAATAAAGTATTCGAGCCTCTTGTCAATTTACGCTATCGCTCAAAGCTATGCTACCCTTGAGTCCCAAATCAAACACTGATAAAACTTCACATGGCCCTAACTTCTTACAGTACGTCCTACACCTAACAAAGTTTGCAACATACAAATGCATGTAACTTTTTACTGGACCGTCATAAAACCTTGAAACTTTGTAACAATAAAGTACTCGAGCCTCTTGTCAATTTAAGCTATCGCTCAAAGCTATGCTACCCTTGAGTCCCAAATCAAACACTGAGAAAACTTCAAATGGCCCTAACTTCTATACGGTACGTCCTACTCGTATCAAAGTTTACAACATACAAATGCTTGTAACTTTTTAATGGAGCGTCATAAAACCTTGAAATTTTGTAACAATAAAGTACTCGAGCGTCTTGTCAATTTAAGCTATGGCTCAAAGCTATGCTACCCTTGAGTCCCAAAACAAACACAGATAAAACTTCAAATGGCCCTAACTTCTATACGGTACGTCCTACACCTATCAAAGTTAGCAACATACAAATGCTTGTAACTTTTCACTGGAGCGTCATAAAACCTTGAAAGTTTGTAACAATAAGGTACTCGAGCATCTTTTCAATTTAAGCTATCGCTCAAAGCTATGCTACCCTTGAGTTCCAAATCAAACACTGATAAAACTTCAAATGGCCCTAACTTCTATACGGTACGTCCTACACCTATCAAAGTTTGCAACATACAAATGCTGATAACTCTTTAATGGAACCTTGAAATTTTGTAACAATTAAGTACTCGAGCCTCTTGTCAATTTAAGCTATCGCTCACAGCTATGATACCCTTGAGTCCCAAATCAAACACTGATAAGATTTCAAACTGCCCTAACTTCTATACGGTACGTCCTACACCTATCAAAGTTTGCCACATACAAATGCTTGTAACTTTTTACTGGAGCGTCATAAAACCTTGAAATTTTGTAACAATAAAGTACTCGAGCCTCTTGTCAATTTAAGCTATCGCTCAAAGCTATGCTAACCTTGAGTCCCAAAACAAACACTGATAAAACTTCAAATGGCCCTAACTTCTATACGGTACGTCCTACACCTATCAAAGTTTGCAACATACAAATGCTTGTAACTTTTTACTGCAGCGTCATAAAACCTTGAAATTTTGTAACAATAAAGTACTCGAGCCTCTTGTCAATTTAAGCTATCGCTCAAAGCTATGCTACCCTTGAGTACCAAATCAAACACTGATAAAACTTCAAATGGTTTTAACTTCTATACGGTACGTCCTACACCTATCAAAGTTTGCAACATACAAATGCTTGTAACTTTTTAATGGAGCGTCATTAAACGTTGAAATTTTGTAACAATAAAGTACTCGAGCCTCTTGTAAACTTAAGCTATCGCTCAAAGCTATGCTACCCTTGAGTACCAAATCAAACACTGATAAAACTTCAAATGGCCCTAACTTCTATACGGTACGTCCTACACCTATCAAAGTTTTCAACATACAAATGCTTGTAACTTTTTACTGGAGCGTCATAAAACCTTGAAATTTTGTAACAGTAAAGTACTCGACCCTCTTGTCAATTTAAGGTATCGCTCAAAGCTATGCTACCCTTGAGTCCCAAATCAAACACTGATAAAACTTCAAATGGCCCTAACTTCTATACGGTACGTCCTACACCTATCAAAGTTTGCAACATACAAATGATTGTAACTTTTTACGGGAGCGTCGTAAAACCTTGAAATTTTCTAACAATAAAGTACTCGAGCCTCTTGTTAATTTAAGCTATCGCTCAAAGCTATGCTACCCTTGAGTCCCAAATCAAACACTGATAATACTTCAAATGGCCCTAACTTCTATATGGTACGTCCTACACCTATCAAAGTTTGCAACATGCAAATGCTTGTAACTTTTTACTGGAGTGTCATAAAACCTTGAAATTTTGTAACAATAAAGTACTCAAGCATCTTGTCAATTTAAGCTATCGCTCAAAGCTATGCTACCCTTGAGTCCCAAATCAAACACTGATAAAACTTCAAATGGCCCTAACTTCTATATGGTACGTCCTACACCTATCAAAGTTTGCAACATGCAAATGCTTGTAACTTTTTACTGGAGTGTCATAAAACCTTGAAATTTTGTAACAATAAAGTACTCAAGCATCTTGTCAATTTAAGCTATCACTCAAAGCTATGCTACCCTTGAGTCCCAAATCAAACACTGATAAAACTTCAAATCGCCCTAACTTCTATACGGTACGTCCTACACCTATCAAAGTTTGCAACATACAAATGCTTGTAACTTTTTACTGGAGCATCATAAAACCTTGAAATTTTGTAACAATAAAGTACTCGAGCCTCTTGTCACTTTAAGCTATCGCTCAAAGCTATGCTATCCTTGAGTCCCAAATCAAACACTGATAAAACTTCAAATGGCCCTAACTTCTATACGGTACATCCTTCACCTATCAAAGTTTGCAACATACAAATCCTTGTAACTTTTTACTGGAGCGTCATAAAACCTGGCAATTTTGGAACAATAAAGTACTCGAACCTCTTGTCAATTTAAGTTATCGCTCAAAGCTATGCTACCCTTGAGTCCCAAATCAGACACTGATAAAACTTCAAATGGCCCTAACTTCTATACGGTACGTCCTACACCTATCAAAATTTGCAACATACAAATGCTTGTAGCTTTTTACTGGAGCGTCATAAAACATTGAAAGTTTGTAACAATAAAGTACTCGAGCCTCTTGTCAATTTAAGCTTTGGCTCAAAGCCTATCAAAGTTTGCAACATACAAATGCTTGTTACTTTTTACTGGAGCGTCATAAAACCTTGAAATTTTGTAACAATAAATTACTCGAGCCTCTTGTTAATTTAAGTTATCGCTCAAAGCTATGCTACCCTTGAGTCCCAAATCAAACACTGATAAAATTTCAAATGTCCCTAAATTCTATACGGTACATCCTACACCTATCAAAGTTTGCAACATACAAATGCTTGTAACTTTTTACTGGAGCGTCATAAAACCTTGAAATTTTGTAACAGTGAAGTACTCGACCCTCTTGTCAATTTAAGGTATCGCTCAAAGCTATGCTAACCTTGAGTCCCAAAACAAACACTGATAAAACTTCAAATGGCCCTAACTTCTATACGGTACGTCCTACACCTATCAAAGTTTGCAACATACAAATGATTGTAACTTTTTACGGGAGCGTCGTAAAACCTTGAAATTTTCTAACAATAAAGTACTCGAGCCTCTTGTTAATTTAAGCTATCGCTCAAAGCTATGCTACCCTTGAGTCGCAAATCAAACACTGATAAAACTTCAAATGGCCCTAACTTCTATACGGTACATCCTACACCTATCAAAGTTTGCAACATACAAATCCTTGTAACTTTTTACTGGAGCGTCATAAAACCTGGCAATTTTGGAACAATAAAGTACTCGAACCTCTTGTCAATTTAAGTTATCGCTCAAAGCTATGCTACCCTTGAGTCCCAAATCAGACACTGATAAAACTTCAAATGGCCCTAACTTCTATACGGTACGTCCTACACCTATCAAAATTTGCAACATACAAATGCTTGTAGCTTTTTACTGGAGCGTCATAAAACATTGAAAGTTTGTAACAATAAAGTACTCGAGCCTCTTGTCAATTTAAGCTTTGGCTCAAAGCCTATCAAAGTTTGCAACATACAAATGCTTGTTACTTTTTACTGGAGCGTCATAAAACCTTGAAATTTTGTAACAATAAATTACTCGAGCCTCTTGTTAATTTAAGTTATCGCTCAAAGCTATGCTACCCTTGAGTCCCAAATCAAACACTGATAAAATTTCAAATGTCCCTAAATTATATACGGTACATCCTACACCTATCAAAGTTTGCAACATACAAATGCTTGTAACTTTTTACTGGAGCGTCATAAAACCTTGAAATTTTGTAACAGTGAAGTACTCGACCCTCTTGTCAATTTAAGGTATCGCTCAAAGCTATGCTAACCTTGAGTCCCAAAACAAACACTGATAAAACTTCAAATGGCCCTAACTTCTATACGGTACGTCCTACACCTATCAAAGTTTGCAACATACAAATGCTTGTAACTTTTTACTGGAGCGTCATAAAACCTTGAAATTTTGTAACAATAAAGTACTCGAGCCTCTTGTCAATTTAAGCTATCGCTCAAAGCTATGCTACCCTTGAGTACCAAATCAAACACTGATAAAACTTCAAATGGTCTTAACTTCTATACGGTACGTCCTACACCTATCAAAGTTTCCAACATACAAATGCTTGTAACTTTTTACTGGAGCGTCATAAAACGTTGAAATTTTGTAACAATAAAGTACTCGAGCCTCTTGTCAACTTAAGCTATCGCTCAAAGCTATGGTACCCTTGAGTACCAAATCAAACACTGATAAAACTTCAAATGGCCCTAACTTCTATACGGTACGTCCTACACCTATCAAAGTTTTCAACATACAAATGCTTGTAACTTTTTACTGGAGCGTCATAAAACCTTGAAATTTTGTAACAGTGAAGTACTCGACCCTCTTGTCAATTTAAGGTATCGCTCAAAGCTATGCTACCCTTGAGTCCCAAATCAAACACTGATAAAACTTCAAATGGCCCTAACTTCTATACGGTACGTCCTACACCTATCAAAGTTTGCAACATACAAATGATTGTAACTTTTTACGGGAGCGTCGTAAAACCTTGAAATTTTCTAACAATAAAGTACTCGAGCCTCTTGTTAATTTAAGCTATCGCTCAAAGCTATGCTACCCTTGAGTCGCAAATCAAACACTGATAAAACTTCAAATGGCCCTAACTTCTATATGGTACGTCCTACACCTATCAAAGTTTGCAACATGCAAATGCTTGTAACTTTTTACTGGAGTGTCATAAAACCTTGAAATTTTGTAACAATAAAGTACTCAAGCATCTTGTCAATTTAAGCTATCGCTCAAAGCTATGCTACCCTTGAGTCCCAAATAAAACACTGATAAAACTTCAAATCGCCCTAACTTTTATACGGTACGTCCTACACCTATCAAAGTTTGCAACATACAAATGCTTGTAACTTTTTACTGGAGCATCATAAAACCTGGCAATTTTGGAACAATAAAGTACTCGAACCTCTTGTCACTTTAAGCTATCGCTCAAAGCTATGCTACCCTTGAGTACCAAATCAAACACTGATAAAACTTCAAATGGCCCTAACTTCTATACGGTACGTCCTACACCTATCAAAATTTGCAACATACAAATCGTTGTAACTTTTTACTGGAGCGTCATAAAACATTGAAAGTTTGTAACAATAAAGTACTCGAGCCTCTTGTCAATTTAAGCTTTGGCTCAAAGCCTATCAAAGTTTGCAACATACAAATGCTTGTTACTTTTTACTGGAGCGTCATAAAACCTTGAAATTTTGTAACAATAAATTACTCGAGCCTCTTGTTAATTTAAGTTATCGCTCAAAGCTATGCTACCCTTGAGTCCCAAATCAAACACTGATAAAATTTCAAATGGCCCTAAATTCTATACGGTACATCCTACACCTATCAAAGTTTGCAACATACAAATGCTTGTAACTTTTTACTGGAGCGTCATAAAACCTTGAAATTTTGTAACAATAAAGTACTCGAGCGTCTTGTCAATTTAAGCTATGGCTCAAAGCTATGCTACCCTTGAGTCCCAAAACAAACACTGATAAAACTTCAAATGGCCCTAGCTTCTATACGGTACGTCCTACACCTATCAAAGTTTGCAACATACAAATGCTTGTAACTTTTCACTGGAGCGTCATAAAACCTTGAAAGTTTGTAACAATAAAGTACTCGAGCCTCTTGTCAATTTAAGCTATCGCTCAAAGCTATGCTACCCTTGAGTCCCAAATCAAACACTGAGAAAACTTCAAATGGCCCTAACTTCTATACGGTACGTCCTACTCGTATCAAAGTTTACAACATACAAATGCTTGTAACTTTTAAATGGAGCGTCATAAAACCTTGAAATTTTGTAACAATAAAGTACTCGAGCGTCTTGTCAATTTAAGCTATGGCTCAAAGCTATGCTACCCTTGAGTCCCAAAACAAACACTGATAAAACTTCAAATGGCCCTAACTTATATACGGTACGTCCTACACCTATCAAAGTTTGCAACATACAAATGCTTGTAACTTTTCACTGGAGCGTCATAAAACCTTGAAAGTTTGTAACAATAAGGTACTCGAGCATCTTGTCAATTTAAGCTATCGCTCAAAGCTATGCTACCCTTGAGTTCCAAATCAAACACTGATAAAACTTCAAATGGCCCTAACTTCTATACGGTACGTCCTACACCTATCAAAGTTTGCAACATACAAATGCTGGTAACTCTTTAATGGAACCTTGAAATTTTGTAACAATAAAGTACTCGAGCCTCTTGCCAATTTAAGCTATCGCTCAAAGCTATGCTACCCTTGAGTCCCAAATCAAACACTGATAAAATTTCAAATTGCCCTAACTTCTATACGGTACGTCCTATACCAATCAAAGTTGGCAACGTACAAATTCTTGTAACTTTTTACTGGAGCGTCATAAAGCCTTGAAATTTTGTAACACTTAAGTACTCGAGCCTCTTGTCAATTTAAGCTATCGCTCAAAGCTATAATACCCTTGAGTCCCAAATCAAATACTGATAAGATTTCAAACTGCCCTAACTTCTATACGGTACGTCCTACACCTATCAAAGTTTGCAACATACAAATGTTTGTAACTTTTTACTGGAGCATCATAAAACCTTGAAATTTTGTAACAATAAAGTACTCGAGCCTCTTGTCAATTTAAGTTATCGCTCAAAGCTATGCTAACCTTGAGTCCCAAAACAAACACTGATAAAACTTCAAATGGCCCTAACTTCTATACGGTACGTCCTACACCAACAAAGTTTGCAACATACAAATGCTTGTAACTTTTTACTGCAGCGTCATAAAACCTTGAAATTTTGAAACAATAAAGTACTCGATCCTCTTTTCAATTTAAGTTATCGCTCAAAGCTGTGCTACCCTTGAGTCCCAAATCAAACACTGATAAAACATCAAATGGCTCTAACTTCTATACGGTACGTCCTATACCTATCAAAGTTTGCAGCTTGTAACTTTTTACTGGAGCGTCATAAAACCTTGAAATTTTGAAACAATAAAGTACTCGATCCTCTTGTCAATTTAAGTTATCGCTCAAAGCTGTGCTACCCTTGAGTCCCAAATCAAACACTGATAAAACTTCAAATGGCCCTAACTTCTATACGGTACGTCCTACATCTGTCAAAGTTTGCAACATACAAATTCTTGTAACTTTTTACTGGAGCGTCATAGAACCTTGAAATTTTGTAACAATAAAGTACTCGAGCCTCTTGTCAATTTAAGCTATCGTTCAAAGCTATGCTACCCTTGAGTCCCAAATCAAACACTGATAAAATTTCAAATGGCCCTAAATTCTATACGGTACATCCTACACCTATCAAAGTTTGCAACATACAAATGCTTGTAACTTTTTACTGGAGCGTCATAAAACCTTGAAATTTTGTAACAATAAAGTCCTCGAGCGTCTTGTCAATTTAAGCTATGGCTCAAAGCTATGCTACCCTTGAGTCCCAAAACAAACACTGAAAAACTTCAAATGGCCCTAACTTCTATACGGTACGTCCTACACCTATCAAAGTTTGCAACATACAAATGCTTGTAACTTTTCACTGGAGCGTCATAAAACCTTGAAAGTTTGTAACAATAAAGTACTCGAGCCTCTTGTCAATTTAAGCTATCGCTCAAAGCTATGCTACGCTTGAGTCCCAAATCAAACACTGAGAAAACTTCAAATGGCCCTAACTTCTATACGGTACGTCCTACTCGTATCAAAGTTTACAACATACAAATGCTTGTAACTTTTTAATGGAGCGTCATAAAACCTTGAAATTTTGTAACAATAAAGTACTCGAGCGTCTTGTCAATTTAAGCTATGGCTCAAAGCTATGCTACCCTTGAGTCCCAAAACAAACACTGATAAAACTTCAAATGGCCCTAACTTCTATACGGTACGTCCTACACCTATCAAAGTTTGCAACATACAAATGCTGGTAACTCTTTAATGGAACCTTGAAATTTTGTAACAATAAAGTACTCGAGCCTCTTGCCAATTTAAGCTATCGCTCAAAGCTATGCTACCCTTGAGTCCCAAATCAAACACTGATAAAATTTCAAATTGCCCTAACTTCTATACGGTACGTCCTATACCAATCAAAGTTGGCAACGTACAAATTCTTGTAACTTTTTACTGGAGCGTCATAAAGCCTTGAAATTTTGTAACAATTAAGTACTCGAGCCTCTTGTCAATTTAAGTTATCGCTCAAAGCTATGCTACCCTTGAGTCCCAAATCAGACACTGATAAAACTTCAAATGGCCCTAACTTCTATACGGTACGTCCTACACCTATCAAAATTTGCAACATACAAATGCTTGTAGCTTTTTACTGGAGCGTCATAAAACATTGAAAGTTTGTAACAATAAAGTACTCGAGCCTCTTGTCAATTTAAGCTTTGGCTCAAAGCCTATCAAAGTTTGCAACATACAAATGCTTGTTACTTTTTACTGGAGCGTCATAAAACCTTGAAATTTTGTAACAATAAATTACTCGAGCCTCTTGTTAATTTAAGTTATCGCTCAAAGCTATGCTACCCTTGAGTCCCAAATCAAACACTGATAAAATTTCAAATGTCCCTAAATTCTATACGGTACATCCTACACCTATCAAAGTTTGCAACATACAAATGCTTGTAACTTTTTACTGGAGCGTCATAAAACCTTGAAATTTTGTAACAGTGAAGTACTCGACCCTCTTGTCAATTTAAGGTATCGCTCAAAGCTATGCTAACCTTGAGTCCCAAAACAAACACTGATAAAACTTCAAATGGCCCTAACTTCTATACGGTACGTCCTACACCTATCAAAGTTTGCAACATACAAATGATTGTAACTTTTTACGGGAGCGTCGTAAAACCTTGAAATTTTCTAACAATAAAGTACTCGAGCCTCTTGTTAATTTAAGCTATCGCTCAAAGCTATGCTACCCTTGAGTCGCAAATCAAACACTGATAAAACTTCAAATGGCCCTAACTTCTATACGGTACATCCTACACCTATCAAAGTTTGCAACATACAAATCCTTGTAACTTTTTACTGGAGCGTCATAAAACCTGGCAATTTTGGAACAATAAAGTACTCGAACCTCTTGTCAATTTAAGTTATCGCTCAAAGCTATGCTACCCTTGAGTCCCAAATCAGACACTGATAAAACTTCAAATGGCCCTAACTTCTATACGGTACGTCCTACACCTATCAAAATTTGCAACATACAAATGCTTGTAGCTTTTTACTGGAGCGTCATAAAACATTGAAAGTTTGTAACAATAAAGTACTCGAGCCTCTTGTCAATTTAAGCTTTGGCTCAAAGCCTATCAAAGTTTGCAACATACAAATGCTTGTTACTTTTTACTGGAGCGTCATAAAACCTTGAAATTTTGTAACAATAAATTACTCGAGCCTCTTGTTAATTTAAGTTATCGCTCAAAGCTATGCTACCCTTGAGTCCCAAATCAAACACTGATAAAATTTCAAATGTCCCTAAATTATATACGGTACATCCTACACCTATCAAAGTTTGCAACATACAAATGCTTGTAACTTTTTACTGGAGCGTCATAAAACCTTGAAATTTTGTAACAGTGAAGTACTCGACCCTCTTGTCAATTTAAGGTATCGCTCAAAGCTATGCTAACCTTGAGTCCCAAAACAAACACTGATAAAACTTCAAATGGCCCTAACTTCTATACGGTACGTCCTACACCTATCAAAGTTTGCAACATACAAATGCTTGTAACTTTTTACTGCAGCGTCATAAAACCTTGAAATTTTGTAACAATAAAGTACTCGAGCCTCTTGTCAATTTAAGCTATCGCTCAAAGCTATGCTACCCTTGAGTACCAAATCAAACACTGATAAAACTTCAAATGGTCTTAACTTCTATACGGTACGTCCTACACCTATCAAAGTTTCCAACATACAAATGCTTGTAACTTTTTACTGGAGCGTCATAAAACGTTGAAATTTTGTAACAATAAAGTACTCGAGCCTCTTGTCAACTTAAGCTATCGCTCAAAGCTATGGTACCCTTGAGTACCAAATCAAACACTGATAAAACTTCAAATGGCCCTAACTTCTATACGGTACGTCCTACACCTATCAAAGTTTTCAACATACAAATGCTTGTAACTTTTTACTGGAGCGTCATAAAACCTTGAAATTTTGTAACAGTGAAGTACTCGACCCTCTTGTCAATTTAAGGTATCGCTCAAAGCTATGCTACCCTTGAGTCCCAAATCAAACACTGATAAAACTTCAAATGGCCCTAACTTCTATACGGTACGTCCTACACCTATCAAAGTTTGCAACATACAAATGATTGTAACTTTTTACGGGAGCGTCGTAAAACCTTGAAATTTTCTAACAATAAAGTACTCGAGCCTCTTGTTAATTTAAGCTATCGCTCAAAGCTATGCTACCCTTGAGTCGCAAATCAAACACTGATAAAACTTCAAATGGCCCTAACTTCTATATGGTACGTCCTACACCTATCAAAGTTTGCAACATGCAAATGCTTGTAACTTTTTACTGGAGTGTCATAAAACCTTGAAATTTTGTAACAATAAAGTACTCAAGCATCTTGTCAATTTAAGCTATCGCTCAAAGCTATGCTACCCTTGAGTCCCAAATAAAACACTGATAAAACTTCAAATCGCCCTAACTTCTATACGGTACGTCCTACACCTATCAAAGTTTGCAACATACAAATGCTTGTAACTTTTTACTGGAGCATCATAAAACCTGGCAATTTTGGAACAATAAAGTACTCGAACCTCTTGTCACTTTAAGCTATCGCTCAAAGCTATGCTACCCTTGAGTACCAAATCAAACACTGATAAAACTTCAAATGGCCCTAACTTCTATACGGTACGTCCTACACCTATCAAAATTTGCAACATACAAATCGTTGTAACTTTTTACTGGAGCGTCATAAAACATTGAAAGTTTGTAACAATAAAGTACTCGAGCCTCTTGTCAATTTAAGCTTTGGCTCAAAGCCTATCAAAGTTTGCAACATACAAATGCTTGTTACTTTTTACTGGAGCGTCATAAAACCTTGAAATTTTGTAACAATAAATTACTCGAGCCTCTTGTTAATTTAAGTTATCGCTCAAAGCTATGCTACCCTTGAGTCCCAAATCAAACACTGATAAAATTTCAAATGGCCCTAAATTCTATACGGTACATCCTACACCTATCAAAGTTTGCAACATACAAATGCTTGTAACTTTTTACTGGAGCGTCATAAAACCTTGTAATTTTGTAACAATAAAGTACTCGAGCGTCTTGTCAATTTAAGCTATGGCTCAAAGCTATGCTACCCTTGAGTCCCAAAACAAACACTGATAAAACTTCAAATGGCCCTAGCTTCTATACGGTACGTCCTACACCTATCAAAGTTTGCAACATACAAATGCTTGTAACTTTTCACTGGAGCGTCATAAAACCTTGAAAGTTTGTAACAATAAAGTACTCGAGCCTCTTGTCAATTTAAGCTATCGCTCAAAGCTATGCTACCCTTGAGTCCCAAATCAAACACTGAGAAAACTTCAAATGGCCCTAACTTCTATACGGTACGTCCTACTCGTATCAAAGTTTACAACATACAAATGCTTGTAACTTTTAAATGGAGCGTCATAAAACCTTGAAATTTTGTAACAATAAAGTACTCGAGCGTCTTGTCAATTTAAGCTATGGCTCAAAGCTATGCTACCCTTGAGTCCCAAAACAAACACTGATAAAACTTCAAATGGCCCTAACTTATATACGGTACGTCCTACACCTATCAAAGTTTGCAACATACAAATGCTTGTAACTTTTTACTGGAGCGTCATAAAACCTTGAAAGTTTGTAACAATAAGGTACTCGAGCATCTTGTCAATTTAAGCTATCGCTCAAAGCTATGCTACCCTTGAGTTCCAAATCAAACACTGATAAAACTTCAAATGGCCCTAACTTCTATACGGTACGTCCTACACCTATCAAAGTTTGCAACATACAAATGCTGGTAACTCTTTAATGGAACCTTGAAATTTTGTAACAATAAAGTACTCGAGCCTCTTGCCAATTTAAGCTATCGCTCAAAGCTATGCTACCCTTGAGTCCCAAATCAAACACTGATAAAATTTCAAATTGCCCTAACTTCTATACGGTACGTCCTATACCAATCAAAGTTGGCAACGTACAAATTCTTGTAACTTTTTACTGGAGCGTCATAAAGCCTTGAAATTTTGTAACACTTAAGTACTCGAGCCTCTTGTCAATTTAAGCTATCGCTCAAAGCTATAATACCCTTGAGTCCCAAATCAAATACTGATAAGATTTCAAACTGCCCTAACTTCTATACGGTACGTCCTACACCTATCAAAGTTTGCAACATACAAATGTTTGTAACTTTTTACTGGAGCATCATAAAACCTTGAAATTTTGTAACAATAAAGTACTCGAGCCTCTTGTCAATTTAAGTTATCGCTCAAAGCTATGCTAACCTTGAGTCCCAAAACAAACACTGATAAAACTTCAAATGGCCCTAACTTCTATACGGTACGTCCTACACCAACAAAGTTTGCAACATACAAATGCTTGTAACTTTTTACTGCAGCGTCATAAAACCTTGAAATTTTGAAACAATAAAGTACTCGATCCTCTTTTCAATTTAAGTTATCGCTCAAAGCTGTGCTACCCTTGAGTCCCAAATCAAACACTGATAAAACATCAAATGGCTCTAACTTCTATACGGTACGTCCTATACCTATCAAAGTTTGCAGCTTGTAACTTTTTACTGGAGCGTCATAAAACCTTGAAATTTTGAAACAATAAAGTACTCGATCCTCTTGTCAATTTAAGTTATCGCTCAAAGCTGTGCTACCCTTGAGTCCCAAATCAAACACTGATAAAACTTCAAATGGCCCTAACTTCTATACGGTACGTCCTACATCTGTCAAAGTTTGCAACATACAAATTCTTGTAACTTTTTACTGGAGCGTCATAGAACCTTGAAATTTTGTAACAATAAAGTACTCGAGCCTCTTGTCAATTTAAGCTATCGTTCAAAGCTATGCTACCCTTGAGTCCCAAATCAAACACTGATAAAATTTCAAATGGCCCTAAATTCTATACGGTACATCCTACACCTATCAAAGTTTGCAACATACAAATGCTTGTAACTTTTTACTGGAGCGTCATAAAACCTTGAAATTTTGTAACAATAAAGTCCTCGAGCGTCTTGTCAATTTAAGCTATGGCTCAAAGCTATGCTACCCTTGAGTCCCAAAACAAACACTGAAAAACTTCAAATGGCCCTAACTTCTATACGGTACGTCCTACACCTATCAAAGTTTGCAACATACAAATGCTTGTAACTTTTCACTGGAGCGTCATAAAACCTTGAAAGTTTGTAACAATAAAGTACTCGAGCCTCTTGTCAATTTAAGCTATCGCTCAAAGCTATGCTACGCTTGAGTCCCAAATCAAACACTGAGAAAACTTCAAATGGCCCTAACTTCTATACGGTACGTCCTACTCGTATCAAAGTTTACAACATACAAATGCTTGTAACTTTTTAATGGAGCGTCATAAAACCTTGAAATTTTGTAACAATAAAGTACTCGAGCGTCTTGTCAATTTAAGCTATGGCTCAAAGCTATGCTACCCTTGAGTCCCAAAACAAACACTGATAAAACTTCAAATGGCCCTAACTTCTATACGGTACGTCCTACACCTATCAAAGTTTGCAACATACAAATGCTGGTAACTCTTTAATGGAACCTTGAAATTTTGTAACAATAAAGTACTCGAGCCTCTTGCCAATTTAAGCTATCGCTCAAAGCTATGCTACCCTTGAGTCCCAAATCAAACACTGATAAAATTTCAAATTGCCCTAACTTCTATACGGTACGTCCTATACCAATCAAAGTTGGCAACGTACAAATTCTTGTAACTTTTTACTGGAGCGTCATAAAGCCTTGAAATTTTGTAACAATTAAGTACTCGAGCCTCTTGTCAATTTAAGCTATCGCTCAAAGCTATGATACCCTTGAGTCCAAAATCAAACACTGATAAGATTTCAAACTGCCCTAACTTCTATACGGTACGTCCTACACCTATCAAAGTTTGCAACATACAAATGCTTGTAACTTTTTACTGGAGCGTCATAAAACGTTGAAATTTTGTAACAATAAAGTACTCGAGCCTCTTGTCAATTTAAGCTATCGTTCAAAGGTATGCTACCCTTGAGTGGCAAATCAAACACTGATAAAACTTTAAATGGCCCTAACTTCTATACGGTACGTCCTACACCTATCAAAGTTTGCAGCATACAAATGCTAGTAACTTTTTACTGGAGCGTCATAAAACCTGACAATTTTGTAACAATAAAGTACTCGAGCCTCTTGTCAATTTAAGCTATCGCTCAAAGCCTATCAAAGTTTGCAACATACAAATGCTTGTAACTTTTTACTGGAGCGTCATAAAACCTTGAAATTTTGAAACAATAAAGTACTCGATCCTCTTGTCAATTTAAGTTATCGCTCAAAGCTGTGCTACCCTTGAGTCCCAAATCAAACACTGATAAAACATCAAATGGCTCTAACTTCTATACGGTACGTCCTATACCTATCAAAGTTTGCAGCTTGTAACTTTTTACTGGAGCGTCATAGAACCTTGAAATTTTGTAACAATAAAGTACTCGAGCGTCTTGTCAATTTAAGCTATCGTTCAAAGCTATGCTACCCTTGAGTCCCAAATCAAACACTGATAAAATTTCAAATGGCCCTAAATTCTATACGGTACATCCTACACCTATCAAAGTTTGCAACATACAAATGCTTGTAACTTTTTACTGGAGCGTCATAAAACCTTGAAATTTTGTAACAATAAAGTCCTCGAGCGTCTTGTCAATTTAAGCTATGGCTCAAAGCTATGCTATCCTTGAGTCCCAAAACAAACACTGATAAAACTTCAAATAGCCCTAACTTCTATACGGTACGTCCTACACCTATCAAAGTTTGCAACATACAAATGCTTGTAACTTTTCACTGGAGCGTCATAAAACCTTGAAAGTTTGTAACAATAAAGTACTCGAGCCTCTTGTCAATTTAAGCTATCGCTCAAAGCTATGCTACCCTTGAGTCCCAAATCAAACACTGAGAAAACTTCAAATGGCCCTAACTTCTATACGGTATGTCCTACTCGTATCAAAGTTTACAACATACAAATGCTTGTAACTTTTTAATGGAGCGTCATAAAACCTTGAAATTTTGTAACAATAAAGTACTCGAGCGTCTTGTCAATTTAAGCTATGGCTCAAAGCTATGCTACCCTTGAGTCCCAAAACAAACACTGATAAAACTTCAAATGGCCCTAACTTCTATACGGTACGTCCTACACCTATCAAAGTTTGCAACATACAAATGCTTGTAACTTTTCACTGGAGCGTCATAAAACCTTGAAAGTTTCTAACAATAAGGTACTCGAGCATCTTGTCAATTTAAGCTATCGCTCAAAGCTATGCTACCCTTGAGTTCCAAATCAAACACTGATAAAACTTCAAATGGCCCTAACTTCTATACGGTACGTCCTACACCTATCAAAGTTTGCAACATACAAATGCTGGTAACTCTTTAATGGAACCTTGAAATTTTGTAACAATAAAGTACTCGAGCCTCTTGCCAATTTAAGCTATCGCTCAAAGCTATGCTACCCTTGAGTCCCAAATCAAACACTGATAAAATTTCAAATTGCCCTAACTTCTATACGGTACGTCCTATACCAATCAAAGTTGGCAACGTACAAATTCTTGTAACTTTTTACTGGAGCGTCATAAAGCCTTGAAATTTTGTAACAATTAAGTACTCGAGCCTCTTGTCAATTTAAGCTATCGCTCAAAGCTATGATACCCTTGAGTCCAAAATCAAACACTGATAAGATTTCAAACTGCCCTAACTTCTATACGGTACGTCCTACACCTATCAAAGTTTGCAACATACAAATGCTTGTAACTTTTTACTGGAGCGTCATAAAACCTTGAAATTTTGTAACAATAAAGTACTCGAGCCTCTTGTCAATTTAAGCTATCGCTCAAAGCTATGCTAACCTTGAGTCCCAAAAGAAACACTGATAAAACTTCAAATGGCCCTAACTTCTATACGGTACGTCCTACACCTATCAAAGTTTGCAACATACAAATGCTTGTAACTTTTTACTGCAGCGTCATAAAACCTTGAAATTTTGTAACAATAAAGTACTCGAGCCTCTTGTCAATTTAATCTATCGCTCAAAGCTATGCTACCCTTGAGTACCAAATCAAACACTGATAAAACTTCAAATGGTCTTAGCTTCTATACGGTACGTCCTACACCTATCAAAGTTTGCAACATACAAATGCTTGTAACTTTTTACTGGAGCGTCATAAAACGTTGAAATTTTGTAACAATAAAGTACTCGAGCCTCTTGACAATATAAGCTATCGCTCAAAACCATGCTCCCCTTGAGTCCCAAAAAAAAACACTGATAAAACTTGAAATGGCCCTAACTTCTATACGGTACGTCCTACACCTATCAAAATTTGCAACATATAAATGCTTGTAACTTTTTACTGGAGCGTCATAAAACCTTGAAATTTTGAAACAATAAAGAACTCGAGCCTCTTGTCAATTTAAGCTATCGCTCAAAGCTATGCTACTCTTGAGTCCCAAATCAAACACTGATAAACTTCAAATGGCCCTAATTTCTATACGGTACGTCCTACACCTATCAAAGTTTGCAACATACAAATGCTTGTAACTTTTTACTGGAGCGTCATAAAACGTTGAAATTTTGTAACAATAAAGTACTCGAGCCTCTTGTCAATTTAAGCTATCGTTCAAAGGTATGCTACCCTTGAGTGGCAAATCAAACACTGATAAAACTTTAAATTGCCCTAACTTCTATACGGTACGTCCTACACCTATCAAAGTTTGCAGCATACAAATGCTTGTAACTTTTTACTGGAGCGTCATAAAACCTGACAATTTTGTAACAATAAAGTACTCGAGCCTCTTGTCAATTTAAGCTATCGCTCAAAGCCTATCAAAGTTTGCAACATACAAATGCTTGTAACTTTTTACTGGAGCGTCATAAAACCTTGAAATTTTGAAACAATAAAGTACTCGATCCTCTTGTCAATTTAAGTTATCGCTCAAAGCTGTGCTACCCTTGAGTCCCAAATCAAACACTGATAAAACATCAAATGGCTCTAACTTCTATACGGTACGTCCTATACCTATCAAAGTTTGCAGCTTGTAACTTTTTACTGGAGCGTCATAGAACCTTGAAATTTTGTAACAATAAAGTACTCGAGCGTCTTGTCAATTTAAGCTATCGCTCAAAGCTATGCTACTCTTGAGTCCCAAATCAAACACTGATAAAACTTCAAATGGCCCTAATTTCTATACGGTACGTCCTACACCTATCAAAGTTTGCAACATACAAATGCTTGTAACTTTTTACTGGAGCGTCATAAAACCTTGAAATTTTGTAACAATAAAGTACTCGAGCGTCTTGTCAATTTAAGCTATCGCTCAAAGCTATGCTACTCTTGAGTCCCAAATCAAACACTGATAAAACTTCAAATGGCCCTAATTTCTATACGGTACGTCCTACACCTATCAAAGTTTGCAACATACAAATGCTTGTAACTTTTTACTGGAGCGTCATAAAACGTTGAAATTTTGTAACAATAAAGTACTCGAGCCTCTTGTCAATTTAAGCTATCGCTCAAAGCTATGCTACCCTTGAGTCCCAAAACAAACACTGATAAAACTTCAAATGGCCCTAACTTCTATACGGTACGTCCTATACCTATCAAAGTTTGCAACATATAAATGATTGTAACTTTTAACTGGAGCGTCATAAAACCTTGAAATTTTGAAACAATAAAGAACTCGAGCCTCTTGTCAATTTAAGCTATCGCACAAAGCTATGCTACCCTTGAGTGGCAAATCAAACACTGATAAAACTTCAAATGGCCCTAACTTCTATACGGTACGTCCTACACCTATCAAAGTTTGCAACATACAAATGATTGTAACTTTTTACTGGAGCGTCGTAAAACCTTGAAATTTTCTAACAATAAAGTACTCGAGCCTCTTGTCAATTTAAGCTATCGCTCAAAGCTATGCTACCCTTGAGTCCCAAATCAAACACTGATAAAACTTCAAATGGCCCTAACTTCTATACGGTACGTCCTACACCTATCAAAGTTTGCAACATACAAATGCTTGTAACTTTTTACTCGAGCCTCTTGTCAATTTAAGCTATCGCTCAAAGCTATGCTACCCTTCAGTCCCAAATCAAACACTGATAAAACTTCAAATGGCCCTAACTTCTATACGGTACGTCGTACACCTATCAAAGTTTGCAACATACAAATGCTTGTAACTTTTTACTGGAGCATCATAAAACCTTGAAATTTTGTAACAATAAAGTACTCAAGCCTCTTGTCACTTTAAGCTATCGCTGAAAGCTATGCTATCCTTGAGTCCCAAATCAAACACTGATAAAACTTCAAATCGCCCTAACTTCTATACGGTACGTCCTACACCTATCAAAGTTTGCAACATGAAAATGCTTGTAACTTTTTACTGGAGCGTCATAAAACCTTGAAATTTTGTAACAATAAAGTACTCGAGCCTCTTGTCAATTTAAGCTATCGCTCAAAGCTATGCTACCCTTGAGTCCCAAATCAAACACGGATAAAACTTCAAATGGCCCTAACTTCTATACGGTACGTCCTACACCTATCAAAGTTTGCAACATACAAATGCTTGTAACTTTTTACTGGAGCATCATAAAACCTTGAAATTTTGTAACAATAAAGTACTCGAGCCTCTTGTCACTTTAAGCTATCGCTCAAAGCTATGCTATCCTTGAGTCCCAAATCAAACACTGATAAAACTTCAAATGGCCCTAACTTCTATACGGTACGTCCTACACCTATCAAAGTTTGCAACATACAAATGCTTGTAACTTTTTAATGGAACCTTGAAATTTTGTAACAATAAAGTACTCGGGCCTCTTGCCAATTTAAGCTATCGCTCAAAGCTATGCTATCCTTGAGTCCCAAATCAAACACTGATAAAACTTCAAATGGCCCTAACTTCTATACGGTACATCCTAAACCTATCAAAATTTGCAACATACAAATGCTTGTAGCTTTTTACTGGAGCGTCATAAAACATTGAAAGTTTGTAACAATAAAGTACTCGAGCCTCTTGTCAATTTAAGCTTGGCTCAAAGCCTATCAAAGTTTGCAACATACAAATGCTTGTTACTTTTTACTGGAGCGTCATAAAACCTTGAAATTTTGTAACAATAAAGTACTCGAGCCTCTTGTTAATTTAAGTTATCGCTCAAAGCTATGCTACCCTTGAGTCCCAAATCAAACACTGATAAAACTTCAAATGGCCCTAACTTCTATACGGTACATCCTACACCTATCAAAGTTTGCAACATACAAATGCTTGTAACTTTTTACTGGAGCGTCGTAAAACCTTGAAATTTTGTAACAATAAAGTATTCGAGCCTCTTGTCAATTTAAGCTATCGCTCAAAGCTATGCTAACCTTGAGTCCCAAATCAAACACTGATAAAACTTCAAATGGCCCTAACTTCTTACAGTACGTCCTACACCTAACAAAGTTTGCAACATACAAATGCATGTAACTTTTTACTGGAGCGTCATAAAACCCTGAAACTTTGTAACAATAAAGTACTCGAGCCTCTTGTCAATTTAAGCTATCGCTCAAAGCTATGCTACCCTTGAGTCCCAAATCAAACACTGAGAAAACTTCAAATGGCCCTAACTTCTATACGGTACGTCCTACTCGTATAAAAGTTTACAACATACAAATGCTTGTAACTTTTTAATGGAGCGTCATAAAACCTTGAAATTTTGTAACAATAAAGTACTCGAGCGTCTTGTCAATTTAAGCTATCGCTCAAAGCTATGCTACCCTTGAATCCCAAAACAAACACTGATAAAACTTCAAATGGCGCTAACTTCTATACGGTACGTCCTACACCTATCAAAGTTAGCAACATACAAATGCTTGTAACTTTTAACTAGAGCGTCATAAAACCTTGAAAGTTTGTAACAATAAGGTACTCGAGCATCTTGTCAATTTAAGCTATCGCTCAAAGCTATGCTACCCTTGAGTTCCAAATCAAACACTGATAAAACTTCAAATGGCCCTAACTTCTATACGGTACGTCCTACACCTATCAAAGTTTGCAACATACAAATGCTTGTAACTTTTTAATGGAACCTTGAAATTTTGTAACAATAAAGTACTCGGGCCTCTTGCCAATTTAAGCTATCGCTCAAAGCTATGCTACCCTTGAGTCCCAAATCAAACACTGATAGAATTTCAAATTGCCCTAACTTCTATACGGTACGTCCTATACCAATCAAAGTTGGCAACGTACAAATTCTTGTAACTTTTTACTGGAGCGTCATAAAGCCTTGAAATTTTGTAACAATAAAGTACTCGAGCCTCTTGTCAATTTAAGCTATCGCTCAAAGCTATGCTAACCTTGAGTCCCAAAACAAACACTGATAAAACTTCAAATGGCCCTAATTTCTATACGGTACGTCCTACATCTATCAAAGTTTGCAACATACAAATGCTTGTAACTTTTTACTGGAGCGCCATAAAACGTTGAAATTTTGTAACAATAAAGTACTCGAGCCTCTTGTCAATTTAAGCTATCGCTCAAAGCTATGCTACCCTTGAGTCCCAAAACAAACACTGATTAAACTTCAAATGGCCCTAACTTCTATACGGTACGTCCTACACCTATCAAAGTTTGCAACATATAAATGCTTGTAACTTTTTACTGGAGTGTCATAAAACCTTGAAATTTTGGAACAATAAAGAGCTCGAGCCTCTTGTCAATTTAATCTATCGCTCAAAGCTATGCTACCCTTGAGTGGCAAATCAAACACTGATAAAACTTCAAATGGCCATAACTTCTATACGGTACGTCCTACACCTATCAAAGTTTGCAACATACAAATTCTTGTAACTTTTTACTGGAGCGTAATAGAACCTTGAAATTTTGTAACAATAAAGTACTCGAGCCTCTTGTCAATTTAAGCTATCGCTCAAAGCTATGCTACCCTTGAGTCCCAAATCAAACACTGATAAAACTTCAAATGGCCCTAACTTCTATACGGTACGTCCTACACCTATCAAAGTTTGCAACATACAATATCTTGTAACTTTTTACTGGAGCGTCATAAAACATTGAAAGTTTGTAACAATAAAGTACTCGAGCCTCTTGTCAATTTAAGCTTTGGCTCAAAGCCTATCAAAGTTTGCAACATACAAATGCTTGTTACTTTTTACTGGAGCGTCATAAAACCTTGAAATTTTGAAACAATAAAGTACTCGAGCCTCTTGTTAATTTAAGTTATCGCTCAAAGCTATGCTATCCTTGAGTCCCAAATCAAACACTGATAAAATTTCAAATGGCCCTAACTTCTTACAGGACGTCCTACACCAAACAAAGTTTGCAACATACAAATGCATGTAACTTTTTATTGGAGCGTCATAAAACCTTGAAACTTTGTAACAATAAAGTACTCGAGCCTCTTGTCAATTTAAGCTATCGCTCAAAGCTATGCTACCCTTGAGTTCCAAAACAAACACTGATAAAACTTCAAATGGCCCTAACTTCTATACGGTACGTCCTACACCTATCAAAGTTTGCAACATACAAATGCTTGTAACTTTTTAATGGAACCTTGAAATTTTGTAACAATAAAGTACTCGGGCCTCTTGCCAATTTAAGCTATCGCTCAAAGCTATGCTACCCTTGAGTCCCAAATCAAACACTGATAGAATTTCAAATTGCCCTAACTTCTATACGGTACGTCCTATACCAATCAAAGTTGGCAACGTACAAATTCTTGTAACTTTTTACTGGAGCGTCATAAAGCCTTGAAATTTTGTAACAATAAAGTACTCGAGCCTCTTGTCAATTTAAGCTATCGCTCAAAGCTATGCTAACCTTGAGTCCCAAAACAAACACTGATAAAACTTCAAATGGCCCTAATTTCTATACGGTACGTCCTACATCTATCAAAGTTTGCAACATACAAATGCTTGTAACTTTTTACTGGAGCGCCATAAAACGTTGAAATTTTGTAACAATAAAGTACTCGAGCCTCTTGTCAATTTAAGCTATCGCTCAAAGCTATGCTACCCTTGAGTCCCAAAACAAACACTGATTAAACTTCAAATGGCCCTAACTTCTATACGGTACGTCCTACACCTATCAAAGTTTGCAACATATAAATGCTTGTAACTTTTTACTGGAGTGTCATAAAACCTTGAAATTTTGGAACAATAAAGAGCTCGAGCCTCTTGTCAATTTTAATCTATCGCTCAAAGCTATGCTACCCTTGAGTCGCAAATCAAACACTGATAAAACTTCAAATGGCCATAACTTCTATACGGTACGTCCTACACCTATCAAAGTTTGCAACATACAAATTCTTGTAACTTTTTACTGGAGCGTAATAGAACCTTGAAATTTTGTAACAATAAAGTACTCGAGCCTCTTGTCAATTTAAGCTATCGCTCAAAGCTATGCTACCCTTGAGTCCCAAATCAAACACTGATAAAACTTCAAATGGCCCTAACTTCTATACGGTACGTCCTACACCTATCAAAGTTTGCAACATACAATATCTTGTAACTTTTTACTGGAGCGTCATAAAACATTGAAAGTTTGTAACAATAAAGTACTCGAGCCTCTTGTCAATTTAAGCTTTGGCTCAAAGCCTATCAAAGTTTGCAACATACAAATGCTTGTTACTTTTTACTGGAGCGTCATAAAACCTTGAAATTTTGAAACAATAAAGTACTCGAGCCTCTTGTTAATTTAAGTTATCGCTCAAAGCTATGCTATCCTTGAGTCCCAAATCAAACACTGATAAAATTTCAAATGGCCCTAACTTCTTACAGGACGTCCTACACCAAACAAAGTTTGCAACATACAAATGCATGTAACTTTTTATTGGAGCGTCATAAAACCTTGAAACTTTGTAACAATAAAGTACTCGAGCCTCTTGTCAATTTAAGCTATCGCTCAAAGCTATGCTACCCTTGAGTTCCAAAACAAACACTGATAAAACTTCAAATGGCCCTAACTTCTATACGGTACGTCCTACACCTATCAAAGTTTGCAACATACAAATGCTTGTAACTTTTAACTGGAGCGTCATAAAACCTTGAAAGTTTGTAACAATAAGGTACTCGAGCATCTTGTCAATTTAAGCTATCGCTCAAAGCTATGCTACCCTTGAGTTCCAAATCAAACACTGATAAAACTTCAAATGGCCCTAACTTCTATACGGTACGTCCTACACCTATCAAAGTTTGCAACATACAAATGCTTGTAACTTTTTAATGGAACCTGGAAATTTTGTAACAATAAAGTACTCGAGCCTCTTGCCAATTTAAGCTATCGCTCAAAGCTATGCTACCCTTGAGTCCCAAATCAAACACTGATAAAATTTTAAATTGCCCTAACTTCTATACGGTACGTCCTATACCAATCAAAGTTGGCAACGTACAAATTCTTGTAACTTTTTACTGGAGCGTTATAAAGCCTTGAAATTTTGTAACAATTAAGTACTCGAGCCTCTTGTCAATTTAAGCTATCGCTCAAAGCTATGATACCCTTGAGTCCCAAATCAAACACTGATAAGATTTCAAACTGCCCTAACTTCTATACGGTACGTCCTACACCTATCAAAGTTTGCAACATACAAATGCTTGTAAATTTTTACTGGAGCGCCATAAAACGTTGAAATTTTGTAACAATAAAGTACTCGAGCCTCTTGTTAATTTAAGCTATCGCTCAAAGCTATGCTACCCTTGAGTCCCAAAACAAACACTGATAAAACTTCAAATGGCCCTAACTTCTATACGGTACGTCCTACACCTATCAAAGTTTGCAACATATAAATGCTTGTAACTTTTTACTGGAGCGTCATAAAACCTTGAAATTTTGGAACAATAAAGAACTCGAGCCTCTTGTCAATTTAAGCTATCGCTCAAAGCTATGCTACCCTTGAGTGGCAAATCAAACACTGATAAAACTTCAAATGGCCCTAACTTCTATACGGTACGTCCTACACCTACCAAAGTTTGCAACATACAAATTCTTGTAACTTTTTACTGGAGCGTCATAGAACCTTGAAATTTTGTAACAATAAAGTACTCGAGCCTCTTGTCAATTTAAGCTATCGCTCAAAGCTATGCTACTCTTGAGTCCAAATCAAACACTGATAAAACTTCAAATGGCCCTAACTTCTATACGGTACGTCCTACACCTATCAAAGTTTGCAACATACAAATTCTTGTAACTTTTTACTGGAGCGTCATAAAACATTGAAAGTTTGTAACAATAAAGTACTCGAGCCTCTTGTCAATTTAAGCTTTGGCTCAAAGCCTATCAAAGTTTGCAACATACAAATGCTTGTTACTTTTTACTGGAGCGTCATAAAACCTTGAAATTTTGTAACAATAAAGTACTCGAGCCTCTTGTTAATTTAAGTTATCGCTCAAAGCTATGCTACCCTTGAGTCCCAAATCAAACACTGATAAAATTTCAAATGGCCCTAAATTCTATACGGTACATCCTACACCTATCAAATTTTGCAACATACAAATGCTTGTAACTTTTTACTGGAGCATCATAAAACCTTGAAATTTTGTAACAATAAAGTACTCGAGCCTCTTGTCAATTTAAGCTATCGCTCAAAGCTATGCTACCCTTGAGTCCCAAATCAAACACGGATAAAACTTCAAATGGCCCTAACTTCTATACGGTACGTCCTACACCTATCAAAGTTTGCAACATACAAATGCTTGTAACTTTTTACTGGAGCATCATAATACCTTGAAATTTTGTAACAATAAAGTACTCGAGCCTCTTGTCACTTTAAGCTATCGCTCAAAGCTATGCTATCCTTGAGTCCCAAATCAAACACTGATAAAACTTCAAATGGCCCTAACTTCTATACGGTACATCCTACACCTATCAAAGTTTGCAACATACAAATCCTTGTAACTTTTTACTGGAGCGTCATAAAACCTGGCAATTTTGGAACAATAAAGTACTCGAACCTCTTGTCAATTTAAGTTATCGCTCAAAGCTATGCTACCCTTGAGTCCCAAATCAGACACTGATAAAACTTCAAATGGCCCTAACTTCTATACGGTACGTCCTACACCTATCAAAATTTGCAACATACAAATGCTTGTAGCTTTTTACTGGAGCGTCATAAAACATTGAAAGTTTGTAACAATAAAGTACTCGAGCCTCTTGTCAATTTAAGCTTGGCTCAAAGCCTATCAAAGTTTGCAACATACAAATGCTTGTTACTTTTTACTGGAGCGGCATAAAACCTTGAAATTTTGTAACAATAAAGTACTCGAGCCTCTTGTTAATTTAAGTTATCGCTCAAAGCTATGCTACCCTTGAGTCCCAAATCAAACACTGATAAAACTTCAAATGGCCCTAACTTCTATACGGTACATCCTACACCTATCAAAGTTTGCAACATACAAATGCTTGTAACTTTTTACTGGAGCGTCGTAAAACCTTGAAATTTTGTAACAATAAAGTATTCGAGCCTCTTGTCAATTTAAGCTATCGCTCAAAGCTATGCTAACCTTGAGTCCCAAATCAAACACTGATAAAACTTCAAATTGCCCTAACTTCTTACAGTACGTCCTACACCTAACAAAGTTTGCAACATACAAATGCATGTAACTTTTTAATGGAACCTGGAAATTTTGTAACAATAAAGTACTCGAGCCTCTTGCCAATTTAAGCTATCGCTCAAAGCTATGCTACCCTTGAGTCCCAAATCAAACACTGATAAAATTTTAAATTGCCCTAACTTCTATACGGTACGTCCTATACCAATCAAAGTTGGCAACGTACAAATTCTTGTAACTTTTTACTGGAGCGTTATAAAGCCTTGAAATTTTGTAACAATTAACTACTCGAGCCTCTTGTCAATTTAAGCTATCGCTCAAAGCTATGATACCCTTGAGTCCCAAATCAAACACTGATAAGATTTCAAACTGCCCTAACTTCTATACGGTACGTCCTACACCTATCAAAGTTTGCAACATACAAATGCTTGTAACTTTTTACTGGAGCGCCATAAAACGTTGAAATTTTGTAACAATAAAGTACTCGAGCCTCTTGTTAATTTAAGCTATCGCTCAAAGCTATGCTACCCTTGAGTCCCAAAACAAACACTGATAAAACTTCAAATGGCCCTAACTTCTATACGGTACGTCCTACACCTATCAAAGTTTGCAACATACAAATGCTTGTAACTTTTTACTGGAGCGTCGTAAAACCTTGAAATTTTGTAACAATAAAGTATTCGAGCCTCTTGTCAATTTAAGCTATCGCTCAAAGCTATGCTAACCTTGAGTCCCAAATCAAACACTGATAAAACTTCAAATTGCCCTAACTTCTTACAGTACGTCCTACACCTAACAAAGTTTGCAACATACAAATGCATGTAACTTTTTAATGGAACCTGGAAATTTTGTAACAATAAAGTACTCGAGCCTCTTGCCAATTTAAGCTATCGCTCAAAGCTATGCTACCCTTGAGTCCCAAATCAAACACTGATAAAATTTTAAATTGCCCTAACTTCTATACGGTACGTCCTATACCAATCAAAGTTGGCAACGTACAAATTCTTGTAACTTTTTACTGGAGCGTTATAAAGCCTTGAAATTTTGTAACAATTAACTACTCGAGCCTCTTGTCAATTTAAGCTATCGCTCAAAGCTATGATACCCTTGAGTCCCAAATCAAACACTGATAAGATTTCAAACTGCCCTAACTTCTATACGGTACGTCCTACACCTATCAAAGTTTGCAACATACAAATGCTTGTAACTTTTTACTGGAGCGCCATAAAACGTTGAAATTTTGTAACAATAAAGTACTCGAGCCTCTTGTTAATTTAAGCTATCGCTCAAAGCTATGCTACCCTTGAGTCCCAAAACAAACACTGATAAAACTTCAAATGGCCCTAACTTCTATACGGTACGTCCTACACCTATCAAAGTTTGCAACATATAAATGCTTGTAACTTTTTACTGGAGCGTCATAAAACCTTGAAATTTTGGAACAATAAAGAACTCGAGCCTCTTGTCAATTTAAGCTATCGCTCAAAGCTATGCTACCCTTGAGTGGCAAATCAAACACTGATAAAACTTCAAATGGCCCTAACTTCTATACGGTACGTCCTACACCTACCAAAGTTTGCAACATACAAATTCTTGTAACTTTTTACTGGAGCGTCATAGAACCTTGAAATTTTGTAACAATAAAGTACTCGAGCCTCTTGTCAATTTAAGCTATCGCTCAAAGCTATGCTACTCTTGAGTCCCAAATCAAACACTGATAAAACTTCAAATGGCCCTAACTTCTATACGGTACGTCCTACACCTATCAAAGTTTGCAACATACAAATTCTTGTAACTTTTTACTGGAGCGTCATAAAACATTGAAAGTTTGTAACAATAAAGTACTCGAGCCTCTTGTCAATTTAAGCTTTGGCTCAAAGCCTATCAAAGTTTGCAACATACAAATGCTTGTTACTTTTTACTGGAGCGTCATAAAACCTTGAAATTTTGTAACAATAAAGTACTCGAGCCTCTTGTTAATTTAAGTTATCGCTCAAAGCTATGCTACCCTTGAGTCCCAAATCAAACACTGATAAAATTTCAAATGGCCCTAAATTCTATACGGTACATCCTACACCTATCAAATTTTGCAACATACAAATGCTTGTAACTTTTTACTGGAGCATCATAAAACCTTGAAATTTTGTAACAATAAAATACTCGAGCCTCTTGTCAATTTAAGCTATCGCTCAAAGCTATGCTACCCTTGAGTCCCAAATCAAACACGGATAAAACTTCAAATGGCCCTAACTTCTATACGGTACGTCCTACACCTATCAAAGTTTGCAACATACAAATGCTTGTAACTTTTTACTGGAGCATCATAATACCTTGAAATTTTGTAACAATAAAGTACTCGAGCCTCTTGTCACTTTAAGCTATCGCTCAAAGCTATGCTATCCTTGAGTCCCAAATCAAACACTGATAAAACTTCAAATGGCCCTAACTTCTATACGGTACATCCTACACCTATCAAAATTTGCAACATACAAATCCTTGTAACTTTTTACTGGAGCGTCATAAAACCTGTCAATTTTGGAACAATAAAGTACTCGAACCTCTTGTCAATTTAAGTTATCGCTCAAAGCTATGCTACCCTTGAGTCCCAAATCAGACACTGAAAAAACTTCAAATGGCCCTAACTTCTATACGGTACGTCCTACACCTATCAAAATTTGCAACATACAAATGCTTGTAGCTTTTTACTGGAGCGTCATAAAACATTGAAAGTTTGTAACAATAAAGTACTCGAGCCTCTTGTCAATTTAAGCTTGGCTCAAAGCCTATCAAAGTTTGCAACATACAAATGCTTGTTACTTTTTACTGGAGCGTCATAAAACCTTGAAATTTTGTAACAATAAAGTACTGGAGCCTCTTGTTAATTTAAGTTATCGCTCAAAGCTATGCTACCCTTGAGTCCCAAATCAAACACCGATAAAACTTCAAATGGCCCTAACTTCTATACGGTACATCCTACACCTATCAAAGTTTGCAACATACAAATGCTTGTAACTTTTTACTGGAGCGTCGTAAAACCTTGAAATTTTGTAACAATAAAGTATTCGAGCCTCTTGTCAATTTAAGCTATCGCTCAAAGCTATGCTAACCTTGAGTCCCAAATCAAACACTGATAAAACTTCATATGGCCCTAACTTCTTACAGTACGTCCTACACCTAACAAAGTTTGCAACATACAAATGCTTGTAACTTTTTACTGGAGCGTCGTAAAACCTTGAAATTTTGTAACAATAAAGTATTCGAGCCTCTTGTCAATTTAAGCTATCGCTCAAAGCTATGCTACGCTTGAGTCCCAAATCAAACACTGAGAAAACTTCAAATGGCCCTAACTTCTATACGGTACGTCCTACTCGTATAACAGTTTACAACATACAAATGCTTGTAACTTTTTAATGGAGCGTCATAAAACCTTGAAATTTTGTAACAATAAAGTACTCGAGCGTCTTGTCAATTTAAGCTATCGCTCAAAGCTATGCTACCCTTGAATCCCAAAACAAACACTGATAAAACTTCAAATGGCGCTAACTTTTATACGGTACGTCCTACACCTATCAAAGTTTGCAACATACAAATGCTTGTAACTTTTAACTGGAGCGTCATAAAACCTTGAAAGTTTGTAACAATAAGGTACTCGAGCATCTTGTCAATTTAAGCTATCGCTCCAAGCTATGCTACCCTTGAGTTCCAAATCAAACACTGATAAAACTTCAAATGGCCCTAACTTCTATACGGTACGTCCTACGCCTATCAAAGTTTGCAACATACAAATGCTTGTAACTTTTTAATGGAACCTTGAAATTTTGTAACAATAAAGTACTCGGGCCTCTTGCCAATTTAAGCTATCGCTCAAATCTATGCTACCCTTGAGTCCCAAATCAAACACTGATAAAATTTCAAATTGCCCTAACTTCTATACGGTACGTCCTATACCAATCAAAGTTGGCAACGTACAAATTCTTGTAACTTTTTACTGGAGCGTCATAAAGCCTTGAAATTTTGTAACAATAAAGTACTCGAGCCTCTTGTCAATTTAAGCTATCGCTCAAAGCTATCCTACGCTTGAGTCCCAAATCAAACACTGATAAAATTTCAAATGGCCCTAAATTCTATACGGTACATCCTACACCTATCAAATTTTGCAACATACAAATGCTTGTAACTTTTTACTGGAGCATCATAAAACCTTGAAATTTTGTAACAATAAAGTACTCGAGCCTCTTGTCAATTTAAGCTATCGCTCAAAGCTATGCTACCCTTGAGTCCCAAATCAAACACGGATAAAACTTCAAATGGCCCTAACTTCTATACGGTACATCCTACACCTATCAAAGTTTGCAACATACAAATCCTTGTAACTTTTTACTGGAGCGTCATAAAACCTGGCAATTTTGGAACAATAGTGTACTCGAACCTCTTGTCAATTTAAGTTATCGCTCAAAGCTATGCTACCCTTGAGTCCCAAATCAGACACTGATAAAACTTCAAATGGCCCTAACTTCTATACGGTACGTCCTACACCTATCAAAATTTGCAACATACAAATGCTTGTAGCTTTTTACTGGAGCGTCATAAAACATTGAAAGTTTGTAACAATAAAGTACTCGAGCCTCTTGTCAATTTAAGCTTGGCTCAAAGCCTATCAAAGTTTGCAACATACAAATGCTTGTTACTTTTTACTGGAGCGTCATAAAACCTTGAAATTTTGTAACAATAAAGTACTCGAGCCTCTTGTTAATTTAAGTTATCGCTCAAAGCTATGCTACCCTTGAGTCCCAAATCAAACACCGATAAAACTTCAAATGGCCCTAACTTCTATACGGTACATCCTACACCTATCAAAGTTTGCAACATACAAATGCTTGTAACTTTTTACTGGAGCGTCGTAAAACCTTGAAATTTTGTAACAATAAAGTATTCGAGCCTCTTGTCAATTTAAGCTATCGCTCAAAGCTAGGCTAACCTTGAGTCCCAAATCAAACACTGATAAAACTTCATATGGCCCTAACTTCTTACAGTACGTCCTACACCTAACAAAGTTTGCAACATACAAATGCATGTAACTTTTTACTGGAGCGTCATAAAACCTTGAAAGTTTGTAACAATAAAGTACTCGAGCCTCTTGTCAATTTAAGCTATCGCTCAAAGCTATGCTACGCTTGAGTCCCAAATCAAACACTGAGAAAACTTCAAATGGCCCTAACTTCTATACGGTACGTCCTACTCGTATAAAAGTTTACAACATACAAATGCTTGTAACTTTTTAATGGAGCGTCATAAAACCTTGAAATTTTGTAACAATAAAGTACTCGAGCGTCTTGTCAATTTAAGCTATCGCTCAAAGCTATGCTACCCTTGAATCCCAAAACAAACACTGATAAAACTTCAAATGGCGCTAACTTCTATACGGTACGTCCTACACCTATCAAAGTTTGCAACATACAAAGGCTTGTAACTTTTAACTGGAGCGTCATAAAACCTTGAAATTTTGTAACAATAAAGTACTCGGGCCTCTTGCCAATTTAAGCTATCGCTCAAATCTATGCTACCCTTGAGTCCCAAATCAAACACTGATAAAATTTCAAATTGCCCTAACTTCTATACGGTACGTCCTATACCAATCAAAGTTGGCAACGTACAAATTCTTGTAACTTTTTACTGGAGCGTCATAAAGCCTTGAAATTTTGTAACAATAAAGTACTCGAGCCTCTTGTCAATTTAAGCTATCGCTCAAAGCTATGCTACCCTTGAGTCCCAAATCAAACACTGATAAAATTTCAAATGGCCCTAAATTCTATACGGTACATCCTACACCTATCAAATTTTGCAACATACAAATGCTTGTAACATTTTACTGGAGCATCATAAAACCTTGAAATTTTGTAACAATAAAGTACTCGAGCCTCTTGTCAATTTAAGCTATCGCTCAAAGCTATGCTACCCTTGAGTCCCAAATCAAACACGGATAAAACTTCAAATGGCCCTAACTTCTATACGGTACATCCTACACCTATCAAAGTTTGCAACATACAAATCCTTGTAACTTTTTACTGGAGCGTCATAAAACCTGGCAATTTTGGAACAATAGTGTACTCGAACCTCTTGTCAATTTAAGTTATCGCTCAAAGCTATGCTACCCTTGAGTCCCAAATCAGACACTGATAAAACTTCAAATGGCCCTAACTTCTATACGGTACGTCCTACACCTATCAAAATTTGCAACATACAAATGCTTGTAGCTTTTTACTGGAGCGTCATAAAACATTGAAAGTTTGTAACAATAAAGTACTCGAGCCTCTTGTCAATTTAAGCTTGGCTCAAAGCCTATCAAAGTTTGCAACATACAAATGCTTGTAGCTTTTTACTGGAGCGTCGTAAAACCTTGAAATTTTGTAACAATAAAGTATTCGAGCCTCTTGTCAATTTAAGCTATCGCTCAAAGCTATGCTAACCTTGAGTCCCAAATCAAACACTGATAAAACTTCAAATGGCCCTAACTTCTTACAGTACGTCCTACACCTAACAAAGTTTGCAACATACAAATGCATGTAACTTTTTAATGGAACCTGGAAATTTTGTAACAATAAAGTACTCGAGCCTCTTGCCAATTTAAGCTATCGCTCAAAGCTATGCTACCCTTGAGTCCCAAATCAAACACTGATAAAATTTTAAATTGCCCTAACTTCTATACGGTACGTCCTATACCAATCAAAGTTGGCAACGTACAAATTCTTGTAACTTTTTACTGGAGCGTTATAAAGCCTTGAAATTTTGTAACAATTAAGTACTCGAGCCTCTTGTCAATTTAAGCTATCGCTCAAAGCTATGATACCCTTGAGTCCCAAATCAAACACTGATAAGATTTCAAACTGCCCTAACTTCTATACGGTACGTCCTACACCTATCAAAGTTTGCAACATACAAATGCTTGTAACTTTTTACTGGAGCGCCATAAAACGTTGAAATTTTGTAACAATAAAGTACTCGAGCCTCTTGTTAATTTAAGCTATCGCTCAAAGCTATGCTACCCTTGAGTCGCAAAACAAACACTGATAAAACTTTAAATGGCCCTAACTTCTATACGGTACGTCCTACACCTATCAAAGTTTGCAACATATAAATGCTTGTAACTTTTTACTGGAGCGTCATAAAACCTTGAAATTTTGTAACAATAAAGTACTCGAGCGTCTTGTCAATTTAAGCTATCGCTCAAAGCTATGCTACCCTTGAATCCCAAAACAAACACTGATAAAACTTCAAATGGCGCTAACTTCTATACGGTACGTCCTACACCTATCAAAGTTTGCAACATACAAATGCTTGTAACTTTTAACTGGAGCGTCATAAAACCTTGAAAGTTTGTAACAATAAGGTACTCGAGCATCTTGTCAATTTAAGCTATCGCTCCAAGCTATGCTACCCTTGAGTTCCAAATCAAACACTGATAAAACTTCAAATGGCCCTAACTTCTATACGGTACGTCCTACGCCTATCAAAGTTTGCAACATACAAATGCTTGTAACTTTTTAATGGAACCTTGAAATTTTGTAACAATAAAGTACTCGGGCCTCTTGCCAATTTAAGCTATCGCTCAAATCTATGCTACCCTTGAGTCCCAAATCAAACACTGATAAAATTTCAAATTGCCCTAACTTCTATACGGTACGTCCTATACCAATCAAAGTTGGCAACGTACAAATTCTTGTAACTTTTTACTGGAGCGTCATAAAGCCTTGAAATTTTGTAACAATAAAGTACTCGAGCCTCTTGTCAATTTAAGCTATCGCTCAAAGCTATCCTACCCTTGAGTCCCAAATCAAACACTGATAAAATTTCAAATGGCCCTAAATTCTATACGGTACATCCTACACCTATCAAATTTTGCAACATACAAATGCTTGTAACTTTTTACTGGAGCATCATAAAACCTTGAAATTTTGTAACAATAAAGTACTCGAGCCTCTTGTCAATTTAAGCTATCGCTCAAAGCTATGCTACCCTTGAGTCCCAAATCAAACACGGATAAAACTTCAAATGGCCCTAACTTCTATACGGTACATCCTACACCTATCAAAGTTTGCAACATACAAATCCTTGTAACTTTTTACTGGAGCGTCATAAAACCTGGCAATTTTGGAACAATAGTGTACTCGAACCTCTTGTCAATTTAAGTTATCGCTCAAAGCTATGCTACCCTTGAGTCCCAAATCAGACACTGATAAAACTTCAAATGGCCCTAACTTCTATACGGTACGTCCTACACCTATCAATATTTGCAACATACAAATGCTTGTAGCTTTTTACTGGAGCGTCATAAAACATTGAAAGTTTGTAACAATAAAGTACTCGAGCCTCTTGTCAATTTAAGCTTGGCTCAAAGCCTATCAAAGTTTGCAACATACAAATGCTTGTTACTTTTTACTGGAGCGTCATAAAACCTTGAAATTTTGTAACAATAAAGTACTCGAGCCTCTTGTTAATTTAAGTTATCGCTCAAAGCTATGCTACCCTTGAGTCCCAAATCAAACACCGATAAAACTTCAAATGGCCCTAACTTCTATACGGTACATCCTACACCTATCAAAGTTTGCAACATACAAATGCTTGTAACTTTTTACTGGAGCGTCGTAAAACCTTGAAATTTTGTAACAATAAAGTATTCGAGCCTCTTGTCAATTTAAGCTATCGCTCAAAGCTATGCTAACCTTGAGTCCCAAATCAAACACTGATAAAACTTCATATGGCCCTAACTTCTTACAGTACGTCCTACACCTAACAAAGTTTGCAACATACAAATGCATGTAACTTTTTACTGGAGCGTCATAAAACCTTGAAAGTTTGTAACAATAAAGTACTCGAGCCTCTTGTCAATTTAAGCTATCGCTCAAAGCTATGCTACGCTTGAGTCCCAAATCAAACACTGAGAAAACTTCAAATGGCCCTAACTTCTATACGGTACGTCCTACTCGTATAAAAGTTTACAACATACAAATGCTTGTAACTTTTTAATGGAGCGTCATAAAACCTTGAAATTTTGTAACAATAAAGTACTCGAGCGTCTTGTCAATTTAAGCTATCGCTCAAAGCTATGCTACCCTTGAATCCCAAAACAAACACTGATAAAACTTCAAATGGCGCTAACTTCTATACGGTACGTCCTACACCTATCAAAGTTTGCAACATACAAAGGCTTGTAACTTTTAACTGGAGCGTCATAAAACCTTGAAAGTTTGTAACAATAAGGTACTCGAGCATCTTGTCAATTTAAGCTATCGCTCCAAGCTATGCTACCCTTGAGTTCCAAATCAAACACTGATAAAACTTCAAATGGCCCTAACTTCTATACGGTACGTCCTACGCCTATCAAAGTTTGCAACATACAAATGCTTGTAACTTTTTAATGGAACCTTGAAATTTTGTAACAATAAAGTACTCGGGCCTCTTGCCAATTTAAGCTATCGCTCAAATCTATGCTACCCTTGAGTCCCAAATCAAACACTGATAAAATTTCAAATTGCCCTAACTTCTATACGGTACGTCCTATACCAATCAAAGTTGGCAACGTACAAATTCTTGTAACTTTTTACTGGAGCGTCATAAAGCCTTGAAATTTTGTAACAATAAAGTACTCGAGCCTCTTGTCAATTTAAGCTATCGCTCAAAGCTATGCTACCCTTGAGTCCCAAATCAAACACTGATAAAATTTCAAATGGCCCTAAATTCTATACGGTACATCCTACACCTATCAAATTTTGCAACATACAAATGCTTGTAACATTTTACTGGAGCATCATAAAACCTTGAAATTTTGTAACAATAAAGTACTCGAGCCTCTTGTCAATTTAAGCTATCGCTCAAAGCTATGCTACCCTTGAGTCCCAAATCAAACACGGATAAAACTTCAAATGGCCCTAACTTCTATACGGTACATCCTACACCTATCAAAGTTTGCAACATACAAATCCTTGTAACTTTTTACTGGAGCGTCATAAAACCTGGCAATTTTGGAACAATAGTGTACTCGAACCTCTTGTCAATTTAAGTTATCGCTCAAAGCTATGCTACCCTTGAGTCCCAAATCAGACACTGATAAAACTTCAAATGGCCCTAACTTCTATACGGTACGTCCTACACCTATCAAAATTTGCAACATACAAATGCTTGTAGCTTTTTACTGGAGCGTCATAAAACATTGAAAGTTTGTAACAATAAAGTACTCGAGCCTCTTGTCAATTTAAGCTTGGCTCAAAGCCTATCAAAGTTTGCAACATACAAATGCTTGTTACTTTTTACTGGAGCGTCATAAAACCTTGAAATTTTGTAACAATAAAGTACTCGAGCCTCTTGTTAATTTAAGTTATCGCTCAAAGCTATGCTACCCTTGAGTCCCAAATCAAACACTGATAAAACTTCAAATGGCCCTAACTTCTATACGGTACATCCTACACCTATCAAAGTTTGCAACATACAAATGCTTGTAACTTTTTACTGGAGCGTCGTAAAACCTTGAAATTTTGTAACAATAAAGTATTCGAGCCTCTTGTCAATTTAAGCTATCGCTCAAAGCTATGCTAACCTTGAGTCCCAAATCAAACACTGATAAAACTTCAAATGGCCCTAACTTCTTACAGTACGTCCTACACCTAACAAAGTTTGCAACATACAAATGCATGTAACTTTTTAATGGAACCTGGAAATTTTGTAACAATAAAGTACTCGAGCCTCTTGCCAATTTAAGCTATCGCTCAAAGCTATGCTACCCTTGAGTCCCAAATCAAACACTGATAAAATTTTAAATTGCCCTAACTTCTATACGGTACGTCCTATACCAATCAAAGTTGGCAACGTACAAATTCTTGTAACTTTTTACTGGAGCGTTATAAAGCCTTGAAATTTTGTAACAATTAAGTACTCGAGCCTCTTGTCAATTTAAGCTATCGCTCAAAGCTATGATACCCTTGAGTCCCAAATCAAACACTGATAAGATTTCAAACTGCCCTAACTTCTATACGGTACGTCCTACACCTATCAAAGTTTGCAACATACAAATGCTTGTAACTTTTTACTGGAGCGCCATAAAACGTTGAAATTTTGTAACAATAAAGTACTCGAGCCTCTTGTTAATTTAAGCTATCGCTCAAAGCTATGCTACCCTTGAGTCGCAAAACAAACACTGATAAAACTTTAAATGGCTCTAACTTCTATACGGTACGTCCTACACCTATCAAAGTTTGCAACATATAAATGCTTGTAACTTTTTACTGGAGCGTCATAAAACCTTGAAATTTTGGAACAATAAAGAACTCGAGCCTCTTGTCAATTTAAGCTATCGCTCAAAGCTATGCTACCCTTGAGTGGCAAATCAAACACTGATAAAACTTCAAATGGCCCTAACTTCTATACGGTACGTCCTACACCTACCAAAGTTTGCAACATACAAATTCTTGTAACTTTTTACTGGAGCGTCATAGAACCTTGAAATTTTGTAACAATAAAGTACTCGAGCCTCTTGTCAATTTAAGCTATCGTTCAAAGCTATGCTACCCTTGAGTCCCAAATCAAACACTGATAAAATTTCAAATGGCCCTAATTCTATACGGTACATCCTACACCTATCAAATTTTGCAACATACAAATGCTTGTAACTTTTTACTGGAGCATCATAAAACCTTGAAATTTTGTAACAATAAAGTACTCGAGCCTCTTGTCAATTTAAGCTATCGCTCAAAGCTATGCTACCCTTGAGTCCCAAATCAAACACGGATAAAACTTCAAATGGCCCTAACTTCTATACGGTACATCCTACACCTATCAAAGTTTGCAACATACAAATCCTTGTAACTTTTTACTGGAGCGTCATAAAACCTGGCAATTTTGGAACAATAGTGTACGCGAACCTCTTGTCAATTTAAGTTATCGCTCAAAGCTATGCTACCCTTGAGTCCCAAATCAGACACTGATAAAACTTCAAATGGCCCTAACTTCTATACGGTACGTCCTACACCTATAAAAATTTGCAACATACAAATGCTTGTAGCTTTTTACTGGAGCGTCATAAAACATTGAAAGTTTGTAACAATAAAGTACTCGAGCCTCTTGTCAATTTAAGCTTGGCTCAAAGCCTATCAAAGTTTGCAACATACAAATGCTTGTTACTTTTTACTGGAGCGTCATAAAACCTTGAAATTTTGTAACAATAAAGTACTCGAGCCTCTTGTTAATTTAAGTTATCGCTCAAAGCTATGCTACCCTTGAGTCCCAAATCAAACACTGATAAAACTTCAAATGGCCCTAACTTCTATACGGTACATCCTACACCTATCAAAGTTTGCAACATACAAATGCTTGTAACTTTTTACTGGAGCGTCGTAAAACCTTGAAATTTTGTAACAATAAAGTATTCGAGCCTCTTGTCAATTTAAGCTATCGCTCAAAGCTATGCTAACCTTGAGTCCCAAATCAAACACTGATAAAACTTCAAATGGCCCTAACTTCTTACAGTACGTCCTACACCTAACAAAGTTTGCAACATACAAATGCATGTAACTTTTTAATGGAACCTGGAAATTTTGTAACAATAAAGTACTCGAGCCTCTTGCCAATTTAAGCTATCGCTCAAAGCTATGCTACCCTTGAGTCCCAAATCAAACACTGATAAAATTTTAAATTGCCCTAACTTCTATACGGTACGTCCTATACCAATCAAAGTTGGCAACGTACAAATTCTTGTAACTTTTTACTGGAGCGTTATAAAGCCTTGAAATTTTGTAACAATTAAGTACTCGAGCCTCTTGTCAATTTAAGCTATCGCTCAAAGCTATGATACCCTTGAGTCCCAAATCAAACACTGATAAGATTTCAAACTGCCATAACTTCTATACGGTACGTCCTACACCTATCAAAGTTTGCAACATACAAATGCTTGTAACTTTTTACTGGAGCGCCATAAAACGTTGAAATTTTGTAACAATAAAGTACTCGAGCCTCTTGTCAATTTAAGCTATCGCTCAAAGCTATGCTACCCTTGAGTGGCAAATCAAACACTGATAAAACTTCAAATGGCCCTAACTTCTATACGGTACGTCCTACACCTACCAAAGTTTGCAACATACAAATTCTTGTAACTTTTTACTGGAGCGTCATAGAACCTTGAAATTTTGTAACAATAAAGTACTCGAGCCTCTTGTCAATTTAAGCTATCGCTCAAAGCTATGCTACTCTTGAGTCCCAAATCAAACACTGATAAAACTTCAAATGGCCCTAACTTCTATACGGTACGTCCTACACCTATCAAAGTTTGCAACATACAAATTCTTGTAACTTTTTACTGGAGCGTCATAAAACATTGAAAGTTTGTAACAATAAAGTACTCGAGCCTCTTGTCAATTTAAGCTTTGGCTCAAAGCCTATCAAAGTTTGCAACATACAAATGCTTGTTACTTTTTACTGGAGCGTCATAAAACCTTGAAATTTTGTAACAATAAAGTACTCGAGCCTCTTGTTAATTTAAGTTATCGCTCAAAGCTATGCTACCCTTGAGTCCCAAATCAAACACTGATAAAATTTCAAATGGCCCTAAATTCTATACGGTACATCCTACACCTATCAAATTTTGCAACATACAAATGCTTGTAACTTTTTACTGGAGCATCATAAAACCTTGAAATTTTGTAACAATAAAGTACTCGAGCCTCTTGTCAATTTAAGCTATCGCTCAAAGCTATGCTGCCCTTGAGTCCCAAATCAAACACGGATAAAACTTCAAATGGCCCTAACTTCTATACGGTACGTCCTACACCTATCAAAGTTTGCAACATACAAATGCTTGTAACTTTTTACTGGAGCATCATAATACCTTGAAATTTTGTAACAATAAAGTACTCGAGCCTCTTGTCACTTTAAGCTATCGCTCAAAGCTATGCTATCCTTGAGTCCCAAATCAAACACTGATAAAACTTCAAATGGCCCTAACTTCTATACGGTACATCCTACACCTATCAAAGTTTGCAACATACAAATCCTTGTAACTTTTTACTGGAGCGTCATAAAACCTGGCAATTTTGGAACAATAAAGTACTCGAACCTCTTGTCAATTTAAGTTATCGCTCAAAGCTATGCTACCCTTGAGTCCAAATCAGACACTGATAAAACTTCAAATGGCCCTAACTTCTATACGGTACGTCCTACACCTATAAAAATTTGCAACATACAAATGCTTGTAGCTTTTTACTGGAGCGTCATAAAACATTGAAAGTTTGTAACAATAAAGTACTCGAGCCTCTTGTCAATTTAAGCTTGGCTCAAAGCCTATCAAAGTTTGCAACATACAAATGCTTGTTACTTTTTACTGGAGCGTCATAAAACCTTGAAATTTTGTAACAATAAAGTACTCGAGCCTCTTGTTAATTTAAGTTATCGCTCAAAGCTATGCTACCCTTGAGTCCCAAATCAAACACTGATAAAACTTCAAATGGCCCTAACTTCTATACGGTACATCCTACACCTATCAAAGTTTGCAACATACAAATGCTTGTAACTTTTTACTGGAGCGTCGTAAAACCTTGAAATTTTGTAACAATAAAGTATTCGAGCCTCTTGTCAATTTAAGCTATCGCTCAAAGCTATGCTAACCTTGAGTCCCAAATCAAACACTGATAAAACTTCAAATGGCCCTAACTTCTTACAGTACGTCCTACACCTAACAAAGTTTGCAACATACAAATGCATGTAACTTTTTAATGGAACCTGGAAATTTTGTAACAATAAAGTACTCGAGCCTCTTGCCAATTTAAGCTATCGCTCAAAGCTATGCTACCCTTGAGTCCCAAATCAAACACTGATAAAATTTTAAATTGCCCTAACTTCTATACGGTACGTCCTATACCAATCAAAGTTGGCAACGTACAAATTCTTGTAACTTTTTACTGGAGCGTTATAAAGCCTTGAAATTTTGTAACAATTAAGTACTCGAGCCTCTTGTCAATTTAAGCTATCGCTCAAAGCTATGATACCCTTGAGTCCCAAATCAAACACTGATAAGATTTCAAACTGCCATAACTTCTATACGGTACGTCCTACACCTATCAAAGTTTGCAACATACAAATGCTTGTAACTTTTTACTGGAGCGCCATAAAACGTTGAAATTTTGTAACAATAAAGTACTCGAGCCTCTTGTCAATTTAAGCTATCGCTCAAAGCTATGCTACCCTTGAGTGGCAAATCAAACACTGATAAAACTTCAAATGGCCCTAACTTCTATACGGTACGTCCTACACCTACCAAAGTTTGCAACATACAAATTCTTGTAACTTTTTACTGGAGCGTCATAGAACCTTGAAATTTTGTAACAATAAAGTACTCGAGCCTCTTGTCAATTTAAGCTATCGCTCAAAGCTATGCTACTCTTGAGTCCCAAATCAAACACTGATAAAACTTCAAATGGCCCTAACTTCTATACGGTACGTCCTACACCTATCAAAGTTTGCAACATACAAATTCTTGTAACTTTTTACTGGAGCGTCATAAAACATTGAAAGTTTGTAACAATAAAGTACTCGAGCCTCTTGTCAATTTAAGCTTTGGCTCAAAGCCTATCAAAGTTTGCAACATACAAATGCTTGTTACTTTTTACTGGAGCGTCATAAAACCTTGAAATTTTGTAACAATAAAGTACTCGAGCCTCTTGTTAATTTAAGTTATCGCTCAAAGCTATGCTACCCTTGAGTCCCAAATCAAACACTGATAAAATTTCAAATGGCCCTAAATTCTATACGGTACATCCTACACCTATCAAATTTTGCAACATACAAATGCTTGTAACTTTTTACTGGAGCATCATAAAACCTTGAAATTTTGTAACAATAAAGTACTCGAGCCTCTTGTCAATTTAAGCTATCGCTCAAAGCTATGCTGCCCTTGAGTCCCAAATCAAACACGGATAAAACTTCAAATGGCCCTAACTTCTATACGGTACGTCCTACACCTATCAAAGTTTGCAACATACAAATGCTTGTAACTTTTTACTGGAGCATCATAATACCTTGAAATTTTGTAACAATAAAGTACTCGAGCCTCTTGTCACTTTAAGCTATCGCTCAAAGCTATGCTATCCTTGAGTCCCAAATCAAACACTGATAAAACTTCAAATGGCCCTAACTTCTATACGGTACATCCTACACCTATCAAAGTTTGCAACATACAAACCCTTGTAACTTTTTACTGGAGCGTCATAAAACCTGGCAATTTTGGAACAATAAAGTACTCGAACCTCTTGTCAATTTAAGTTATCGCTCAAAGCTATGCTACCCTTGAGTCCAAATCAGACACTGATAAAACTTCAAATGGCCCTAACTTCTATACGGTACGTCCTACACCTATCAAAATTTGCAACATACAAATGCTTGTAGCTTTTTACTGGAGCGTCATAAAACATTGAAAGTTTGTAACAATAAAGTACTCGAGCCTCTTGTCAATTTAAGCTTGGCTCAAAGCCTATCAAAGTTTGCAACATACAAATGCTTGTTACTTTTTACTGGAGCGTCATAAAACCTTGAAATTTTGTAACAATAAAGTACTCGAGCCTCTTGTTAATTTAAGTTATCGCTCAAAGCTATGCTACCCTTGAGTCCCAAATCAAACACTGATAAAACTTCAAATGGCCCTAACTTCTATACGGTACATCCTACACCTATCAAAGTTTGCAACATACAAATGCTTGTAACTTTTTACTGGAGCGTCGTAAAACCTTGAAATTTTGTAACAATAAAGTATTCGAGCCTCTTGTCAATTTAAGCTATCGCTCAAAGCTATGCTAACCTTGAGTCCCAAATCAAACACTGATAAAACTTCAAATGGCCCTAACTTCTTACAGTCCGTCCTACACCTAACAAAGTTTGCAACATACAAATGCATGTAACTTTTTACTGGAGCGTCATAAAACCTTGAAACTTTGTAACAATAAAGTACTCGAGCCTCTTGTCAATTTAAGCTATCGCTCAAAGCTATGCTACCCTTGAGTCCCAAATCAAACACTGAGAAAACTTCAAATGGCCCTAACTTCTATACGGTACGTCCTACTCGTATAAAAGTTTACAACATACAAATGCTTGTAACTTTTTAATGGATCGTCATAAAACCTTGAAATTTTGTAACAATAAAGTACTCGAGCGTCTTGTCAATTTAAGCTATCGCTCAAAGCTATGCTACCCTTGAATCCCAAAACAAACACTGATAAAACTTCAAATGGCGCTAACTTCTATACGGTACGTCCTACACCTATCAAAGTTTGCAACATACAAATGCTTGTAACTTTTAACTGGAGCGTCATAAAACCTTGAAAGTTTGTAACAATAAGGTACTCGAGCATCTTGTCAATTTAAGCTATCGCTCCAAGCTATGCTACCCTTGAGTTCCAAATCAAACACTGATAAAACTTCAAATGGCCCTAACTTCTATACGGTACGTCCTACGCCTATCAAAGTTTGCAACATACAAATGCTTGTAACTTTTTAATGGAACCTTGAAATTTTGTAACAATAAAGTACTCGGGCCTCTTGCCAATTTAAGCTATCGCTCAAATCTATGCTACCCTTGAGTCCCAAATCAAACACTAATAAAATTTCAAATTGCCCTAACTTCTATACGGTACGTCCTATACCAATCAAAGTTGGCAACGTACAAATTCTTGTAACTTTTTACTGGAGCGTCATAAAGCCTTGAAATTTTGTAACAATAAAGTACTCGAGCCTCTTCTCAATTTAAGCTATCGCTCAAAGCTATGCTAACCTTGAGTCCCAAAACAAACACTGATAAAACTTCAAATGGCCCTAATTTCTATACGGTACGTCCTACATCTATCAAAGTTTACAACATACAAATGCTTGTAACTTTTTACTGGAGCGCCATAAAACGTTGAAATTTTGTAACAATAAAGTACTCGAGCCTCTTGTCAATTTAAGCTATCGCTCAGAGCTATGCTACCCTTGAGTCCCAAAACAAACACTGATAAAACTTCAAATGGCCCTAACTTCTATACGGTACGTCCTACACCTATCAAAGTTTGCAACATATAAATGCTTGTAACTTTTTACTGGAGCGTCATAAAACCTTGAGATTTTGGAACAATAAAGAACTCGAGCCTCTTGTCAATTTAAGCTATCGCTCAAAGCTATGCTACCCTTGAGTGGCAAATCAAACACTGATAAAACTTCAAATGGCCATAACTTCTATACGGTACGTCCTACACCTATCAAAGTTTGCAACATACAAATTCTTGTAACTTTTTACTGGAGCGTAATAGAACCTTGAAATTTTGTAACAATAAAGTACTCGAGCCTCTTGTCAATTTAAGCTATCGCTCAAAGCTATGCTACCCTTGAGTCCCAAATCAAACACTGATAAAACTTCAAATGGCCCTAACTTCTATACGGTACGTCCTACACCTATCAAAGTTTGCAACATACAATATCTTGTAACTTTTTACTGGAGCGTCATAAAACATTGAAAGTTTGTAACAATAAAGTACTCGAGCCTCTTGTCAATTTAAGCTTTGGCTCAAAGCCTATCAAAGTTTGCAACATACAAATGCTTGTTACTTTTTACTGGAGCGTCATAAAACCTTGAAATTTTGTAACAATAAAGTACTCGAGCCTCTTGTTAATTTAAGTTATCGCTCAAAGCTATGCTACCCGCGTCATAAAACATTGAAATTTTGTAACAATAAAGTACTCGATCGTCTTGTGAATTTAAGCTATCGCTCAAAGCTATGCTACTCTTGAGTCCCAAATCAAACACTGATAAAACTTCAAATGACCCTAATTTCTATACGGTACGTCCTACACCTATCAAAGTTTGCAACATACAAATGCTTGTAACTTTTTACTGGAGCGCCATAAAACGTTGAAATTTTGTAACAATAAAGTACTCGAGCCTCTTGTCAATTTAAGCTATCGCTCAAAGCTATGCTACCCTTGAGTGGCAAATCAAACACTGATAAAACTTCAAATGGCCCTAACTTCTATACGGTACGTCCTACACCTATCAAAGTTTGCAACATACAAATTCTTGTAACTTTTTACTGGAGCGTCATAGAACCTTGAAATTTTGTAACAATAAAGTGTTCGAGCCTCTTGTCAATTTGAGCTATCGCTCAAAGCTATGCTACTCTTGAGTCCCAAATCAAACACTGATAAAACTTCAAATGGCCCTAACTTATATACGGTACGTCCTACACCTATCTAAGTTTGCAACATACAAATTCTTGTAAGTTTTTACGGGAGCGTCATAAAACTTTGAAATTTTGTAACAATAAAGTACTCGAGCCTCTTGTCAATTTAAGCTATCGCTCAAAGCAATGCTACTCTTGAGCCCCAAATCAAACACTGATAAAACTTCAAATGGCCCTAATTTCTATACGGTACGTCCTACACCTATCAAAGTTTGCAACATACAAATGCTTGTAACTTTTTACTGGAGCGCCATAAAACGTTGAAATTTTGTAACAATAAAGTACTCGAGCCTCTTGTCAATTTAAGCTATCGCTCAAAGCTATGCTACCCTTGAGTCCCAAAACAAACACTGATAAAACTTCAAATGGCCCTAACTTCTATACAGTACGTCCTACACCTATCAAAGTTTGCAACATATAAATGCTTGTAACTTTTTACTGCAGCGTCATAAAACCTTGAAATTTTGGAACAATAAAGAACTCGAGCCTCTTGTCAATTTAAGCTATCGTCCAAGCTATGCTACCCTTGAGTGGCAAATCAAACACTGATAAAACTTCAAATGGCCCTAACTTCTATACGGTACGTCCTACACCTATCAAAGTTTGCAACATACAAATTCTTGTAACTTTTTACTGGAGCGTCATACAACATTGAAAGTTTGTAACAATAAAGTACTCGAGCCTCTTGTCAATTTAAGCTTTGGCTCAAAGCCTATCAAAGTTTGCAACATACAAATGCTTGTAACTTTTTACTGGAGCGCCATAAAACGTTGAAATTTTGTAACAATAAAGTACTCGAGCCTCTTGTCAATTTAAGCTATCGCTCAAAGCTATGCTACCCTTGAGTCCCAAAACAAACACTGATAAAACTTCAAATGGCCCTAATTTCTATACGGTACGTCCTACACCTATCAAAGTTTGCAACATACAAATGCTTGTAACTTTTTACTGGAGCGTCATAAAACGTTGAAATTTTGTAACAATAAAGAACTCGAGCCTCTTGTCAATTTAAGCTATCGCTCAAAGGTATGCTACCCTTGAGTGGCAAATCAAACACTGATAAAACTTCAAATGGCCCTAACTTCTATACGGTACGTCCTACACCTATCAATGTTTGCAGCATACAAATGCTTGTAACTTTTTACTGGAGCGTCATAAAACCTGACAATTTTGTAACAATAAAGTACTCGAGCCTCTTGTCAATTTAAGTTATCGCTCAAAGCTATGCTACCCTTGAGTCCCAAATCAGACACTGATAAAATTTCAAATGGCCGTAACTTTAATACGGTACGTCCCACACCTATCAAAGTTTGCAACTCACAAATGCTTCTAACTTTTTACTGGAGCGTCATAAAACCTTGAAAGTTTGTAAAAATAAAGTACTCGAGCCTCTTGTCAATTTAAGCTATCGCTCAAAGCCTATCAAAGTTTGCAACATACAAATGCTTGTAACTTTTTACTGGAGCGTCATAAAACCCTGAAATTTTGAAACAATAAAGTACTCGATCCTCTTGTCAATTTAAGTTATCGCTCAAAGCTGTGCTACCCTTGAGTCCAAAATCAAACACTGATAAAACATCAAATGGCCCTAACTTCTATACGGTACGTCCTACACCTGTCAAAGTTTGCAGCTTGTAACGTTTTACTGGAGCGTCATAGAACCTTGAAATTTTGTAACAATAAAGTACTCGAGCGTCTTGTCAATTTAATCTATCGCTCAAAGCTATGCTACTCTTGAGTCCCAAATCAAACACTGATAAAACTTCAAATGGCCCTAATTTTTATACGGTACGTCCTACACCTATCAAAGTTTGCAACATACAAATGCTTGTAACTTTTTACTGGAGCGTCATAAAACCTTGAAATTTTGTAACACTAAAGTACTCGAGCGTCTTGTCAATTTAAGCTATCGCTCAAAGCTATGCTACTCTTGAGTCCCAAATCAAACACTGATAAAACTTCAAATGGCCCTAATTTCTATACGGTACGTCCTACACCTATCAAAGTTTGCAACATACAAATGCTTGTAACTTTTTACTGGAGCGCCATAAAACGTTGAAATTTTGTAACAATAAAGTACTCGAGCCTCTTGTCAATTTAAGCTATCGCTCAAAGCTATGCTACCCTTGAGTCCCAAAACAAACACTGATAAAACTTCAAATGGCCCTAACTTCTATACGGTACGTACTACACCTATCAAAGTTTGCAACATACAAATGCTTGTAACTTTTTACTGGAGCGTCATAAAACCTTGAAATTTTGTAACAATAAAGTACTCGATCGTCTTGTGAATTTAAGCTATCGCTCAAAGCTATGCTACTCTTGAGTCCCAAATCAAACACTGATAAAACTTCAAATGGCCCTAATTTCTGTACGGTACGTCCTACACCTATCAAAGTTTGCAACATACAAATGCTTGTAACTTTTTACTGGAGCGCCATAAAATGTTGAAATTTTGTAACAATAAAGTACTCGAGCCTCTTGTCAATTTAAGCTATCGCTCAAAGCTATGCTACCCTTGAGTGGCAAATCAAACACTGATAAAACTTCAAATGTCCCTAACTTCTATACGGTACGTCCTACACCTATCAAAGTTTGCAACATACAAATTCTTGTAACTTTTTACTGGAGCGTCATAGAACCTTGAAATTTTGTAACAATAAAGTGTTCGAGCCTCTTGTCAATTTAAGCTATCGCTCAAAGCTATGCTACTCTTGAGTCCCAAATCAAACACTGATAAAACTTCAAATGGCCCTAACTTCTATACGGTACGTCCTACACCTATCAAAGTTTGCAACTCACAAATGCTTCTAACTTTTTACTGGAGCGTCATAAAACCTTGAAAGTTTGTAAAAATAAAGTACTCGAGCCTCTTGTCAATTTAAGCTATCGCTCAAAGCCTATCAAAGTTTGCAACATACAAATGCTTGTAACTTTTTACTGGAGCGTCATAAAACCCTGAAATTTTGAAACAATAAAGTACTCGATCCTGTTGTCAATTTAAGTTATCGCTCAAAGCTGTGCTACCCTTGAGTCCAAAATCAAACACTGATAAAACATCAAATGGCCCTAACTTCTATACGGTACGTCCTACACCTATCAAAGTTTGCAGCTTGTAACGTTTTACTGGAGCGTCATAGAACCTTGAAATTTTGTAACAATAAAGTACTCGAGCGTCTTGTCAATTTAATCTATCGCTCAAAGCTATGCTACTCTTGAGTCCCAAATCAAACACTGATAAAACTTCAAATGGCCCTAATTTTTATACGGTACGTCCTACACCTATCAAAGTTTGCAACATACAAATGCTTGTAACTTTTTACTGGAGCGTCATAAAACCTTGAAATTTTGTAACACTAAAGTACTCGAGCGTCTTGTCAATTTAAGCTATCGCTCAAAGCTATGCTACTCTTGAGTCCCAAATCAAACACTGATAAAACTTCAAATGGCCCTAATTTCTATACGGTACGTCCTACACCTATCAAAGTTTGCAACATACAAATGCTTGTAACTTTTTACTGGAGCGCCATAAAACGTTGAAATTTTGTAACAATAAAGTACTCGAGCCTCTTGTCAATTTAAGCTATCGCTCAAAGCTATGCTACCCTTGAGTCCCAAAACAAACACTGATAAAACTTCAAATGGCCCTAACTTCTATACGGTACGTACTACACCTATCAAAGTTTGCAACATACAAATGCTTGTAACTTTTTACTGGAGCGTCATAAAACCTTGAAATTTTGTAACAATAAAGTACTCGATCGTCTTGTGAATTTAAGCTATCGCTCAAAGCTATGCTACTCTTGAGTCCCAAATCAAACACTGATAAAACTTCAAATGGCCCTAATTTCTGTACGGTACGTCCTACACCTATCAAAGTTTGCAACATACAAATGCTTGTAACTTTTTACTGGAGCGCCATAAAATGTTGAAATTTTGTAACAATAAAGTACTCGAGCCTCTTGTCAATTTAACCTATCGCTCAAAGCTATGCTACCCTTGAGTGGCAAATCAAACACTGATAAAACTTCAAATGGCCCTAACTTCTATACGGTACGTCCTACACCTATCAAAGTTTGCAACATACAAATTCTTGTAACTTTTTACTGGAGCGTCATAGAACCTTGAAATTTTGTAACAATAAAGTGTTCGAGCCTCTTGTCAATTTAAGCTATCGCTCAAAGCTATGCTACTCTTGAGTCCCAAATCAAACACTGATAAAACTTCAAATGGCCCTAACTTCTATACGGTACGTCCTACACCTATCAAAGTTTGCAACATACAAATTCTTGTAAGTTTTTACGGGAGCATCATAGAATTTTGAAATTTTGTAACAATAAAGTACTCGAGCCTCTTGTCAATTTAAGCTTTGGCTCAAAGCCTATCAAAGTTTGCAACATACAAATGCTTGTAACTTTTTACTGGAGCGCCATAAAACGTTGAAATTTTGTAACAATAAAGTACTCGAGCCTCTTGTCAATTTAAGCTATCGCTCAAAGCTATGCTACCCTTGAGTCCCAAAACAAACACTGATAAAACTTCAAATGGCCCTAATTTCTATACGGTACGTCCTACACCTATCAAAGTTTGCAACATACAAATGCTTGTAACTTTTTACTGGAGCGTCATAAAACGTTGAAATTTTGTAACAATAAAGAACTCGAGCCTCTTGTCAATTTAAGCTATCGCTCAAAGGTATGCTACCCTTGAGTGGCAAATCAAACACTGATAAAACTTCAAATGGCCCTAACTTCTATACGGTACGTCCTACACCTATCAATGTTTGCAGCATACAAATGCTTGTAACTTTTTACTGGAGCGTCATAAAACCTGACAATTTTGTAACAATAAAGTACTCGAGCCTCTTGTCAATTTAAGTTATCGCTCAAAGCTATTTTACCCTTGAGTCCCAAATCAGACACTGATAAAATTTCAAATGGCCGTAACTTTAATACGGTACGTCCCACACCTATCAAAGTTTGCAACTCACAAATGCTTCTAACTTTTTACTGGAGCGTCATAAAACCTTGAAAGTTTGTAAAAATAAAGTACTCGATCCTCTTGTCAATTTAAGTTATCGCTCAAAGCTGTGCTACCCTTGAGTCCCAAATCAAACACTGATAAGATATCAAATGGCCCTAACTTCTATACGGTACGTACTACACCTATCAAAGTTTGCAGCTTGTAACGTTTTACTGGAGCGTCATAGAACCTTGAAATTTTGTAACAATAAAGTACTCGAGCGTCTTGTCAATTTAATCTATCGCTCAAAGCTATGCAAATCAAACACTGATAAAACTTCAAATGGCCCTAATTTTTATACGGTACGTCCTACACCTATCAAACTTTGCAACATACAAATGCTTGTAACTTTTTACTGGAGCGTCATAAAACCTTGAAATTTTGTAACACTAAAGTACTCGAGCGTCTTGTCAATTTAAGCTATCGCTCAAAGCTATGCTACTCTTGAGTCCCAAATCAAACACTGATAAAACTTCAAATGGCCCTAATTTCTATACGGTACGTCCTACACCTATCAAAGTTTGCAACATACAAATGCTTGTAACTTTTTACTGGAGCGCCATAAAACGTTGAAATTTTGTAACAATAAAGTACTCGAGCCTCTTGTCAATTTAAGCTATCGCTCAAAGCTATGCTACCCTTGAGTCCCAAAACAAACACTGATAAAACTTCAAATGGCCCTAACTTCTATACGGTACGTACTACACCTATCAAAGTTTGCAACATACAAATGCATGTAACTTTTTACTGGAGCGTCATAAAACCTTGAAATTTTGTAACAATAAAGTACTCGATCGTCTTGTGAATTTAAGCTATCGCTCAAAGCTATGCTACTCTTGAGTCCCAAATCAAACACTGATAAAACTTCAAATGGCCCTAATTTCTATACGGTACGTCCTACACCTATCCAAGTTTGCAACATACAAATGCTTGTAACTTTTTACTGGAGCGCCATAAAATGTTGAAATTTTGTAACAATAAAGTACTCGAGCCTCTTGTCAATTTAAGCTATCGCTCAAAGCTATGCTACCCTTGAGTGGCAAATCAAACACTGATAAAACTTCAAATGGCCCTAACTTCTATACGGTACGTCCTACACCTATCAAAGTTTGCAGCATACAAATTCTTGTAACTTTTTACTGGAGCGTCATAGAACCTTGAAATTTTGTAGCAATAAGGTGTTCGAGCCTCTTGTCAATTTAAGCTATCGCTCAAAGCTATGCTACTCTTGAGTCCCAAATCAAACACTGATAAAACTTCAAATGGCCCTAACTTCTATACGGTACGTCCTACACCTATCAAAGTTTGCAACATACAAATTCTTGTAACTTTTTACTGGAGCGTCATAAAACCTTGAAATTTTGAAACAATAAAGTACTCGAACCTCTTGTCAATTTAAGTTATCGCTCAAAGCTGTGCTACCCTTGAGTCCCAAATCAAACACTGATAAAAAATCAAATGGCCCTAACTTCTATACGGTATGTCCTACACCTATCAAAGTTTGCAGCTTGTAACGTTTTACTGGAGCGTCATAGAACCTAGAAATTTTGTAACAATAAAGTACTCGAGCGTCTTGTCAATTTAAGCTATCGCTCAAAGCTATGCTACTCTTGAGTCCCAAATCAAACACTGATAAAACTTCAAATGGACCTAATTTCTATACGGTACGTCCTACACCTATCAAAGTTTGCAACATACAAATGCTTGTAACTTTTTACTGGAGCGCCATAAAATGTTGAAATTTTGTAACAATAAAGTACTCGAGCCTCTTGTCAATTTAAGCTATCGCTCAAAGCTATGCTACCCTTGAGTGGCAAATCAAACACTGATAAAACTTCAAATGGCCCTAACTTCTATACGGTACGTCCTACACCTATCAAAGTTTGCAACATACAAATTCTTGTAACTTTTTACTGGAGCGTCATAGAACCTTGAAATTTTGTAACAATAAAGTACACGAGCCTCTTGTCAATTTAAGCTATCGCTCAAAGCTATGCTACTCTTGAGTCCCAAATCAAACACTGATAAAACATCAAATGGGCCTAACTTCTATACGGTACGTCCTACACCTATCAAAGTTTGCAGCTTGTAACGTTTTACTGGAGCGTCATAGAACCTTGAAATTTTGTAACAATAAAGTACTCGAGCGTCTTGTCAATTTAATCTATCGCTCAAAGCTATGCTACTCTTGAGTCCCAAATCAAACACTGATAAAACTTCAAATGGCCCTAATTTCTATACGGTACGTCCTACACCTATCAAAGTTTGCAACATACAAATTCTTGTAACTTTTTACTGGAGCGTCATAAAACATTGAAAGTTTGTAACAATAAAGTACTCGAGCCTCTTGTCAATTTAAGCTTTGGCTCAAAGCCTATCAAAGTTTGCAACATACAAATGCTTGTAACTTTTTACTGGAGCGTCATAAAACATTGAAAGTTTGTAACAATAAAGTACTCGAGCCTCTTGTCAATTTAAGCTTTGGCTCAAAGCCTATCAAAGTTTGCAACATACAAATGCTTGTAACTTTTTACTGGAGGAGCCATAAAACGTTGAAATTTTGTATCAATAAAGAACTCGAGCCTCTTGTCAATTTAAGCTATCGCTCAAAGGTATGCTACCCTTGAGTGGCAAATCAAACACTGATAAAACTTCAAATGGCCCTAACTTCTATACGGTACGTCCTACACCTATCAATGTTTGCAGCATACAAATGCTTGTAACTTTTTACTGGAGCGTCATAAAACCTGACAATTTTGTAACAATAAAGTACTCGAGCCTCTTGTCAATTTAAGTTATCGCTCAAAGCTATGCTACCCTTGAGTCCCAAATCAGACACTGATAAAATTTCAAATGGCCGTAACTTTAATACGGTACGTCCCACACCTATCAAAGTTTGCAACTCACAAATGCTTCTAACTTTTTACTGGAGCGTCATAAAACCTTGAAAGTTTGTAAAAATAAAGTACTCGAGCCTCTTGTCAATTTAAGCTATCGCTCAAAGCCTATCAAAGTTTGCAACATACAAATGCTTGTAACTTTTTACTGTAGCGTCATAAAACCCTGAAATTTTGAAACAATAAAGTACTCGATCCTTTTGTCAATTTAAGTTATCGCTCAAAGCTGTGCTACCCTTGAGTCCCAAATCAAACACTGATAAAACTTCAAATGGCCCTAACTTCTATACGGTACGTACTACACCTATCAAAGTTTGCAACATACAAATGCATGTAACTTTTTACTGGAGCGTCATAAAACCTTGAAATTTTGTAACAATAAAGTACTCGATCGTCTTGTGAATCTAAGCTATCGCTCAAAGCTATGCTACTCTTGAGTCCCAAATCAAACACTGATAAAACTTCAAATGGCCCTAATTTCTATACGGTACGTCCTACACCTATCAAAGTTTGCAACATACAAATGCTTGTAACTTTTTACTGGAGCGCCATAAAATGTTGAAATTTTGTAACAATAAAGTACTCGAGCCTCTTGTCAATTTAAGCTATCGCTCAAAGCTATGCTACCCTTGAGTGGCAAATCAAACACTGATAAAACTTCAAATGGCCCTAATTTCTATACGGTACGTCCTACACCTATCAAAGTTTGCAACATACAAATGCTTGTAACTTTTTACTGGAGCGCCATAAAACGTTGAAATTTTGTAACAATAAAGTACTCGAGCCTCTTGTCAATTTAAGCTATCGCTCAAAGCTATGCTACCCTTGAGTCCCAAAACAAACACTGATAAAACTTCAAATGGCCCTAACTTCTATACGGTACGTACTACACCTATCAAAGTTTGCAACATACAAATGCATGTAACTTTTTACTGGAGCGTCATAAAACCTTGAAATTTTGTAACAATAAAGTACTCGATCGTCTTGTGAATTTAAGCTATCGCTCAAAGCTATGCTACTCTTGAGTCCCAAATCAAACACTGATAAAACTTCAAATGGCCCTAATTTCTATACGGTACGTCCTACACCTATCAAAGTTTGCAACATAAAAATGCTTGTAACTTTTTACTGGAGCGCCATAAAATGTTGAAATTTTGTAACAATAAAGTACTCGAGCCTCTTGTCAATTTAAGCTATCGCTCAAAGCTATGCTACCCTTGAGTGGCAAATCAAACACTGATAAAACTTCAAATGGCCCTAACTTCTATACGGTACGTCCTACACTTATCAAAGTTTGCAACATACAAATTCTTGTAACTTTTTACTGGAGCGTCATAGAACCTTGAAATTTTGTAACAATAAAGTGTTCGAGCCTCTTGTCAATTTAAGCTATCGCTCAAAGCTATGCTACTCTTGAGTCCCAAATCAAACACTGATAAAACTTCAAATGGCCCTAACTTCTATACGGTACGTCCTACACCTATCAAAGTTTGCAACATACAAATTCTTGTAACTTTTTACTGGAGCGTCATAAAACCTTGAAATTTTGAAACAATAAAGTACTCGAACCTCTTGTCAAATTAAGTTATCGCTCAAAGCTGTGCTACCCTTGAGTCCCAAATCAAACACTGATAAAACATCAAATGGCCCTAACTTCTATACGGTATGTCCTACACCTATCAAAGTTTGCAGCTTGTAACGTTTTACTGGAGCGTCATAGAACCTAGAAATTTTGTAACAATAAAGTACTCGAGCGTCTTGTCAATTTAAGCTATCGCTCAAAGCTATGCTACTCTTGAGTCCCAAATCAAACACTGATAAAACTTCAAATGGACCTAATTTCTATACGGTACGTCCTACACCTATCAAAGTTTGCAACATACAAATGCTTGTAACTTTTTACTGGAGCGCCATAAAATGTTGAAATTTTGTAACAATAAAGTACTCGAGCCTCTTGTCAATTTAAGCTATCGCTCAAAGCTATGCTACCCTTGAGTGGCAAATCAAACACTGATAAAACTTCAAATGGCCCTAACTTCTATACGGTACGTCCTACACCTATCAAAGTTTGCAACATACAAATTCTTGTAACTTTTTACTGGAGCGTCATAGAACCTTGAAATTTTGTAACAATAAAGTACACGAGCCTCTTGTCAATTTAAGCTATCGCTCAAAGCTATGCTACTCTTGAGTCCCAAATCAAACACTGATAAAACATCAAATGGGCCTAACTTCTATACGGTACGTCCTACACCTATCAAAGTTTGCAGCTTGTAACGTTTTACTGGAGCGTCATAGAACCTTGAAATTTTGTAACAATAAAGTACTCGAGCGTCTTGTCAATTTAATCTATCGCTCAAAGCTATGCTACTCTTGAGTCCCAAATCAAACACTGATAAAACTTCAAATGGCCCTAATTTCTATACGGTACGTCCTACACCTATCAAAGTTTGCAACATACAAATTCTTGTAACTTTTTACTGGACCGTCATAAAACATTGAAAGTTTGTAACAATAAAGTACTCGAGCCTCTTGTCAATTTAAGCTTTGGCTCAAAGCCTATCAAAGTTTGCAACATACAAATTCTTGTAACTTTTTACTGGAGCGTCATAAAACATTGAAAGTTTGTAACAATAAAGTACTCGAGCCTCTTGTCAATTTAAGCTTTGGCTCAAAGCCTATCAAAGTTTGCAACATACAAATGCTTGTAACTTTTTACTGGAGCGTCATAAAACATTGAAAGTTTGTAACATTAAAGTACTCGAGCCTCTTGTCAATTTAAGCTTTGGCTCAAAGCCTATCAATGTTTGCAACATACAAATGCTTGTAACTTTTTACTGGAGGAGCCATAAAACGTTGAAATTTTGTATCAATAAAGAACTCGAGCCTCTTGTCAATTTAAGCTATCGCTCAAAGGTATGCTACCCTTGAGTGGCAAATCAAACACTGATAAAACTTCAAATGGCCCTAACTTCTATACGGTACGTCCTACACCTATCAATGTTTGCAGCATACAAATGCTTGTAACTTTTTACTGGAGCGTCATAAAACCTGACAATTTTGTAACAATAAAGTACTCGAGCCTCTTGTCAATTTAAGTTATCGCTCAAAGCTATGCTACCCTTGAGTCCCAAATCAGACACTGATAAAATTTCAAATGGCCGTAACTTTAATACGGTACGTCCCACACCTATCAAAGTTTGCAACTCACAAATGCTTCTAACTTTTTACTGGAGCGCCACAAAACCTTGAAAGTTTGTAAAAATAAAGTACTCGAGCCTCTTGTCAATTTAAGCTATCGCTCAAAGCCTATCAAAGTTTGCAACATACAAATGCTTGTAACTTTTTACTGGAGCGTCATAAAACCCTAAAATTTTGAAACAATAAAGTACTCGATCCTCTTGTCAATTTAAGTTATAGCTCAAAGCTGTGCTACCCTTGAGTCCCAAATCAAACACTGATAAAACATCAAATGGCCCTAACTTCTATACGGTACGTCCTACACCTATCAAAGTTTGCAGCTTGTAACGTTTTACTGGAGCGTCATAAAACCTTGAAATTTTGTAACAATAAAGTACTCGAGCGTCTTGTCAATTTAATCTATCGCTCAAAGCTATGCTACTCTTGAGTCCCAAATCAAACACTGATAAAACTTCAAATGGCCCTAATTTTTATACGGTACGTCCTACACCTATCAAAGTTTGCAACATACAAATGCTTGTAACTTTTTACTGGAGCGTCATAAAACCTTGAAATTTTGTAACACTAAAGTACTCGAGCGTCTTGTCAATTTAAGCTATCGCTCAAAGCTATGCTACTCTTGAGTCCCAAATCAAACACTGATAAAACTTCAAATGGCCCTAATTTCTATACGGTACGTCCTACACCTATCAAAGTTTGCAACATACAAATGCTTGTAACTTTTTACTGGAGCGCCATAAAACGTTGAAATTTTGTAACAATAAAGTACTCGAGCCTCTTGTCAATTTAAGCTATCGCTCAAAGCTATGCTACCCTTGAGTCCCAAAACAAACACTGGTAAAACTTCAAATGGCCCTAACTTCTATACGGTACGTACTACACCTATCAAAGTTTGCAACATACAAATGCTTGTAACTTTTTACTGGAGCGTCATAAAACCTTGAAATTTTGTAACAATAAAGTACTCGATCGTCTTGTGAATTTAAGCTATCGCTCAAAGCTATGCTACTCTTGAGTCCCAAATCAAACACTGATAAAACTTCAAATGGCCCTAATTTCTATACGGTACGTCCTACACTTATCAAAGTTTGCAACATACAAATGCTTGTAACTTTTTACTGGAGCGCCATAAAATGTTGAAATTTTGTAACAATAAAGTACTCGAGCCTCTTGTCAATTTAAGCTATCGCTCAAAGCTATGCTACCCTTGAGTGGCAAATCAAACACTGATAAAACTTCAAATGGCCCTAACTTCTATACGGTACGTCCTACACCTAACAAAGTTTGCAACATACAAATTCTTGTAACTTTTTACTGGAGCGTCATAGAACCTTGAAATTTTGTAACAATAAAGTATTCGAGCCTCTTGTCAATTTAAGCTATCGCTCAAAGCTATGCTACCCTTGAGTCCCAAATCAAACACTGATAAAACTTCAAATGGCCCTAACTTCTATACGGTACGTCCTACACCTATCAAAGTTTGCAACATACAAATTCTTGTAAGTTTTTACGGGAGCGTCATAGAACTTTGAAATTTTGTAACAATAAAGTACTCGAGCCTCTTGTCAATTTAAGCTATCGCTCAAAGCAATGCTACTCTTGAGCCCCAAATCAAACACTGATAAAACTTCAAATGGCCCTAATTTCTATACGGTATGTCCTACACCTATCAAAGTTTGCAACATACAAATGCTTGTAACTTTTTACTGGAGCGTCATAAAACGTTGAAATTTTGTAACAATAAAGAACTCGAGCCTCTTGTCAATTTAAGCTATCGCTCAAAGGTATGCTACCCTTGAGTGGCAAATCAAACACTGATAAAACTTCAAATGGCCCTAACTTCTATACGGTACGTCCTACACCTATCAAAGTTTGCAGCATACAAATGCTTGTAACTTTTTACTGGAGCGTCATAAACCCTGACAATTTTGTAACAATAAAGTACTCGAGCCTCTTGTCAATTTAAGTTATCGCTCAAAGCTATGCTACCCTTGAGTCCCAAATCAGACACTGATAAAATTTCAAATGGCCGTAACTTTAATACGGTACGTCCGACACCTATCAAAGTTTGCAACTCACAAATGCTTCTAACTTTTTACTGGAGCGTCATAAAACCTTGAAAGTTTGTAAAAATAAAGTACTCGAGCCTCTTGTCAATTTAAGCTATCGCTCAAAGCCTATCAAAGTTTGCAACATACAAATGCTTGTAACTTTTTACTGGAGCGCCATAAAACGTTGAAATTTTGTAACAATAAAGTACTCGAGCCTCTTGTCAATTTAAGCTATCGCTCAAAGCTATGCTACCATTGAGTCCCAAAACAAACACTGATAAAACTTCAAATGGCCCTAACTTCTATACGGTACGTACTACACCTATCAAAGTTTGCAACATACAAATGCATGTAACTTTTTACTGGAGCGTCATAAAACCTTGAAATTTTGTAACAATAAAGTACTCGATCGTCTTGTGAATTTAAGCTATCGCTCAAAGCTATGCTACTCTTGAGTCCCAAATCAAACACTGATAAAGCTTCAAATGGCCCTAATTTCTATACGGTACGTCCTACACCTATGAAAGTTTGAAACATACAAATGCTTGTAACTTTTTACTGGAGCGCCATAAAATGTTGAAATTTTGTAACAATAAAGTACTCGAGCCTCTTGTCAATTTAAGCTATCGCTCAAAGCTATGCTACCCTTGAGTGGCAAATCAAACACTGATAAAACTTCAAATGGCCCTAACTTCTATACGGTACGTCCTACACCTATCAAAGTTTGCAACATACAAATTCTTGTAACTTTTTACTGGAGCGTCATAGAACCTTGAAATTTTGTAACAATAAAGTGTTCGAGTCTCTTGTCAATTTAAGCTATCGCTCAAAGCTATGCTACTCTTGAGTCCCAAATCAAACACTGATAAAACTTCAAATGGCCCTAACTTCTATACGGTACGTCCTACACCTATCAAAGTTTGCAACATACAAATTCTTGTAAGTTTTTACGGGAGCGTCATAGAACTTTGAAATTTTGTAACAATAAAGTACTCGAGCCTCTTGTCAATTTAAGCTATCGCTCAAAGCAATGCTACTCTTGAGCCCCAAATCAAACACTGATAAAACTTCAAATGGCCCTAATTTCTATACGGTACGTCCTACACCTATCAAAGTTTGCAACATACAAATGCTTGTAACTTTTTACTGGAGCGTCATAAAACGTTGAAATTTTGTAACAATAAAGAACTCGAGCCTCTTGTCAATTTAAGCTATCGCTCAAAGGTATGCTACCCTTGAGTGGCAAATGAAACACTGATAAAACTTCAAATGGCCCTAACTTCTATACGGTACGTCCTACACCTATCAAAGTTTGCAGCATACAAATGCTTGTAACTTTTTACTGGAGCGTCATAAAACCTGACAATTTTGTAACAATAAAGTACTCGAGCCTCTTGTCAATTTAAGTTATCGCTCAAAGCTATGCTACCCTTGAGTCCCAAATCAGACACTGATAAAATTTCAAATGGCCGTAACTTTAATACGGTACGTCCGACACCTATCAAAGTTTGCAACTCACAAATGCTTCTAACTTTTTACTGGAGCGTCATAAAACCTTGAAAGTTTGTAAAAATAAAGTACTCGAGCCTCTTGTCAATTTAAGCTATCGCTCAAAACCTATCAAAATTTGCAACATACAAATGCTTGTAACTTTTTACTGGAGCGTCATAAAACCTTGAAATTTTGAAACAATAAAGTACTCGAACCTCTTGTCAATTTAAGTTATCGCTCAAAGCTGTGCTACCCTTGAGTCCCAAATCAAACACTGATAAAACATCAAATGGCCCTAACTTCTATACGGTATGTCCTACACCTATCAAAGTTTGCAGCTTGTAACGTTTTACTGGAGCGTCATAGAACCTTGAAATTTTGTAACAATAAAGTACTCGAGCGTCTTGTCAATTTAATCTATCGCTCAAAGCTATGCTACTCTTGAGTCCCAAATCAAAAACTGATAAAACTTCAAATGGCCCTAATTTCTATACGGTACGTCCTACACCTATCAAAGTTTGCAACATACAAATGCTTGTAACTTTTTACTGGAGCGTCATAAAACCTTGAAATTTTTTAACAATAAAGTACTCTAGCGTCTTGTCAATTTAAGCTATCGCTCAAAGCTATGCTACTCTTGAGTCCCAAATCAAACACTGATAAAACTTCAAATGGCCCTAATTTCTATACGGTACGTCCTACACCTATCAAAGTTTGCAACATACAAATGCTTGTAACTTTTTACTGGAGCGTCATAAAACCTTGAAATTTTGTAACAATAAAGTACTCGAGCGTCTTGTCAATTTAAGCTATCGCTCAAAGCTATGCTACTCTTGAGTCCCAAATCAAACACTGATAAAACTTCAAATGGACCTAATTTCTATACGGTACGTCCTACACCTATCAAAGTTTGCAACATACAAATGCTTGTAACTTTTTACTGGAGCGTCATAAAACCTTGAAATTTTGTAACAATAAAGTACTCGAGCGTCTTGTCAATTTAAGCTATCGCTCAAAGCTATGCTACTCTTGAGTCCCAAATCAAACACTGATAAAACTTCAAATGGCCCTAATTTCTATACGGTACGTCCTACACCTATCAAAGTTTGCAACATACAAATGCTTGTAACTTTTTACTGGAGCGCCATAAAACGTTGAAATTTTGTAACAATAAAGTACTCGAGCCTCTTGTCAATTTAAGCTATCGCTCAAAGCTATGCTACCATTGAGTGGCAAATCAAACACTGATAAAACTTCAAATGGCCCTAACTTCTATACGGTACGTCCTACACCTATCAAAGTTTGCAACATACAAATTCTTGTAACTTTTTACTGGAGCGTCATAGAACCTTGAAATTTTGAAACAATAAAGTGTTCGAGCCTCTTGTCAATTTAAGCTATCGCTCAAAGCTATGCTACTCTTGAGTCCCAAATCAAACACTGATAAAACTTCAAATGGCCCTAACTTCTATACGGTACGTCCTACACCTATCAAAGTTTGCAACATACAAATTCTTGTAAGTTTTTACGGGAGCGTCATAGAACTTTGAAATTTTGTAACAATAAAGTACTCGAGCCTCTTGTCAATTTAAGCTATCGCTCAAAGCAATGCTACTCTTGAGCCCCAAATCAAACACTGATAAAACTTCAAATGGCCCTAATTTCTATACGGTACGTCCTACACCTATCAAAGTTTGCAGCATACAAATGCTTGTAACTTTTTACTGGAGCGTCATAAAACCTGACAATTTTGTAACAATAAAGTACTCGAGCCTCTTGTCAATTTAAGTTATCGCTCAAAGCTATGCTACCCTTGAGTCCCAAATCAGACACTGATAAAATTTCAAATGGCCGTAACTTTAATACGGTACGTCCGACACCTATCAAAGTTTGCAACTCACAAATGCTTCTAACTTTTTACTGGAGCGTCATAAAACCTTAAAAGTTTGTAAAAATAAAGTACTCGAGCCTCTTGTCAATCTAAGCTATCGCTCAAAGCCTATCAAAGTTTGCAACATACAAATGCTTGTAACTTTTTACTGGAGCGTCATAAAACCTTGAAATTTTGAAACAATAAAGTACTCGAACCTCTTGTCAATTTAAGTTATCGCTCAAAGCTGTGCTACCCTTGAGTCCCAAATCAAACACTGATAAAACATCAAATGGCCCTAACTTCTATACGGTATGTCCTACACCTATCAAAGTTTGCAGCTTGTAACGTTTTACTGGAGCGTCATAGAACCTAGAAATTTTGTAACAATAAAGTACTCGAGCGTCTTGTCAATTTAAGCTATCGCTCAAAGCTATGCTACTCTTGAGTCCCAAATCAAACACTGATAAAACTTCAAATGGACCTAATTTCTATACGGTACGTCCTACACCTATCAAAGTTTGCAACATACAAATGCTTGTAACTTTTTACTGGAGCGTCATAAAACCTTGAAATTTTGTAACAATAAAGTACTCGAGCGTCTTGTCAATTTAAGCTATCGCTCAAAGCTATGCTACTCTTGAGTCCCAAATCAAACACTGATAAAACTTCAAATTGCCCTAATTTCTATACGGTACATCCTACACCTATCAAAGTTTGCAACATACAAATGCTTGTAACTTTTTACTGGAGCGCCATAAAACGTTGAAATTTTGTAACAATAAAGTACTCGAGCCTCTTGTCAATTTAAGATATCGCTCAAAGCTATGCTACCCTTGAGTGGCAAATCAAACACTGATAAAACTTCAAATGGCCCTAACTTCTATACGGTACGTCCTACACCTATCAAAGTTTGCAACATACAAATTCTTGTAACTTTTTACTGGAGCATCATAGAACCTTGAAATTTTGTAACATTAAAGTACACGAGCCTCTTGTCAATTTAAGCTATCGCTCAAAGCTATGCTACTCTTGAGTCCCAAATCAAACACTGATAAAACTTCAAATGGCCCTAACTTCTATACGGTACGTCCTACACCTATCAAAGTTTGCAACATACAAATTCTTGTAACTTTTTACGGGAGCGTCATAGAACCTTGAAATTTTGTAACAATAAAGTACTCGAGCCTCTTGTCAATTTAAGCTATCGCTCAAAGCACTGCTACTCTTGAGCCCCAAATCAAACACTGATAAAACTTCAAATGGCCCTAATTTCTATACGGTACGTCCTACACCTATCAAAGTTTGCAACATACAAATGCTTGTAACTTTTTACTGGAGCGCCATAAAACGTTGAAATTTTGTAACAATAAAGTACTCGAGCCTCTTGTCAATTTAAGCTATCGCTCAAAGCTATGCTACCCTTGAGTCCCAAAACAAACACTGATAAAACTTCAAATGGGCCTAACTTCTATACGGTACGTCCTACACCTATCAAAGTTTGCAGCTTGTAACGTTTTACTGGAGCGTCATAGAACCTTGAAATTTTGTAACAATAAAGTACTCGAGCGTCTTGTCAATTTAATCAATCGCTCAAAGCTATGCTACTCTTGAGTCCCAAATCAAACACTGATAAAACTTCAAATGGCCCTAATTTCTATACGGTACGTCCTACACCTATCAAAGTTTGCAACATACAAATGCTTGTAACTTTTTACTGGAGCGTCATAAAACCTTGAAATTTTTTAACAATAAAGTACTCTAGCGTCTTGTCAATTTAAGCTATCGCTCAAAGCTATGCTACTCTTGAGTCCCAAATGAAACACTGATAAAACTTCAAATGGCCCTAATTTCTATACGGTACGTCCTACACCAATCAAAGTTTGCAACATACAAATGCTTGTAACTTTTTACTGGAGCGCCATAAAACGTTGAAATTTTGTAACAATAAAGTACTCGAGCCTCTTGTCAATTTAAGCGATCGCTCAAAGCTATGCTACCCTTGAGTCCCAAAACAAACACTGATAAAACTTCAAATGGCCCTAACTTCTATACGGTACGTACTACACCTATCAAAGTTTGCAAGATACAAATGCTTGTAACTTTTTACTGGAGCGTCATAAAACCTTGAAATTTTGTAACAATAAAGTACTCGATCGTCTTGTGAATTTAAGCTATCGCTCAAAGCTATGCTACTCTAGAGTCCCAAATCAAACACTGATAAAACTTCAAATGGCCCTAATTTCTATACGGTACGTCCTACACCTATCAAAGTTTGCAACATACAAATGCTTGTAACTTTTTACTGGAGCGCCATAAAACGTTGAAATTTTGTAACAATAAAGTACTCGAGCCTCTTGTCAATTTAAGCTATCGCTCAAAGCTATGCTACCCTTGAGTGGCCAATCAAACACTGATAAAACTTCAAATGGCCCTAACTTCTATACGGTACGTCCTACACCTATCAAAGTTTGCAACATACAAATTCTTGTAACTTTTTACTGGAGCGTCATAGAACCTTGAAATTTTGTAACAATAAAGTACACGAGCCTCTTGTCAATTTAAGCTATCGCTCAAAGCTATGCTACTCTTGAGTCCCAAATCAAACACTGATAAAACATCAAATGGGCCTAACTTCTATACGGTACGTCCTACACCTATCAAAGTTTGCAGCTTGTAACGTTTTACTGGAGCGTCATAGAACCTTGAAATTTTGTAACAATAAAGTACTCGACCGTCTTGTCAATTTAATCAATCGCTCAAAGCTATGCTACTCTTGAGTCCCAAATCAAACACTGATAAAACTTCAAATGGCCCTAATTTCTATACGGTACGTCCTACACCTATCAAAGTTTGCAACATACAAATGCTTGTAACTTTTTACTGGAGCGTCATAAAACCTTGAAATTTTTTAACAATAAAGTACTCTAGCGTCTTGTCAATTTAAGCTATCGCTCAAAGCTATGCTACTCTTGAGTCCCAAATCAAACACTGATAAAACTTCAAATGGCCCTAATTTCTATACGGTACGTCCTACACCTATCAAAGTTTGCAACATACAAATGCTTGTAACTTTTTACTGGAGCGCCATAAAACGTTGAAATTTTGTAACAATAAAGTACTCGAGCCTCTTGTCAATTTAAGCTATCGCTCAAAGCTATGCTACCCTTGAGTCCCAAAACAAACACTGATAAAACTTCAAATGGCCCTAACTTCTATACGGTACGTACTACACCTATCAAAGTTTGCAACTCACAAATGCTTCTAACTTTTTACTGGAGCGTCATAAAACCTTAAAAGTTTGTAAAAATAAAGTACTCGAGCCTCTTGTCAATCTAAGCTATCGCTCAAAGCCTATCAAAGTTTGCAACATACAAATGCTTGTAACTTTTTACTGGAGCGTCATAAAACCTTGAAATTTTGAAACAATAAAGTACTCGAACCTCTTGTCAATTTAAGTTATCGCTCAAAGCTGTGCTACCCTTGAGTCCCAAATCAAACACTGATAAAACATCAAATGGCCCTAACTTCTATACGGTATGTCCTACACCTATCAAAGTTTGCAGCTTGTAACGTTTTACTGGAGCGTCATAGAACCTAGAAATTTTGTAACAATAAAGTACTCGAGCGTCTTGTCAATTTAAGCTATCGCTCAAAGCTATGCTACTCTTGAGTCCCAAATCAAACACTGATAAAACTTCAAATGGACCTAATTTCTATACGGTACGTCCTACACCTATCAAAGTTTGCAACATACAAATGCTTGTAACTTTTTACTGGAGCGTCATAAAACCTTGAAATTTTGTAACAATAAAGTACTCGAGCGTCTTGTCAATTTAAGCTATCGCTCAAAGCTATGCTACTCTTGAGTCCCAAATCAAACACTGATAAAACTTCAAATTGCCCTAATTTCTATACGGTACATCCTACACCTATCAAAGTTTGCAACATACAAATGCTTGTAACTTTTTACTGGAGCGCCATAAAACGTTGAAATTTTGTAACAATAAAGTACTCGAGCCTCTTGTCAATTTAAGATATCGCTCAAAGCTATGCTACCCTTGAGTGGCAAATCAAACACTGATAAAACTTCAAATGGCCCTAACTTCTATACGGTACGTCCTACACCTATCAAAGTTTGCAACATACAAATTCTTGTAACTTTTTACTGGAGCATCATAGAACCTTGAAATTTTGTAACATTAAAGTACACGAGCCTCTTGTCAATTTAAGCTATCGCTCAAAGCTATGCTACTCTTGAGTCCCAAATCAAACACTGATAAAACTTCAAATGGCCCTAACTTCTATACGGTACGTCCTACACCTATCAAAGTTTGCAACATACAAATTCTTGTAACTTTTTACGGGAGCGTCATAGAACCTTGAAATTTTGTAACAATAAAGTACTCGAGCCTCTTGTCAATTTAAGCTATCGCTCAAAGCACTGCTACTCTTGAGCCCCAAATCAAACACTGATAAAACTTCAAATGGCCCTAATTTCTATACGGTACGTCCTACACCTATCAAAGTTTGCAACATACAAATGCTTGTAACTTTTTACTGGAGCGCCATAAAACGTTGAAATTTTGTAACAATAAAGTACTCGAGCCTCTTGTCAATTTAAGCTATCGCTCAAAGCTATGCTACCCTTGAGTCCCAAAACAAACACTGATAAAACTTCAAATGGGCCTAACTTCTATACGGTACGTCCTACACCTATCAAAGTTTGCAGCTTGTAACGTTTTACTGGAGCGTCATAGAACCTTGAAATTTTGTAACAATAAAGTACTCGAGCGTCTTGTCAATTTAATCAATCGCTCAAAGCTATGCTACTCTTGAGTCCCAAATCAAACACTGATAAAACTTCAAATGGCCCTAATTTCTATACGGTACGTCCTACACCTATCAAAGTTTGCAACATACAAATGCTTGTAACTTTTTACTGGAGCGTCATAAAACCTTGAAATTTTTTAACAATAAAGTACTCTAGCGTCTTGTCAATTTAAGCTATCGGTCAAAGCTATGCTACTCTTGAGTCCCAAATCAAACACTGATAAAACTTCAAATGGCCCTAATTTCTATACGGTACGTCCTACACCTATCAAAGTTTGCAACATACAAATGCTTGTAACTTTTTACTGGAGCGCCATAAAACGTTGAAATTTTGTAACAATAAAGTACTCGAGCCTCTTGTCAATTTAAGCTATCGCTCAAAGCTATGCTACCCTTGAGTCCCAAAACAAACACTGATAAAACTTCAAATGGCCCTAACTTCTATACGGTACGTACTACACCTATCAAAGTTTGCAACATACAAATGCTTGTAACTTTTTACTGGAGCGTCATAAAACCTTGAAATTTTGTAACAATAAAGTACTCGATCGTCTTGTGAATTTAAGCTATCGCTCAAAGCTATGCTACTCTAGAGTCCCAAATCAAACACTGATAAAACTTCAAATGGCCCTAATTTCTATACGGTACGTCCTACACCTATCAAAGTTTGCAACATACAAATGCTTGTAACTTTTTACTGGAGCGCCATAAAACGTTGAAATTTTGTAACAATAAAGTACTCGAGCCTCTTGTCAATTTAAGCTATCGCTCAAAGCTATGCTACCCTTGAGTGGCAAATCAAACACTGATAAAACTTCAAATGGCCCTAACTTCTATACGGTACGTCCTACACCTATCAAAGTTTGCAACATACAAATTCTTGTAACTTTTTACTGGAGCGTCATAGAACCTTGAAATTTTGTAACAATAAAGTACACGAGCCTCTTGTCAATTTAAGCTATCGCTCAAAGCTATGCTACTCTTGAGTCCCAAATCAAACACTGACAAAACATCAAATGGGCCTAACTTCTATACGGTACGTCCTACACCTATCAAAGTTTGCAGCTTGTAACGTTTTACTGGAGCGTCATAGAACCTTGAAATTTTGTAACAATAAAGTACTCGAGCGTCTTGTCAATTTAATCAATCGCTCAAAGCTATGCTACTCTTGAGTCCCAAATCAAACACTGATAAAACTTCAAATGGCCCTAATTTCTATACGGTACGTCCTACACCTATCAAAGTTTGCAACATACAAATGCTTGTAACTTTTTACTGGAGCGTCATAAAACCTTGAAATTTTTTAACAATAAAGTACTCTAGCGTCTTGTCAATTTAAGCTATCGCTCAAAGCTATGCTACTCTTGAGTCCCAAATCAAACACTGATAAAACTTCAAATGGCCCTAATTTCTATACGGTACGCCCTACACCTATCAAAGTTTGCAACATACAAATGCTTGTAACTTTTTACTGGAGCGCCATAAAACGTTGAAATTTTGTAACAATAAAGTACTCGAGCCTCTTGTCAATTTAAGCTATCGCTCAAAGCTATGCTACCCTTGAGTCCCAAAACAAACACTGATAAAACTTCAAATGGCCCTAACTTCTATACGGTACGTACTACACCTATCAAAGTTTGCAACATACAAATGCTTGTAACTTTTTACTGGAGCGTCATAAAACCTTGAAATTTTGTAACAATAAAGTACTCGATCGTCTTGTGAATTTAAGCTATCGCTCAAAGCTATGCTACTCTAGAGTCCCAAATCAAACACTGATAAAACTTCAAATGGCCCTAATTTCTATACGGTACGTCCTACACCTATCAAAGTTTGCAACATACAAATGCTTGTAACTTTTTACTGGAGCGCCATAAAATGTTGAAATTTTGTAACAATAAAGTACTCGAGCCTCTTGTCAATTTAAGCTATCGCTCAAAGCTATGCTACCATTGAGTGGCAAATCAAACACTGATAAAACTTCAAATGGCCCTAACTTCTATACGGTACGTCCTACACCTATCAAAGTTTGCAACATACAAATTCTTGTAACTTTTTACTGGAGCGTCATAGAACCTTGAAATTTTGTAACAATAAAGTGTTCGAGCCTCTTGTCAATTTAAGCTATCGCTCAAAGCTATGCTACTCTTGAGTCCCAAATCAAACACTGATAAAACTTCAAATGGCCCTAACTTCTATACGGTACGTCCTACACCTATCAAAGTTTGCAACATACAAATTCTTGTAAGTTTTTACGGGAGCGTCATAGAACTTTGAAATTTTGTAACAATAAAGTACTCGAGCCTCTTGTCAATTTAAGCTATCGCTCAAAGCAATGCTACTCTTGAGCCCCAAATCAAACACTGATAAAACTTCAAATGGCCCTAATTTCTATACGGTACGTCCTACACCTATCAAAGTTTGCAGCATACAAATGCTTGTAACTTTTTACTGGAGCGTCATAAAACCTGACAATTTTGTAACAATAAAGTACTCGAGCCTCTTGTCAATTTAAGTTATCGCTCAAAGCTATGCTACCCTTGAGTCCCAAATCAGACACTGATAAAATTTCAAATGGCCGTAACTTTAATACGGTACGTCCGACACTTATCAAAGTTTGCAACTCACAAATGCTTCTAACTTTTTACTGGAGCGTCATAAAACCTTAAAAGTTTGTAAAAATAAAGTACTCGAGCCTCTTGTCAATCTAAGCTATCGCTCAAAGCCTATCAAAGTTTGCAACATACAAATGCTTGTAACTTTTTACTGGAGCGTCATAAAACCTTGAAATTTTGAAACAATAAAGTACTCGAACCTCTTGTCAATTTAAGTTATCGCTCAAAGCTGTGCTACCCTTGAGTCCCAAATCAAACACTGATAAAACATCAAATGGCCCTAACTTCTATACGGTATGTCCTACACCTATCAAAGTTTGCAGCTTGTAACGTTTTACTGGAGCGTCATAGAACCTAGAAATTTTGTAACAATAAAGTACTCGAGCGTCTTGTCAATTTAAGCTATCGCTCAAAGCTATGCTACTCTTGAGTCCCAAATCAAACACTGATAAAACTTCAAATGGACCTAATTTCTATACGGTACGTCCTACACCTATCAAAGTTTGCAACATACAAATGCTTGTAACTTTTTACTGGAGCGTCATAAAACCTTGAAATTTTGTAACAATAAAGTACTCGAGCGTCTTGTCAATTTAAGCTATCGCTCAAAGCTATGCTACTCTTGAGTCCCAAATCAAACACTGATAAAACTTCAAATTGCCCTAATTTCTATACGGTACATCCTACACCTATCAAAGTTTGCAACATACAAATGCTTGTAACTTTTTACTGGAGCGCCATAAAACGTTGAAATTTTGTAACAATAAAGTACTCGAGCCTCTTGTCAATTTAAGATATCGCTCAAAGCTATGCTACCCTTGAGTGGCAAATCAAACACTGATAAAACTTCAAATGGCCCTAACTTCTATACGGTACGTCCTACACCTATCAAAGTTTGCAACATACAAATTCTTGTAACTTTTTACTGGAGCGTCATAGAACCTTGAAATTTTGTAACAATAAAGTACACGAGCCTCTTGTCAATTTAAGCTATCGCTCAAAGCTATGCTACTCTTGAGTCCCAAATCAAACACTGATAAAACATCAAATGGGCCTAACTTCTATACGGTACGTCCTACACCTATCAAAGTTTGCAGCTTGTAACGTTTTACTGGAGCGTCATAGAACCTTGAAATTTTGTAACAATAAAGTACTCGAGCGTCTTGTCAATTTAATCAATCGCTCAAAGCTATGCTACTCTTGAGTCCCAAATCAAACACTGATAAAACTTCAAATGGCCCTAATTTCTATACGGTACGTCCTACACCTATCAAAGTTTGCAACATACAAATGCTTGTAACTTTTTACTGGAGCGTCATAAAACCTTGAAATTTTTTAACAATAAAGTACTCTAGCGTCTTGTCAATTTAAGCTATCGCTCAAAGCTATGCTACTCTTGAGTCCCAAATCAAACACTGATAAAACTTCAAATGGCCCTAATTTCTATACGGTACGCCCTACACCTATCAAAGTTTGCAACATACAAATGCTTGTAACTTTTTACTGGAGCGCCATAAAACGTTGAAATTTTGTAACAATAAAGTACTCGAGCCTCTTGTCAATTTAAGCTATCGCTCAAAGCTATGCTACCCTTGAGTCCCAAAACAAACACTGATAAAACTTCAAATGGCCCTAACTTCTATACGGTACGTACTACACCTATCAAAGTTTGCAACATACAAATGCTTGTAACTTTTTACTGGAGCGTCATAAAACCTTGAAATTTTGTAACAATAAAGTACTCGATCGTCTTGTGAATTTAAGCTATCGCTCAAAGCTATGCTACTCTAGAGTCCCAAATCAAACACTGATAAAACTTCAAATGGCCCTAATTTCTATACGGTACGTCCTACACCTATCAAAGTTTGCAACATACAAATGCTTGTAACTTTTTACTGGAGCGCCATAAAATGTTGAAATTTTGTAACAATAAAGTACTCGAGCCTCTTGTCAATTTAAGCTATCGCTCAAAGCTATGCTACCATTGAGTGGCAAATCAAACACTGATAAAACTTCAAATGGCCCTAACTTCTATACGGTACGTCCTACACCTATCAAAGTTTGCAACATACAAATTCTTGTAACTTTTTACTGGAGCGTCATAGAACCTTGAAATTTTGTAACAATAAAGTGTTCGAGCCTCTTGTCAATTTAAGCTATCGCTCAAAGCTATGCTACTCTTGAGTCCCAAATCAAACACTGATAAAACTTCAAATGGCCCTAACTTCTATACGGTACGTCCTACACCTATCAAAGTTTGCAACATACAAATTCTTGTAAGTTTTTACGGGAGCGTCATAGAACTTTGAAATTTTGTAACAATAAAGTACTCGAGCCTCTTGTCAATTTAAGCTATCGCTCAAAGCAATGCTACTCTTGAGCCCCAAATCAAACACTGATAAAACTTCAAATGGCCCTAATTTCTATACGGTACGTCCTACACCTATCAAAGTTTGCAGCATACAAATGCTTGTAACTTTTTACTGGAGCGTCATAAAACCTGACAATTTTGTAACAATAAAGTACTCGAGCCTCTTGTCAATTTAAGTTATCGCTCAAAGCTATGCTACCCTTGAGTCCCAAATCAGACACTGATAAAATTTCAAATGGCCGTAACTTTAATACGGTACGTCCGACACTTATCAAAGTTTGCAACTCACAAATGCTTCTAACTTTTTACTGGAGCGTCATAAAACCTTAAAAGTTTGTAAAAATAAAGTACTCGAGCCTCTTGTCAATCTAAGCTATCGCTCAAAGCCTATCAAAGTTTGCAACATACAAATGCTTGTAACTTTTTACTGGAGCGTCATAAAACCTTGAAATTTTGAAACAATAAAGTACTCGAACCTCTTGTCAATTTAAGTTATCGCTCAAAGCTGTGCTACCCTTGAGTCCCAAATCAAACACTGATAAAACATCAAATGGCCCTAACTTCTATACGGTATGTCCTACACCTATCAAAGTTTGCAGCTTGTAACGTTTTACTGGAGCGTCATAGAACCTAGAAATTTTGTAACAATAAAGTACTCGAGCGTCTTGTCAATTTAAGCTATCGCTCAAAGCTATGCTACTCTTGAGTCCCAAATCAAACACTGATAAAACTTCAAATGGACCTAATTTCTATACGGTACGTCCTACACCTATCAAAGTTTGCAACATACAAATGCTTGTAACTTTTTACTGGAGCGTCATAAAACCTTGAAATTTTGTAACAATAAAGTACTCGAGCGTCTTGTCAATTTAAGCTATCGCTCAAAGCTATGCTACTCTTGAGTCCCAAATCAAACACTGATAAAACTTCAAATTGCCCTAATTTCTATACGGTACATCCTACACCTATCAAAGTTTGCAACATACAAATGCTTGTAACTTTTTACTGGAGCGCCATAAAACGTTGAAATTTTGTAACAATAAAGTACTCGAGCCTCTTGTCAATTTAAGATATCGCTCAAAGCTATGCTACCCTTGAGTGGCAAATCAAACACTGATAAAACTTCAAATGGCCCTAACTTCTATACGGTACGTCCTACACCTATCAAAGTTTGCAACATACAAATTCTTGTAACTTTTTACTGGAGCATCATAGAACCTTGAAATTTTGTAACATTAAAGTACACGAGCCTCTTGTCAATTTAAGCTATCGCTCAAAGCTATGCTACTCTTGAGTCCCAAATCAAACACTGATAAAACTTCAAATGGCCCTAACTTCTATACGGTACGTCCTACACCTATCAAAGTTTGCAACATACAAATTCTTGTAACTTTTTACTGGAGCGTCATAGAACCTTGAAATTTTGTAACAATAAAGTACACGAGCCTCTTGTCAATTTAAGCTATCGCTCAAAGCTATGCTACTCTTGAGTCCCAAATCAAACACTGATAAAACATCAAATGGGCCTAACTTCTATACGGTACGTCCTACACCTATCAAAGTTTGCAGCTTGTAACGTTTTACTGGAGCGTCATAGAACCTTGAAATTTTGTAACAATAAAGTACTCGAGCGTCTTGTCAATTTAATCAATCGCTCAAAGCTATGCTACTCTTGAGTCCCAAATCAAACACTGATAAAACTTCAAATGGCCCTAATTTCTATACGGTACGTCCTACACCTATCAAAGTTTGCAACATACAAATGCTTGTAACTTTTTACTGGAGCGTCATAAAACCTTGAAATTTTTTAACAATAAAGTACTCTATCGTCTTGTCAATTTAAGCTATCGCTCAAAGCTATGCTACTCTTGAGTCCCAAATCAAACACTGATAAAACTTCAAATGGCCCTAATTTCTATACGGTACGCCCTACACCTATCAAAGTTTGCAACATACAAATGCTTGTAACTTTTTACTGGAGCGCCATAAAACGTTGAAATTTTGTAACAATAAAGTACTCGAGCCTCTTGTCAATTTAAGCTATCGCTCAAAGCTATGCTACCCTTGAGTCCCAAAACAAACACTGATAAAACTTCAAATGGCCCTAACTTCTATACGGTACGTACTACACCTATCAAAGTTTGCAACATACAAATGCTTGTAACTTTTTACTGGAGCGTCATAAAACCTTGAAATTTTGTAACAATAAAGTACTCGATCGTCTTGTGAATTTAAGCTATCGCTCAAAGCTATGCTACTGTAGAGTCCCAAATCAAACACTGATAAAACTTCAAATGGCCCTAATTTCTATACGGTACGTCCTACACCTATCAAAGTTTGCAACATACAAATGCTTGTAACTTTTTACTGGAGCGCCATAAAATGTTGAAATTTTGTAACAATAAAGTACTCGAGCCTCTTGTCAATTTAAGCTATCGCTCAAAGCTATGCTACCATTGAGTGGCAAATCAAACACTGATAAAACTTCAAATGGCCCTAACTTCTATACGGTACGTCCTACACCTATCAAAGTTTGCAACATACAAATTCTTGTAACTTTTTACTGGAGCGTCATAGAACCTTGAAATTTTGTAACAATAAAGTGTTCGAGCCTCTTGTCAATTTAAGCTATCGCTCAAAGCTATGCTACTCTTGAGTCCCAAATCAAACACTGATAAAACTTCAAATGGCCCTAACTTCTATACGGTACGTCCTACACCTATCAAAGTTTGCAACATACAAATTCTTGTAAGTTTTTACGGGAGCGTCATAGAACTTTGAAATTTTGTAACAATAAAGTACTCGAGCCTCTTGTCAATTTAAGCTATCGCTCAAAGCAATGCTACTCTTGAGCCCCAAATCAAACACTGATAAAACTTCAAATGGCCCTAATTTCTATACGGTACGTCCTACACCTATCAAAGTTTGCAGCATACAAATGCTTGTAACTTTTTACTGGAGCGTCATAAAACCTGACAATTTTGTAACAATAAAGTACTCGAGCCTCTTGTCAATTTAAGTTATCGCTCAAAGCTATGCTACCCTTGAGTCCCAAATCAGACACTGATAAAATTTCAAATGGCCGTAACTTTAATACGGTACGTCCGACACTTATCAAAGTTTGCAACTCACAAATGCTTCTAACTTTTTACTGGAGCGTCATAAAACCTTAAAAGTTTGTAAAAATAAAGTACTCGAGCCTCTTGTCAATCTAAGCTATCGCTCAAAGCCTATCAAAGTTTGCAACATACAAATGCTTGTAACTTTTTACTGGAGCGTCATAAAACCTTGAAATTTTGAAACAATAAAGTACTCGAACCTCTTGTCAATTTAAGTTATCGCTCAAAGCTGTGCTACCCTTGAGTCCCAAATCAAACACTGATAAAACATCAAATGGCCCTAACTTCTATACGGTATGTCCTACACCTATCAAAGTTTGCAGCTTGTAACGTTTTACTGGAGCGTCATAGAACCTAGAAATTTTGTAACAATAAAGTACTCGAGCGTCTTGTCAATTTAAGCTATCGCTCAAAGCTATGCTACTCTTGAGTCCCAAATCAAACACTGATAAAACTTCAAATGGACCTAATTTCTATACGGTACGTCCTACACCTATCAAAGTTTGCAACATACAAATGCTTGTAACTTTTTACTGGAGCGTCATAAAACCTTGAAATTTTGTAACAATAAAGTACTCGAGCGTCTTGTCAATTTAAGCTATCGCTCAAAGCTATGCTACTCTTGAGTCCCAAATCAAACACTGATAAAACTTCAAATTGCCCTAATTTCTATACGGTACATCCTACACCTATCAAAGTTTGCAACATACAAATGCTTGTAACTTTTTACTGGAGCGCCATAAAACGTTGAAATTTTGTAACAATAAAGTACTCGAGCCTCTTGTCAATTTAAGATATCGCTCAAAGCTATGCTACCCTTGAGTGGCAAATCAAACACTGATAAAACTTCAAATGGCCCTAACTTCTATACGGTACGTCCTACACCTATCAAAGTTTGCAACATACAAATTCTTGTAACTTTTTACTGGAGCATCATAGAACCTTGAAATTTTGTAACATTAAAGTACACGAGCCTCTTGTCAATTTAAGCTATCGCTCAAAGCTATGCTACTCTTGAGTCCCAAATCAAACACTGATAAAACTTCAAATGGCCCTAACTTCTATACGGTACGTCCTACACCTATCAAAGTTTGCAACATACAAATTCTTGTAACTTTTTACGGGAGCGTCATAGAACCTTGAAATTTTGTAACAATAAAGTACTCGAGCCTCTTGTCAATTTAAGCTATCGCTCAAAGCACTGCTACTCTTGAGCCCCAAATCAAACACTGATAAAACTTCAAATGGCCCTAATTTCTATACGGTACGTCCTACACCTATCAAAGTTTGCAACATACAAATGCTTGTAACTTTTTACTGGAGCGCCATAAAACGTTGAAATTTTGTAACAATAAAGTACTCGAGCCTCTTGTCAATTTAAGCTATCGCTCAAAGCTATGCTACCCTTGAATCCCAAAACAAACACTGATAAAACTTCAAATGGCCCTAACTTCTATACGGTACGTCCTACACCTATCAAAGTTTGCAACATATAAATGTTTGTAACTTTTTACTGGAGCGTCATAAAACCTTGAAATTTTGGAACAATAAAGAACTCGAGCCTCTTGTCAATTTAAGCTATTGCTCAAAGCTATGCTACCCTTGCGTGGCAAATCAAACACTGATAAAACTTCAAATGGCCCTAACTTCTATACGGTACGTCCTACACCTATCAAAGTTTGCAACATACAAATTCTTGTAACTTTTTACTGGAGCGTCATAGAACCTTGAAATTTTGTACCAATAAAGTACTCGAGCCTCTTGTCAATTTAAGCTATCGCTCAAAGCTATGCTACTCTTGAGTCCCAAATCAAACACTGATAAAACTTCAAATGGCCCTAACTTCTATACGGTACGTCCTGCACCTATCAAAGTTTGCAACATACAAATTCTTGTAACTTTTTACTGGAGCGTCATAAAACATTGAAAGTTTGTAACAATAAAGTACTCGAGCCTCTTGTCAATTTAAGCTTTGGCTCAAAGCCTATCAAAGTTTGCAACATACAAATGCTTGTTACTTTTTACTGGAGCGTCACAAAACCTTGAAATTTTGTAACAATAAAGTACTCGAGCCTCTTGTTAATTTAAGTTATCGCTCAAAGCTATGCTACCCTTGAGTCCCAAATCAAACACTGAGAAAACTTCAAATGGCCCTAACTTCTATACGGTACGTCCTGCTCGTATCAAAGTTTACAACATACAAATGCTTGTAACTTTTTAATGGAGCGTCATAAAACCTTGAAATTTTGTAACAATAAAGTACTCGAGCGTCTTGTCAATTTAAGCTATCGCTCAAAGCTATGCTACCCTTGAGTCCCAAAACAAACACTGATAAAACCTCAAATGGCCCTAACTTCTATACGGTACGTCCTACACGTATCAAAGTTTGCAACATACAAATGCTTGTAACTTTTAACTGGAGCGTCATAAAACCTTGAAAGTTTGTAACAATAAGGTACTCGAGCATCTTGTCAATTTAAGCTATCGCTCAAAGCTATGCTACCCTTGAGTTCCAAATCAAACACTGATAAAACTTCAAATGGCCCTAACTTCTATACGGTACGTCCTACACCTATCAAAGTTTGCAACATACAAATGCTTGTAACTTTTTAATGGAACCTTGAAATTTTGTAACAATAAAGTACTCGAGCCTCTTGCCAATTTAAGCTATCGCTCAAAGCTATGCTACCCTTGAGTCCCAAAACAAACACTGATAAATCTTCAAATGGCCCTAACTTCTATACGGTACGTCCTATACCAATCAAAGTTGGCAACGTACAAATCCTTGTAACTTTTTACTGGAGCGCCATAAAACGTTGAAATTTTGTAACAATAAAGTACTCGAGCCTCTTGTCAATTTAAGCTATCGCTCAAAGCTATGCTACCCTTGAGTCCCAAAACAAACACTGATAAAACTTCAAATGGCCCTAACTTCTATACGGTACGTCCTACACCTATCAAAGTTTGCAACATATAAATGCTTGTAACTTTTTACTGGAGCGTCATAAAACCTTGAAATTTTGAAACAATAAAGAACTCGAGCCTCTTGTCAATTTAAGCTATCGCTCAAGGCTATGCTACCCTTGAGTGGCAAGTCAAACATTGATAAAACAACAAATGGCCCTAACTTCTATACGGTACGTCCTACACCTATCAAAGTTTGCAACATATAAATTCTTGTAAATATTTACTGGAGCGTCATAGAAACTTGAAATTTTGTAACAATAAAGTACACGAGCCTCTTGTCAATTTAAGCTATCACTCAAAGCTATGCTACTCTTGAGTCCCAAATCAAACACTGATAAAACTTCAAATGGCCCTAACTTCTATACGGTACGTCCTACACCTATCAAAGTTTGCAACATACAAATTCTTGTAACTTTTTACTGGAGCGTCATAGAACCTTGAAATTTTGTAACAATAAAGTACTCGAGCCTCTTGTCAATTTAAGCTATCGCTCAAAGCAATGCTACTCTTGAGCCCCAAATCAAACACTGATAAAACTTCAAATGGCCCTAATTTCTATACGGTACATCCTACACCTATCAAAGTTTGCAACATACAAATGCTTGTAACTTTTTACTGGAGCGCCATAAAACGTTGAAATTTTGTAACAATAAAGTACTCGAGCCTCTTGTCAATTTAAGCTATCGCTCAAAGCTATGCTACCCTTGAGTCCCAAAACAAACACTGATAAAACTTCAAATGGCCCTAACTTCTATACGGTACGTCCTACACCTATCAAAGTTTGCAACATATAAATGCTTGTAACTTTTTACTGGAGCGTCATAAAACCTTGAAATTTTGGAACAATAAAGAACTCGAGCCTCTTGTCAATTTAAGCTATCGCTCAAAGCTATGCTACCCTTGAGTGGCAAATCAAACACTGATAAAACTTCAAATGGCCCTAACTTCTATACGGTACGTCCTACACCTATCAAAGTTTGCAACATACAAATTCTTGTAACTTTTTACTGGAGCGTCATAGAACCTTGAAATTTTGTAAAAATAAAGTACTCGAGCCTCTTGTCAATTTAAGCCATCGCTCAAAGCTATGCTACTCTTGAGTCCCAAATCAAACACTGATAAAACTTCAAATGGCCCTAACTTCTATACGGTACGTCCTACACCAATCAAAGTATGCAACATACAAATTCTTGTAACTTTTAACTGGAGCGTCATAAAACATTGAAAGTTTGTAACAATAAAGTACTCGAGCCTCTTGTCAATTTAAGCTATCGCTCAAAGCTATGCTACTCTTGAGTCCCAAATCAAACACTGATAAAACTTCAAATGGCCCTAACTTCTATACGGTACGTCCTACACCTATCAAAGTTTGCAACATACAAATTCTTGTAAGTTTTTACGGGAGCGTCATAGAACTTTGAAATTTTGTAACAATAAAGTACTCGAGCCTCTTGTCAATTTAAGCTATCGCTCAAAGCAATGCTACTCTTGAGCCCCAAATCAAACACTGATAAAACTTCAAATGGCCCTAATTTCTATACGGTACGTCCTACACCTATCAAAGTTTGCAGCATACAAATGCTTGTAACTTTTTACTGGAGCGTCATAAAACCTGACAATTTTGTAACAATAAAGTACTCGAGCCTCTTGTCAATTTAAGTTATCGCTCAAAGCTATGCTACCCTTGAGTCCCAAATCAGACACTGATAAAATTTCAAATGGCCGTAACTTTAATACGGTACGTCCGACACCTATCAAAGTTTGCAACTCACAAATGCTTCTAACTTTTTAATGGAGCGTCATAAAACCTTAAAAGTTTGTAAAAATAAAGTACTCGAGCCTCTTGTCAATCTAAGCTATCGCTCAAAGCCTATCAAAGTTTGCAACATACAAATGCTTGTAACTTTTTACTGGAGCGTCATAAAACCTTGAAATTTTGAAACAATAAAGTACTCGAACCTCTTGTCAATTTAAGTTATCGCTCAAAGCTGTGCTACCCTTGAGTCCCAAATCAAACACTGATAAAACATCAAATGGCCCTAACTTCTATACGGTATGTCCTACACCTATCAAAGTTTGCAGCTTGTAACGTTTTACTGGAGCGTCATAGAACCTAGAAATTTTGTAACAATAAAGTACTCGAGCGTCTTGTCAATTTAAGCTATCGCTCAAAGCTATGCTACTCTTGAGTCCCAAATCAAACACTGATAAAACTTCAAATGGACCTAATTTCTATACGGTACGTCCTACACCTATCAAAGTTTGCAACATACAAATGCTTGTAACTTTTTACTGGAGCGTCATAAAACCTTGAAATTTTGTAACAATAAAGTACTCGAGCGTCTTGTCAATTTAAGCTATCGCTCAAAGCTATGCTACTCTTGAGTCCCAAATCAAACACTGATAAAACTTCAAATTGCCCTAATTTCTATACGGTACATCCTACACCTATCAAAGTTTGCAACATACAAATGCTTGTAACTTTTTACTGGAGCGCCATAAAACGTTGAAATTTTGTAACAATAAAGTACTCGAGCCTCTTGTCAATTTAAGATATCGCTCAAAGCTATGCTACCCTTGAGTGGCAAATCAAACACTGATAAAACTTCAAATGGCCCTAACTTCTATACGGTACGTCCTACACCTATCAAAGTTTGCAACATACAAATTCTTGTAACTTTTTACTGGAGCATCATAGAACCTTGAAATTTTGTAACATTAAAGTACACGAGCCTCTTGTCAATTTAAACTATCGCTCAAAGCTATGCTACTCTTGAGTCCCAAATCAAACACTGATAAAACTTCAAATGGCCCTGACTTCTATACGGTACGTCCTACACCTATCAAAGTTTGCAACATACAAATTCTTGTAACTTTTTACGGGAGCGTCATAGAACCTTGAAATTTTGTAACAATAAAGTACTCGAGCCTCTTGTCAATTTAAGCTATCGCTCAAAGCACTGCTACTCTTGAGCCCCAAATCAAACACTGATAAAACTTCAAATGGCCCTAATTTCTATACGGTACGTCCTACACCTATCAAAGTTTGCAACATACAAATGCTTGTAACTTTTTACTGGAGCGCCATAAAACGTTGAAATTTTGTAACAATAAAGTACTCGAGCCTCTTGTCAATTTAAGCTATCGCTCAAAGCTATGCTACCCTTGAGTCCCAAATCAAACACTGATAAAACTTCAAATGGCCCTAACTTCTATACGGTACGTCCTACACCTATCAAAGTTTGCAACATATAAATGTTTGTAACTTTTTACTGGAGCGTCATAAAACCTTGAAATTTTGGAACAATAAAGAACTCGAGCCTCTTGTCAATTTAAGCTATTGCTCAAAGCTATGCTACCCTTGCGTGGCAAATCAAACACTGATAAAACTTCAAATGGCCCTAACTTCTATACGGTACGTCCTACACCTATCAAAGTTTGCAACATAAAATTCTTGTAACTTTTTACTGGAGCGTCATAGAACCTTGAAATTTTGTACCAATAAAGTACTCGAGCCTCTTGTCAATTTAAGCTATCGCTCAAAGCTATGCTACTCTTGAGTCCCAAATCAAACACTGATAAAACTTCAAATGGCCCTAACTTCTATACGGTACGTCCTGCACCTATCAAAGTTTGCAACATACAAATTCTTGTAACTTTTTACTGGAGCGTCATAAAACATTGAAAGTTTGTAACAATAAAGTACTCGAGCCTCTTGTCAATTTAAGCTTTGGCTCAAAGCCTATCAAAGTTTGCAACATACAAATGCTTGTTACTTTTTACTGGAGCGTCATAAAACCTTGAAATTTTGTAACAATAAAGTACTCGAGCCTCTTGTTAATTTAAGTTATCGCTCAAAGCTATGCTACCCTTGAGTCCCAAATCAAACACTGAGAAAACTTCAAATGGCCCTAACTTCTATACGGTACGTCCTGCTCGTATCAAAGTTTACAACATACAAATGCTTGTAACTTTTTAATGGAGCGTCATAAAACCTTGAAATTTTGTAACAATAAAGTACTCGAGCGTCTTGTCAATTTAAGCTATCGCTCAAAGCTATGCTACCCTTGAGTCCCAAAACAAACACTGATAAAACCTCAAATGGCCCTAACTTCTATACGGTACGTCCTACATGTATCAAAGTTTGCAACATACAAATTCTTGTAACTTTTTACGGGAGCGTCATAGAACCTTGAAATTTTGTAACAATAAAGTACTCGAGCCTCTTGTCAATTTAAGCTATCGCTCAAAGCACTGCTACTCTTGAGCCCCAAATCAAACACTGATAAAACTTCAAATGGCCCTAATTTCTATACGGTACGTCCTACACCTATCAAAGTTTGCAACATACAAATGCTTGTAACTTTTTACTGGAGCGCCATAAAACGTTGAAATTTTGTAACAATAAAGTACTCGAGCCTCTTGTCAATTTAAGCTATCGCTCAAAGCTATGCTACCCTTGAGTCCCAAAACAAACACTGATAAAACTTCAAATGGGCCTAACTTCTATACGGTACGTCCTACACCTATCAAAGTTTGCAGCTTGTAACGTTTTACTGGAGCGTCATAGAACCTTGAAATTTTGTAACAATAAAGTACTCGAGCGTCTTGTCAATTTAATCAATCGCTCAAAGCTATGCTACTCTTGAGTCCCAAATCAAACACTGATAAAACTTCAAATGGCCCTAACTTCTATACGGTACGTCCTACACCTATCAAAGTTTGCAACATACAAATGCTTGTAACTTTTTACTGGAGCGTCATAAAACCTTGAAATTTTTTAAAAATAAAGTACTCTAGCGTCTTGTCAATTTAAGCTATCGGTCAAAGCTATGCTACTCTTGAGTCCCAAATCAAACACTGATAAAACTTCAAATGGCCCTTATTTATATACGGTACGTCCTACACCTATCAAAGTTTGCAACATACAAATGCTTGTAACTTTTTACTGGAGCGCCATAAAACGTTGAAATTTTGTAACAATAAAGTACTCGAGCCTCTTGTCAATTTAAGCTATCGCTCAAAGCTATGCTACCCTTGAGTCCCAAAACAAACACTGATAAAACTTCAAATGGCCCTAACTTCTATACGGTACGTACTACACCTATCAAAGTTTGCAACATACAAATGCTTGTAACTTTTTACTGGAGCGTCATAAAACCTTGAAATTTTGTAACAATAAAGTACTCGATCGTCTTGTGAATTTAAGCTATCGCTCAAAGCTATGCTACTCTAGAGTCCCAAATCAAACACTGATAAAACTTCAAATGGCCCTAATTTCTATACGGTACGTCCTACACCTATCAAAGTTTGCAACATACAAATGCTTGTAACTTTTTACTGGAGCGCCATAAAACGTTGAAATTTTGTAACAATAAAGTACTCGAGCCTCTTGTCAATTTAAGCTATCGCTCAAAGCTATGCTACCCTTGAGTGGCAAATCAAACACTGATAAAACTTCAAATGGCCCTAACTTCTATACGGTACGTCCTACACCTATCAAAGTTTGCAACATACAAATTCTTGTAACTTTTTACTGGAGCGTCATAGAACCTTGAAATTTTGTAACAATAAAGTACACGAGCCTCTTGTCAATTTAAGCTATCGCTCAAAGCTATGCTACTCTTGAGTCCCAAATCAAACACTGATAAAACATCAAATGGCCCTAACTTCTATACGGTACGTCCTACACCTATCAAAGTTTGCAGCTTGTAACGTTTTACTGGAGCGTCATAGAACCTTGAAATTTTGTAACAATAAAGTACTCGAGCGTCTTGTCAATTTAATCAATCGCTCAAAGCTATGCTACTCTTGAGTCCCAAATCAAACACTGATAAAACTTCAAATGGCCCTAATTTCTATACGGTACGTCCTACACCTATCAAAGTTTGCAACATACAAATGCTTGTAACTTTTTACTGGAGCGTCATAAAACCTTGAAATTTTTTAACAATAAAGTACTCTAGCGTCTTGTCAATTTAAGCTATCGCTCAAAGCTATGCTACTCTTGAGTCCCAAATCAAACACTGATAAAACTTCAAATGGCCCTAATTTCTATACGGTACGCCCTACACCTATCAAAGTTTGCAACATACAAATGCTTGTAACTTTTTACTGGAGCGCCATAAAACGTTGAAATTTTGTAACAATAAAGTACTCGAGCCTCTTGTCAATTTAAGCTATCGCTCAAAGCTATGCTACCCTTGAGTCCCAAAACAAACACTGATAAAACTTCAAATGGCCCTAACTTCTATACGGTACGTACTACACCTATCAAAGTTTGCAACATACAAATGCTTGTAACTTTTTACTGGAGCGTCATAAAACCTTGAAATTTTGTAACAATAAAGTACTCGATCGTCTTGTCAATTTAAGCTATCGCTCAAAGCTATGCTACTCTAGAGTCCCAAATCAAACACTGATAAAACTTCAAATGGCCCTAATTTCTATACGGTACGTCCTACACCTATCAAAGTTTGCAACATACAAATGCTTGTAACTTTTTACTGGAGCGCCATAAAATGTTGAAATTTTGTAACAATAAAGTACTCGAGCCTCTTGTCAATTTAAGCTATCGCTCAAAGCTATGCTACCATTGAGTGGCAAATCAAACACTGATAAAACTTCAAATGGCCCTAACTTCTATACGGTACGTCCTACACCTATCAAAGTTTGCAACATACAAATTCTTGTAACTTTTTACTGGAGCGTCATAGAACCTTGAAATTTTGTAACAATAAAGTGTTCGAGCCTCGTGTCAATTTAAGCTATCGCTCAAAGCTATGCTACTCTTGAGTCCCAAATCAAACACTGATAAAACTTCAAATGGCCCTAACTTCTATACGGTACGTCCTACACCTATCAAAGTTTGCAACATACAAATTCTTGTAAGTTTTTACGGGAGCGTCATAGAACTTTGAAATTTTGTAACAATAAAGTACTCGAGCCTCTTGTCAATTTAAGCTATCGCTCAAAGCAATGCTACTCTTGAGCCCCAAATCAAACACTGATAAAACTTCAAATGGCCCTAATTTCTGTACGGTACGTCCTACACCTATCAAAGTTTGCAGCATACAAATGCTTGTAACTTTTTACTGGAGCGTCATAAAACCTGACAATTTTGTAACAATAAAGTACTCGAGCCTCTTGTCAATTTAAGTTATCGCTCAAAGCTATGCTACCCTTGAGTCCCAAATCAGACACTGATAAAATTTCAAATGGCCGTAACTTTAATACGGTACGTCCGACACTTATCAAAGTTTGCAACTCACAAATGCTTCTAACTTTTTACTGGAGCGTCATAAAACCTTAAAAGTTTGTAAAATTAAAGTACTCGAGCCTCTTGTCAATCTAAGCTATCGCTCAAAGCCTATCAAAGTTTGCAACATACAAATGCTTGTAACTTTTTACTGGAGCGTCATAAAACCTTGAAATTTTGAAACAATAAAGTACTCGAACCTCTTGTCAATTTAAGTTATCGCTCAAAGCTGTGCTACCCTTGAGTTCCAAATCAAACACTGATAAAACATCAAATGGCCCTAACTTCTATACGGTATGTCCTACACCTATCAAAGTTTGCAGCTTGTAACGTTTTACTGGAGCGTCATAGAACCTAGAAATTTTGTAACAATAAAGTACTCGAGCGTCTTGTCAATTTAAGCTATCGCTCAAAGCTATGCTACTCTTGAGTCCCAAATCAAACACTGATAAAACTTCAAATGGACCTAATTTCTATACGGTACGTCCTACACCTATCAAAGTTTGCAACATACAAATGCTTGTAACTTTTTACTGGAGCGTCATAAAACCTTGAAATTTTGTAACAATAAAGTACTCGAGCGTCTTGTCAATTTAAGCTATCGCTCAAAGCTATGCTACTCTTGAGTCCCAAATCAAACACTGATAAAACTTCAAATTGCCCTAATTTCTATACGGTACATCCTACACCTATCAAAGTTTGCAACATACAAATGCTTGTAACTTTTTACTGGAGCGCCATAAAACGTTGAAATTTTGTAACAATAAAGTACTCGAGCCTCTTGTCAATTTAAGATATCGCTCAAAGCTATGCTACCCTTGAGTGGCAAATCAAACACTGATAAAACTTCAAATGGCCCTAACTTCTATACGGTACGTCCTACACCTATCAAAGTTTGCAACATACAAATTCTTGTAACTTTTTACTGGAGTATCATAGAACCTTGAAATTTTGTAACATTAAAGTACACGAGCCTCTTGTCAATTTAAGCTATCGCTCAAAGCTATGCTACTCTTGAGTCCCAAATCAAACACTGATAAAACTTCAAATGGCCCTAACTTCTATACGGTACGTCCTACACCTATCAAAGTTTGCAACATACAAATTCTTGTAACTTTTTACGGGAGCGTCATAGAACCTTGAAATTTTGTAACAATAAAGTACTCGAGCCTCTTGTCAATTTAAGCTATCGCTCAAAGCACTGCTACTCTTGAGCCCCAAATCAAACACTGATAAAACTTCAAATGGCCCTAATTTCTATACGGTACGTCCTACACCTATCAAAGTTTGCAACATACAAATGCTTGTAACTTTTTACTGGAGCGCCATAAAACGTTGAAATTTTGTAACAATAAAGTACTCGAGCCTCTTGTCAATTTAAGCTATCGCTCAAAGCTATGCTACCCTTGAGTCCCAAAACAAACACTGATAAAACTTCAAATGGCCCTAACTTCTATACGGTACGTCCTACACCTATCAAAGTTTGCAACATATAAATGTTTGTAACTTTTTACTGGAGCGTCATAAAACCTTGAAATTTTGGAACAATAAAGAACTCGAGCCTCTTGTCAATTTAAGCTATTGCTCAAAGCTATGCTACCCTTGCGTGGCAAATCAAACACTGATAAAACTTCAAATGGCCCTAACTTCTATACGGTACGTCCTACACCTATCAAAGTTTGCAACATACAAATTCTTGTAACTTTTTACTGGAGCGTCATAGAACCTTGAAATTTTGTACCAATAAAGTACTCGAGCCTCTTGTCAATTTAAGCTATCGCTCAAAGCTATGCTACTCTTGAGTCCCAAATCAAACACTGATAAAACTTCAAATGGCCCTAACTTCTATACGGTACGTCCTGCACCTATCAAAGTTTGCAACATACAAATTCTTGTAACTTTTTACTGGAGCGTCATAAAACATTGAAAGTTTGTAACAATAAAGTACTCGAGCCTCTTGTCAATTTAAGCTTTGGCTCAAAGCCTATCAAAGTTTGCAACATACAAATGCTTGTTACTTTTTACTGGAGCGTCACAAAACCTTGAAATTTTGTAACAATAAAGTACTCGAGCCTCTTGTTAATTTAAGTTATCGCTCAAAGCTATGCTACCCTTGAGTCCCAAATCAAACACTGAGAAAACTTCAAATGGCCCTAACTTCTATACGGTACGTCCTGCTCGTATCAAAGTTTACAACATACAAATGCTTGTAACTTTTTAATGGAGCGTCATAAAACCTTGAAATTTTGTAACAATAAAGTACTCGAGCGTCTTGTCAATTTAAGCTATCGCTCAAAGCTATGCTACCCTTGAGTCCCAAAACAAACACTGATAAAACCTCAAATGGCCCTAACTTCTATACGGTACGTCCTACACGTATCAAAGTTTGCAACATACAAATGCTTGTAACTTTTAACTGGAGCGTCATAAAACCTTGAAAGTTTGTAACAATAAGGTACTCGAGCATCTTGTCAATTTAAGCTATCGCTCAAAGCTATGCTACCCTTGAGTTCCAAATCAAACACTGATAAAACTTCAAATGGCCCTAACTTCTATACGGTACGTCCTACACCTATCAAAGTTTGCAACATACAAATGCTTGTAACTTTTTAATGGAACCTTGAAATTTTGTAACAATAAAGTACTCGAGCCTCTTGCCAATTTAAGCTATCGCTCAAAGCTATGCTACCCTTGAGTCCCAAAACAAACACTGATAAAACTTCAAATGGCCCTAACCTCTATACGGTACGTCCTATACCAATCAAAGTTGGCAACGTACAAATCCTTGTAACTTTTTACTGGAGCGCCATAAAACGTTGAAATTTTATAACAATAAAGTACTCGAGCCTCTTGTCAATTTAAGCTATCGCTCAAAGCTATGCTACCCTTGAGTCCCAAAACAAACACTGATAAAACTTCAAATGGCCCTAACTTCTATACGGTACGTCCTACACCTATCAAAGTTTGCAACATATAAATTCTTGTAAATATTTACTGGAGCGTCATAGAAACTTGAAATTTTGTAACAATAAAGTACACGAGCCTCTTGTCAATTTAAGCTATCACTCAAAGCTATGCTACTCTTGAGTTCCAAATCAAACACTGATAAAACTTCAAATGGCCCTAACTTCTATACGGTACGTCCTACACCTATCAAAGTTTGCAACATACAAATTCTTGTAACTTTTTACTGGAGCGTCATAGAACCTTGAAATTTTGTAACAATAAAGTACTCGAGCCTCTTGTCAATTTAAGCTATCGCTCAAAGCAATGCTACTCTTGAGCCCCAAATCAAACACTGATAAAACTTCAAATGGCCCTAATTTCTATACGGTACGTCCTACACCTATCAAAGTTTGCAACATACAAATGCTTGTAACTTTTTACTGGAGCGCCATAAAACGTTGAAATTTTGTAACAATAAAGTACTCGAGCCTCTTGTCAATTTAAGCTATCGCTCAAAGCTATGCTACCCTTGAGTCCCAAAACAAACACTGATAAAACTTCAAATGGCCCTAACTTCTATACGGTACGTCCTACACCTATCAAAGTTTGCAACATATAAATGCTTGTAACTTTTTACTGGAGCGTCATAAAACCTTGAAATTTTGGACAATAAAGAACTCGAGCCTCTTGTCAATTTAAGCTATCGCTCAAAGCTATGCTACCCTTGAGTGGCAAATCAAACACTGATAAAACTTCAAATGGCCCTAACTTCTATACGGTACGTCCTACACCTATCAAAGTTTGCAACATACAAATTCTTGTAACTTTTTACTGGAGCGTCATAGAACCTTGAAATTTTGTAAAAATAAAGTACTCGAGCCTCTTGTCAATTTAAGCCATCGCTCAAAGCTATGCTACTCTTGAGTCCCAAATCAAACACTGATACAACTTCAAATGGCCCTAACTTCTATACGGTACGTCCTACACCAATCAAAGTATGCAACATACAAATTCTTGTAACTTTTAACTGGAGCGTCATAAAACATTGAAAGTTTGTAACAATAAAGTACTCGAGCCTCTTGTCAATTTAAGCTATCGCTCAAAGCTATGCTACTCTTGAGTCCCAAATCAAACACTGATAAAACTTCAAATGGCCCTAACTTCTATACGGTACGTCCTACACCTATCAAAGTTTGCAACATACAAATTCTTGTAAGTTTTTACGGGAGCGTCATAGAACTTTGAAATTTTGTAACAATAAAGTACTCGAGCCTCTTGTCAATTTAAGCTATCGCTCAAAGCAATGCTACTCTTGAGCCCCAAATCAAACACTGATAAAACTTCAAATGGCCCTAATTTCTATACGGTACGTCCTACACCTATCAAAGTTTGCAGCATACAAATGCTTGTAACTTTTTACTGGAGCGTCATAAAACCTGACAATTTTGTAACAATAAAGTACTCGAGCCTCTTGTCAATTTAAGTTATCGCTCAAAGCTATGCTACCCTTGAGTCCCAAATCAGACACTGATAAAATTTCAAATGGCCGTAACTTTAATACGGTACGTCCGACACCTATCAAAGTTTGCAACTCACAAATGCTTCTAACTTTTTAATGGAGCGTCATAAAACCTTAAAAGTTTGTAAAAATAAAGTACTCGAGCCTCTTGTCAATCTAAGCTATCGCTCAAAGCCTATCAAAGTTTGCAACATACAAATGCTTGTAACTTTTTACTGGAGCGTCATAAAACCTTGAAATTTTGAAACAATAAAGTACTCGAACCTCTTGTCAATTTAAGTTATCGCTCAAAGCTGTGCTACTCTTGAGTCCCAAATCAAACACTGATAAAACATCAAATGGCCCTAACTTCTATACGGTATGTCCTACACCTATCAAAGTTTGCAGCTTGTAACGTTTTACTGGAGCGTCATAGAACCAAGACATTTTGTAACAATAAAGTACTCGAGCGTCTTGTCAATTTAAGCTATCGCTCAAAGCTATGCTACTCTTGAGTCCCAAATCAAACACTGATAAAACTTCAAATGGACCTAATTTCTATACGGTACGTCCTACACCTATCAAAGTTTGCAACATACAAATGCTTGTAACTTTTTACTGGAGCGTCATAAAACCTTGAAATTTTGTAACAATAAAGTACTCGAGCGTCTTGTCAATTTAAGCTATCGCTCAAAGCTATGCTACTCTTGAGTCCCAAATCAAACACTGATAAAACTTCAAATTGCCCTAATTTCTATACGGTACATCCTACACCTATCAAAGTTTGCAACATACAAATGCTTGTAACTTTTTACTGGAGCGCCATAAAACGTTGAAATTTTGTAACAATAAAGTACTCGAGCCTCTTGTCAATTTAAGATATCGCTCAAAGCTATGCTACCCTTGAGTGGCAAATCAAACACTGATAAAACTTCAAATGGCCCTAACTTCTATACGGTACGTCCTACACCTATCAAAGTTTGCAACATACAAATTCTTGTAACTTTTTACTGGAGCATCATAGAACCTTGAAATTTTGTAACATTAAAGTACACGAGCCTCTTGTCAATTTAAGCTATCGCTCAAAGCTATGCTACTCTTGAGTCCCAAATCAAACACTGATAAAACTTCAAATGGCCCTGACTTCTATACGGTACGTCCTACACCTATCAAAGTTTGCAACATACAAATTCTTGTAACTTTTTACGGGAGCGTCATAGAACCTTGAAATTTTGTAACAATAAAGTACTCGAGCCTCTTGTCAATTTAAGCTATCGCTCAAAGCACTGCTACTCTTGAGCCCCAAATCAAACACTGATAAAACTTCAAATGGCCCTAATTTCTATACGGTACGTCCTACACCTATCAAAGTTTGCAACATACAAATGCTTGTAACTTTTTACTGGAGCGCCATAAAACGTTGAAATTTTGTAACAATAAAGTACTCGAGCCTCTTGTCAATTTAAGCTATCGCTCAAAGCTATGCTACCCTTGAGTCCCAAAACAAACACTGATAAAACTTCAAATGGCCCTAACTTCTATACGGTACGTCCTACACCTATCAAAGTTTGCAACATATAAATGTTTGTAACTTTTTACTGGAGCGTCATAAAACCTTGAAATTTTGGAACAATAAAGAACTCGAGCCTCTTGTCAATTTAAGCTATTGCTCAAAGCTATGCTACCCTTGCGTGGCAAATCAAACACTGATAAAACTTCAAATGGCCCTAACTTCTATACGGTACGTCCTACACCTATCAAAGTTTGCAACATACAAATTCTTGTAACTTTTTACTGGAGCGTCATAGAACCTTGAAATTTTGTACCAATAAAGTACTCGAGCCTCTTGTCAATTTAAGCTATCGCTCAAAGCTATGCTACTCTTGAGTCCCAAATCAAACACTGATAAAACTTCAAATGGCCCTAACTTCTATACGGTACGTCCTGCACCTATCAAAGTTTGCAACATACAAATTCTTGTAACTTTTTACTGGAGCGTCATAAAACATTGAAAGTTTGTAACAATAAAGTACTCGAGCCTCTTGTCAATTTAAGCTTTGGCTCAAAGCCTATCAAAGTTTGCAACATACAAATGCTTGTTACTTTTTACTGGAGCGTCATAAAACCTTGAAATTTTGTAACAATAAAGTACTCGAGCCTCTTGTTAATTTAAGTTATCGCTCAAAGCTATGCTACCCTTGAGTCCCAAATCAAACACTGAGAAAACTTCAAATGGCCCTAACTTCTATACGGTACGTCCTGCTCGTATCAAAGTTTACAACATACAAATGCTTGTAACTTTTTAATGGAGCGTCATAAAACCTTGAAATTTTGTAACAATAAAGTACTCGAGCGTCTTGTCAATTTAAGCTATCGCTCAAAGCTATGCTACCCTTGAGTCCCAAAACAAACACTGATAAAACCTCAAGTGGCCCTAACTTCTATACGGTACGTCCTACACGTATCAAAGTTTGCAACATACAAATGCTTGTAACTTTTAACTGGAGCGTCATAAAACCTTGAAAGTTTGTAACAATAAGGTACTCGAGCATCTTGTCAATTTAAGCTATCGCTCAAAGCTATGCTACCCTTGAGTTCCAAATCAAACACTGATAAAACTTCAAATGGCCCTAACTTCTATACGGTACGTCCTACACCTATCAAAGTTTGCAACATACAAATGCTTGTAACTTTTTAATGGAACCTTGAAATTTTGTAACAATAAAGTACTCGAGCCTCTTGCCAATTTAAGCTATCGCTCAAAGCTATGCTACCCTTGAGTCCCAAAACAAACACTGATAAAACTTCAAATGGCCCTAACTTCTATACGGTACGTCCTATACCAATCAAAGTTGGCAACGTACAAATCCTTGTAACTTTTTACTGGAGCGCCATAAAACGTTGAAATTTTGTAACAATAAAGTACTCGAGCCTCTTGTCAATTTAAGCTATCGCTGAAAGCTATGCTACCCTTGAGTCCCAAAACAAACACTGATAAAACTTCAAATGGCCCTAACTTCTATACGGTACGTCCTACACCTATCAAAGTTTGCAACATATAAATGCTTGTAACTTTTTACTGGAGCGTCATAAAACCTTGAAATTTTGAAACAATAAAGAACTCGAGCCTCTTGTCAATTTAAGCTATCGCTCAAGGCTATGCTACCCTTGAGTGGCAAGTCAAACATTGATAAAACTACAAATGGCCCTAACTTCTATACGGTACGTCCTACACCTATCAAAGTTTGCAACATATAAATTCTTGTAAATATTTACTGGAGCGTCATAGAAACTTGAAATTTTGTAACAATAAAGTACACGAGCCTCTTGTCAATTTAAGCTATCACTCAAAGCTATGCTACTCTTGAGTCCCAAAACTTCAAATCGCCCTAACTTCTATACGGTACGTCCTACACCTATCAAAGTTTGCAACATACAAATTCTTGTAACTTTTTACTGGAGCGTCATAGAACCTTGAAATTTTGTAACAATAAAGTACTCGAGCCTCTTGTCAATTTAAGCTATCGCTCAAAGCAATGCTACTCTTGAGCCCCAAATCAAACACTGATAAAACTTCAAATGGCCCTAATTTCTATACGGTACGTCCTACACCTATCAAAGTTTGCAACATACAAATGCTTGTAACTTTTTACTGGAGCGCCATAAAACGTTGAAATTTTGTAACAATAAAGTACTCGAGCCTCTTGTCAATTTAAGCTATCGCTCAAAGCTATGCTACCCTTGAGTCCCAAAACAAACACTGATAAAACTTCAAATGGCCCTAACTTCTATACGGTACGTCCTACACCTATCAAAGTTTGCAACATATAAATGCTTGTAACTTTTTACTGGAGCGTCATAAAACCTTGAAATTTTGGAACAATAAAGAACTCGAGCCTCTTGTCAATTTAAGCTATCGCTCAAAGCTATGCTACCCTTGAGTGGCAAATCAAACACTGATAAAACTTCAAATGGCCCTAACTTCTATACGGTACGTCCTACACCTATCAAAGTTTGCAACATACAAATTCTTGTAACTTTTTACTGGAGCGTCATAGAACCTTGAAATTTTGTAAAAATAAAGTACTCGAGCCTCTTGTCAATTTAAGCTATCGCTCAAAGCTATGCTACTCTTGAGTCCCAAATCAAACACTGATAAAACTTCAAATGGCCCTAACTTCTATACGGTACGTCCTACACCAATCAAAGTATGCAACATACAAATTCTTGTAACTTTTAACTGGAGCGTCATAAAACATTGAAAGTTTGTAACAATAAAGTACTCGAGCCTCTTGTCAATTTAAGCTTTGGCTCAAAGCCTATCAAAGTTTGCAACATACAAATGCTTGTTACTTTTTACTGGAGCGTCATAAAACCTTGAAATTTTGTAACAATAAAGTACTCGAGCCTCTTGTTAATTTAAGTTATCGCTCAAAGCTATGCTACCCTTGAGTCCCAAATCAAACACTGATAAAATTTCAAATGGCCCTAACTTCTATACGGTACGTCCTGCTCGTATCAAAGTTTACAACATACAAATGCTTGTAACTTTTTAATGGAGCGTCATAAAACCTTGAAATTTTGTAACAATAAAGTACTCGAGCGTCTTGTCAATTTAAGCTATCGCTCAAAGCTATGCTACCCTTGAGTCCCAAAACAAACACTGATAAAACCTCAAATGGCCCTAACTTCTATACGGTACGTCCTACACGTATCAAAGTTTGCAACATACAAATGCTTGTAACTTTTAACTGGAGCGTCATAAAACCTTGAAAGTTTGTAACAATAAAGTACTCGAGCATCTTGTCAATTTAAGCTATCGCTCAAAGCTATGCTACCCTTGAGTTCCAAATCAAACACTGATAAAACTTCAAATGGCCCTAACTTCTATACGGTACGTCCTACACCTATCAAAGTTTGCAACATACAAATGCTTGTAACTTTTTAATGGAACCTTGAAATTTTGTAACAATAAAGTACTCGAGCCTCTTGCCAATTTAAGCTATCGCTCAAAGCTATGCTACCCTTGAGTCCCAAAACAAACACTGATAAAACTTCAAATGGCCCTAACTTCTATACGGTACGTCCTATACCAATCAAAGTTGGCAACGTACAAATCCTTGTAACTTTTTACTGGAGCGTTGAAATTTTGTAACAATAAAGTACTCGAGCCTCTTGTCAATTTAAGCTATCGCTCAAAGCTATGCTACCCTTGAGTCCCAAAACAAACACTGATAAAACTTCAAATGGCCCTAACTTCTATACGGTACGTCCTACACCTATCAAAGTTTGCAACATATAAATGCTTGTAACTTTTTACTGGAGCGTCATAAAACCTTGAAATTTTGAAACAATAAAGAACTCGAGCCTCTTGTCAATTTAAGCTATCGCTCAAGGCTATGCTACCCTTGAGTGGCAAGTCAAACATTGATAAAACTACAAATGGCCCTAACTTCTATACGGTACGTCCTACACCTATCAAAGTTTGCAACATATAAATTCTTGTAAATATTTACTGGAGCGTCATAGAAACTTGAAATTTTGTAACAATAAAGTACACGAGCCTCTTGTCAATTTAAGCTATCACTCAAAGCTATGCTACTCTTGAGTCCCAAACTTCAAATGGCCCTAACTTCTATACGGTACGTCCTACACCTATCAAAGTTTGCAACATACAAATTCTTGTAACTTTTTACTGGAGCGTCATAGAACCTTGAAATTTTGTAACAATAAAGTACTCGAGCCTCTTGTCAATTTAAGCTATCGCTCAAAGCAATGCTACTCTTGAGCCCCAAATCAAACACTGATAAAACTTCAAATGGCCCTAATTTCTATACGGTACGTCCTACACCTATCAAAGTTTGCAACATACAAATGCTTGTAACTTTTTACTGGAGCGCCATATAACGTTGAAATTTTGTAACAATAAAGTACTCGAGCCTCTTGTCAATTTAAGCTATCGCTCAAAGCTATGCTACCCTTGAGTCCCAAAACAAACACTGATAAAACTTCAAATGGCCCTAACTTCTATACGGTACGTCCTACACCTATCAAAGTTTGCAACATACAAATGCTTGTAACTTTTTACTGGAGCGTCATAAAACCTTGAAATTTTGGAACAATAAAGAACTCGAGCCTCTTGTCAATTTAAGCTATCGCTCAAAGCTATGCTACCCTTGAGTGGCAAATCAAACACTGATAAAACTTCAAATGGCCCTAACTTCTATACGGTACGTCCTACACCAATCAAAGTTTGCAACATACAAATTCTTGTAACTTTTTACTGGAGCGTCATAGAACCTTGAAATTTTGTAAAAATAAAGTACTCGAGCCTCTTGTCAATTTAAGCTATCGCTCAAAGCTATGCTACTCTTGAGTACCAAATCAAACACTGATAAAACTTCAAATGGCCCTAACTTCTATACGGTACGTCCTACACCAATCAAAGTATGCAACATACAAATTCTTGTAACTTTTAACTGGAGCGTCATAAAACATTGAAAGTTTGTAACAATAAAGTACTCGAGCGTCTTGTCAATTTAAGCTTTGGCTCAAAGCCTATCAAAGTTTGCAACATACAAATGCTTGTTACTTTTTACTGGAGCGTCATAAAACCTTGAAATATTGTAACAATAAAGTACTCGAGCCTCTTGTTAATTTAAGTTATCGCTCAAAGCTATGCTACCCTTGAGTCCCAAATCAAACACTGATAAAATTTCAAATGGCCCTAAATTCTATACGGTACATCGTACACCCATCAAAGTTTGCAACATACAAATGCTTGTAACTTTTTACTGGAGCGCCATAAAACTTTGAAATTTTGTAACAATAAAGTACTCGAGCCTCTTGTCAATTTAAGCTATCGCTCAAAGCTATGCTACCCTTGAGTCCCAAATCAAACACTGAGAAAACTTCAAATGGGCCTAACTTCTATACGGTACGTCCTACTCGTATCAAAGTTTACAACATACAAATGCTTGTAACTTTTTAATGGAGCGTCATAAAACCTTGAAATTTTGTAACAATAAAGTACTCGAGCGTCTTGTCAATTTAAGCTATCGCTCAAAGCTATGCTACCCTTGAGTCCCAAAACAAACACTGATAAAACTTCAAATGGCCTTCTATACGGTACGTCCTACACCTATCAAAGTTTGCAACATACAAATGCTTGTAACTTTTAACTGGAGCGTCATAAAACCTTGAAAGTTTGTAGCATCTTGTCAATTTAAGCTATCGCTCAAAGCTATGCTACCCTTGAGTCCCAAATCAAACACTGATAAGATTTCAAACTGCCCTAACTTCTATACGGTACGTCCTACACCTATCAAAGTTTGCAACATACAAATGCTTGTAACTTTTTACTGGAGCGTCATAAAACCTTGAAATTTTGTAACAATAAAGTACTCGAGCCTCTTGTCAATTTATGCTATCGCTCAAAGCTATGCTACCCTTGAGTGGCAAATCAAACACTGATCAAACTTCAAATGGCCCTAACTTCTATACGGTACGTCCTACACCAATCAAAGTTTGCAACATACAAATTCTTGTAACTTTTAACTGGAGCGTCATAAAACATTGAAAGTTTGTAACAATAAAGTACTCGAGCCTCTTGTCAATTTAAGCTTTGGCTCAAAGCCTATCAAAGTTTGCAACATACAAATGCTTGTTACTTTTTACTGGAGCGTCATAAAACCTTGAAATTTTGTAACAATAAAGTACTCGAGCCTCTTGTTAATTTAAGTTATCGCTCAAAGCTATGCTACCCTTGAGTCCCAAATCAAACACTGATAAAATTTCAAATGGCCCTAAATTCTATACGGTACATCCTACACCTATCAAAGTTTGCAACATACAAATGCTTGTAACTTTTTACTGGAGCGCCATAAAACTTTGAAATTTTGTAACAATAAAGTACTCGAGCCTCTTGTCAATTTAAGCTATCGCTCAAAGCTATGCTACCCTTGAGTCCCAAATCAAACACTGAGAAAACTTCAAATGGGCCTAACTTCTATACGGTACGTCCTACTCGTATCAAAGTTTACAACATACAAATGCTTGTAACTTTTTAATGGAGCGTCATAAAACCTTGAAATTTTGTAACAATAAAGTACTCGAGCGTCTTGTCAATTTAAGCTATCGCTCAAAGCTATGCTACCCTTGAGTCCCAAAACAAACACTGATAAAACTTCAAATGGCCTTCTATACGGTACGTCCTACACCTATCAAAGTTTGCAACATACAAATGCTTGTAACTTTTAACTGGAGCGTCATAAAACCTTGAAAGTTTGTAGCATCTTGTCAATTTAAGCTATCGCTCAAAGCTATGCTACCCTTGAGTCCCAAATCAAACACTGATAAAATTTCAAATTGCCCTAACTTCTATACGGTACGTCCTATACCAATCAAAGTTGGCAACGTACAAATTCTTGTAACTTTTTACTGGAGCGTCATAAAGCCTTGAAATTTTGTAACAATTAAGTACTCGAGCCTCTTGTCAATTTAAGCTATCGCTCAAAGCTATGATACCCTTGAGTCCCAAATCAAACACTGATAAGATTTCAAATGGCCCTAATTTCTATACGGTACGTCCTACACCTATCAAAGTTTGCAACATACAAATGCTTGTAACTTTTTACTGGAGCGCCATAAAACTTTGAAATTTTGTAACAATAAAGTACTCGAGCCTCTTGTCAATTTAAGCTATCGCTCAAAGCTATGCTACCCTTGAGTCCCAAAACAAACACTGATAAAACTTCAAATGGCCCTAACGTCTATACGGTACGTCCTACACCTATCAAAGTTTGCAACATATAAATGCTTGTAACTTTTTACTGGAGCGTCATAAAACCTTGAAATTTTGGAACAATAAAGAACTCGAGCCTCTTGTCAATTTAAGCTATAGCTCAAAGCTATGCTACCCTTGAGTGGCAAATCAAACACTGATAAAACTTCAAATTGCCCTAACTTCTATACGGTACGTCCTACACCTATCAAAGTTTGCAACATACAAATGCTTGTAACTTTTTACTGGAGCGCCATAAAACGTTGAAATTTTGTAAAAATAAAGTACTCGAGCCTCTTGTCAATTTAAGCTTTGGCTCAAAGCCTATCAAAGTTTGCAACATACAAATGCTTGTTACTTTTTACTGGAGCGTCATAAAACCTTGAAATTTTGTAACAATAAAGTACTCGAGCCTCTTGTTAATTTAAGTTATCGCTCAAAGCTATGCTACCCTTGAGTCCCAAATCAAACACTGATAAAATTTCAAATGGCCCTAAATTCTATACGGTACATCCTACACCTATCAAAGTTTGCAACATACAAATGCTTGTAACTTTTTACTGGAGCGTCATAAAACATTGAAAGTTTGTAAAAATAAAGTACTCGAGCCTCTTGTCAATTTAAGCTTTGGCTCAAAGCCTATCAAAGTTTGCAACATACAAATGCTTGTTACTTTTTACTGGAGCGTCATAAAACCTTGAAATTTTGTAACAATAAAGTACTCGAGCCTCTTGTTAATTTAAGTTATCGCTCAAAGCTATGCTACCCTTGAGTCCCAAATCAAACACTGATAAAATTTCAAATGGCCCTAAATTCTATACGGTACATCCTACACCTATCAAAGTTTGCAACATACAAATGCTTGTAACTTTTTACTGGAGCGTCATAAAACCTTGAAATTTTGTAACAATAAAGTATTCGAGCCTCTTGTCAATTTAAGCTATCGCTCAAAGCTATGCTACCCTTGAGTCCCAAATCAAACACTGAGAAAACTTCAAATGGCCCTAACTTCTATACGGTACGTCCTACACCTATCAAAGTTTCCAACATACAAATTCTTGTAACTTTTTACTGGAGCGTCATAGAATCTTGAAATTTTGTAACAATAAAGTACTCGAGCCTCCTGTCAATTTAAGCTATCGCTCAAAGCAATGCTACTCTTGAGCCCCAAATCAAACACTGATAAAACTTCAAATGGCCCTAATTTCTATACGGTACGTCCTACACCTATCAAAGTTTGCAACATACAAATGCTTGTAACTTTTTACTGGAGCGCCATAAAACGTTGAAATTTTGTAACAATAAAGTACTCGAGCCTCTTGTCAATTTAAGCTATCGCTCAAAGCTATGCTACCCTTGAGTCCCAAAACAAACACTGATAAAACTTCAAATGGCCCTAACTTCTATACGGTACGTCCTACACCTATCAAAGTTTGCAACATATAAATTTTTGTAACTTTTTACTGGAGCGTCATAAAACCTTGAAATTTTGGAACAATAAAGAACTCGAGCCTCTTGTCAATTTAAGCTATCGCTCAAAGCTATGCTACCCTTGAGTGGCAAATCAAGCACTGATAAAACTTCAAATGGCCCTAACTTCTATACGGTACGTCCTACACCTATCAAAGTTTGCAACATACAAATTCTTGTAACTTTTTACTGGAGCGTCATAGAACCTTGAAATTTTGTAACAATAAAGTACTCGAGCCTCTTGTCAATTTAAGCTATCGCTCAAAGCTATGCTACTCTTGAGTCCCAAATCAAACACTGATAAAACTTCAAACGGCCCTAACTTCTATACGGTACGTCCTACACCTATCAAATTTTGCAACATACAAATTCTTGTAACTTTTTACTGGAGCGTCATAAAACATTGAAAGTTTGTAACAATAAAGTACTCGAGCCTCTTGTCAATTTAAGCTTTGGCTGAAAGCCTATCAAAGTTTGCAACATACAAATGCTTGTAACTTTTTACTGGAGCGTCATAAAACCTTGAAATTTTGTAACAATAAAGTATTCGAGCCTCTTGTCAATTTAAGCTATCGCTCAAAGCTATGCTACCCTTGAGTCCCAAATCAAACACTGAGAAAACTTCAAATGGCCCTAACTTCTATACGGTACGTCCTACTCGTATCAAAGTTTACAACATACAAATGCTTGTAACTTTTTAATGGAGCGTCATAAAACCTTGAAATTTTGTAACAATAAAGTACTCGAGCGTCTTGTCAATTTAAGCTATCGCTCAAAGCTATGCTACCCTTGAGTCCCAAAACAAACACTGATAAAACTTCAAATGGCCCTAACTTCTATACGGTACGTCCTACACCTATCAAAGTTTGAAACATACAAATGCTTGTAACTTTTAACTGGAGCGTCATAAAACCTTGAAAGTTTGTAACAATAAGGTACTCTAGCATCTTGTCAAGTTAAGCTATCGCTCAAAGCTATGCTACCCTTGAGTTCCAAATCAAACACTGATAAAACTTCAAATGGCCCTAACTTCTATACGGTACGTCCTACACCTATCAAAGTTGGCAACATACAAATGCTTGTAACTTTTTAATGGAACCTTTAAATTTTGTAGCAATAAAGTACTCGAGCCTCTTGCCAATTTAAGCTATCGCTTAAAGCTATGCTACTCTTGAGTCCCAAATCAAACACTGATAAAATTTCAAATTGCCCTACCTTCTATACGGTTTGTCCTATACCAATCAAAGTTGGCAACGTACAAATTCTTGTAACTTTTTACTGGAGCGTCATAAAGCCTTGAAATTTTGTAACAATTAAGTACTCGAGCCTCTTGTCAATTTAAGCTATCGCTCAAAGCTATGATACCCTTGAGTCGCAAATCAAACACTGATAAGATTTCAAACTGCCCTAACTTCTATACGGTACGTCCTACACCTATCAAAGTTTACAACATACAAATGCTTGTAACTTTTTAATGGAGCGTCATAAAACCTTGAAATTTTGTAACAATAAAGTACTCGAGCGTCTTGTCAATTTAAGCTATCGCTCAAAGCTATGCTACCCTTGAGTCCCAAAACAAACACTGATAAAACTTCAAATGGCCCTAACTTCTATACGGTACGTCCTACACCTATCAAAGTTTGAAACATACAAATGCTTGTAACTTTTAACTGGAGCGTCATAAAACCTTGAAAGTTTGTAACAATAAGGTACTCTAGCATCTTGTCAATTTAAGCTATCGCTCAAAGCTATGCTACCCTTGAGTTCCAAATCAAACACTGATAAAACTTCAAATGGCCTTAACTTCTATACGGTACGTCCTACACCTATCAAAGTTTGCAACATACAAATACTTGTAACTTTTTAATGGAACCTTTAAATTTTGTAGCAATAAAGTACTCGAGCCTCTTGCCAATTTAAGCTATCGCTCAAAGCTATGATACCCTTGAGTCGCAAATCAAACACTGATAAGATTTCAAACTGCCCTAACTTCTATACGGTACGTCCTACACCTATCAAAGTTTGCAACATACAAATGCTTGTAACTTTTTACTGGAGCGTCATAAAACCTTGAAATTTTGTAACAATAAAGTACTCGAGCCTCTTGTCAATTTAAGCTATCGCTCAAAGCTATGCTAACCTTGAGTCCCAAAACAAACACTGATAAAACTTCAAATGACCCTAACTTCTATACGGTACGTCCTACACCTATCAAAGTTTGCAACATACAAATGCTTGTAACTTTTTACTGCAGCGTCATAAAACCTTGAAATTTTGTAACAATAAAGTACTCGAGCCTCTTGTCAATTTAAGCTATCGCTCAAAGCTATGCTACCCTTGAGTACCAAATCAAACACTGATAAAACTTCAAATGGTCTTAACTTCTATACGGTACGTCCTACACCTATCAAAATTTGCAACATACAAATGCTTGTAACTTTTTACTGGAGCGTCATAAAACCTTGAAATTTTGTAACAATAAAGTACTCGAGCCTCTTGTCAATATAAGCTATCGCTCAACGCCATGCTCCCCTTGAGTCCTAAAACAAACACTGATAAAACTTCAAATGGCCCTAACTTCTATACGGTACGTCCTACACCTATCAAAATTTGCAACATATAAATGCTTGTAACTTTTTACTGGAGCGTCATAAAACTTTGAAATTTTGAAACAATAAAGAATTCGAGCCTATTGTCAATTTAAGCTATCGCTCAAAGCTATGCTACCCTTGAGTACTCAAATCAAACACTGATAAAACTTCAAATGGTCTTAACTTCTATACGGTACGTCCTACACCTATCAAAGTTAGCAACATACAAATGCTTGTAACTTTTTACTGGAGCGTCATAAAACGTTGAAATTTTGTAACAATAAAGTACTCGAGCCTCTTGTCAATATAAGCTATCGCTCAAAGCCATGCTCCCCTTGAGTCCCAAAACAAACACTGATAAAACTTCAAATGGCCCTAACTTCTATACGGTACATCCTACACCTATCAAAGTTGGCAACGTCCAAATTCTTGTAACTTTTTACTGGAGCGTCATAAAGCCTTGACATTTTGTAACAATTAAGTACTCGAGCCTCTTGTCAATTTAAGCTATCGCTCAAAGCTATGATACCCTTGAGTCGCAAATCAAACACTGATAAGATTTCAAACTGCCCTAACTTCTATACGGTACGTCCTACACCTATCAAAGTTTGCAACATACAAATGCTTGTAACTTTTTACTGGAGCGTCATAAAACCTTGAAATTTTGTAACAATAAAGTACTCGAGCCTCTTGTCAATTTAAGCTATCGCTCAAAGCTATGCTAACCTTGAGTCCTAAAACAAACACTGATAAAACTTCAAATGACCCTAACTTCTATACGGTACGTCCTACACCTATCAAAGTTTGCAACATACAAATGCTTGTAACTTTTTACTGCAGCGTCATAAAACCTTGAAATTTTGTAACAATAAAGTACTCGAGCCTCTTGTCAATTTAAGCTATCGCTCAAAGCTATGCTACCCTTGAGTACCAAATCAAACACTGATAAAACTTCAAATGGTCTTAACTTCTATACGGTACGTCCTACACCTATCAAAGTTAGCAACATACAAATGCTTGTAACTTTTCACTGGAGCGTCATAAAACGTTGAAATTTTGTAACAATAAAGTACTCGAGCCTCTTGTCAATATAAGCTATCGGTCAAAGCCATGCTCCCGTTGAGTCCCAAAACAAACACTGATAAAACTTCAAATGGCCCTAACTTCTATACGGTACGTCCTACACCTATCAAAATTTGCAACATATAAATTCTTGTAACTTTTTACTGGAGCGTCATAGAACCTTGAAATTTTGTAACAATAAAGTACCCGAGACTTTTTTAAATTTAAGCTATCGCTCAAAGCTATGCTACCCTTGAGTCCCAAATCAAACACTGAGAAAACTTCAAATGGCCCTAACTTCTATACGGTACGTCCTACTCGTATCAAAGTTTACAACATACAAATGCTTGTAACTTTTTAATGGAGCGTCATAAAACCTTGAAATTTTGTAACAATAAAGTACTCGAGCGTCTTGTCAATTTAAGCTATCGCTCAAAGCTATGCTACCCTTGAGTCCCAAAACAAACACTGATAAAACTTCAAATGGCCCTAACTTCTATACGGTACGTCCTACACCTATCAAAGTTTGAAACATACAAATGCTTGTAACTTTTAACTGGAGCGTCATAAAACCTTGAAAGTTTGTAACAATAAGGTACTCTAGCATCTTGTCAAGTTAAGCTATCGCTCAAAGCTATGCTACCCTTGAGTTCCAAATCAAACACTGATAAAACTTCAAATGGCCCTAACTTCTATACGGTACGTCCTACACCTATCAAAGTTGGCAACATACAAATGCTTGTAACTTTTTAATGGAACCTTTAAATTTTGTAGCAATAAAGTACTCGAGCCTCTTGCCAATTTAAGCTATCGCTTAAAGCTATGCTACTCTTGAGTCCCAAATGAAACACTGATAAAATTTCAAATTGCCCTACCTTCTATACGGTTTGTCCTATACCAATCAAAGTTGGCAACGTACAAATTCTTGTAACTTTTTACTGGAGCGTCATAAAGCCTTGAAATTTTGTAACAATTAAGTACTCGAGCCTCTTGTCAATTTAAGCTATCGCTCAAAGCTATGATACCCTTGAGTCGCAAATCAAACACTGATAAGATTTCAAACTGCCCTAACTTCTATACGGTACGTCCTACACCTATCAAAGTTTACAACATACAAATGCTTGTAACTTTTTAATGGAGCGTCATAAAACCTTGAAATTTTGTAACAATAAAGTACTCGAGCGTCTTGTCAATTTAAGCTAACGCTCAAAGCTATGCTACCCTTGAGTCCCAAAACAAACACTGATAAAACTTCAAATGGCCCTAACTTCTATACGGTACGTCCTACACCTATCAAAGTTTGAAACATACAAATGCTTGTAACTTTTAACTGGAGCGTCATAAAACCTTGAAAGTTTGTAACAATAAGGTACTCTAGCATCTTGTCAATTTAAGCTATCGCTCAAAGCTATGCTACCCTTGAGTTCCAAATCAAACACTGATAAAACTTCAAATGGCCTTAACTTCTATACGGTACGTCCTACACCTATCAAAGTTTGCAACATACAAATGCTTGTAACTTTTTAATGGAACCTTTAAATTTTGTAGCAATAAAGTACTCGAGCCTCTTGCCAATTTAAGCTATCGCTCAAAGCTATGATACCCTTGAGTCGCAAATCAAACACTGATAAGATTTCAAACTGCCCTAACTTCTATACGGTACGTCCTACACCTATCAAAGTTTGCAACATACAAATGCTTGTAACTTTTTACTGGAGCGTCATAAAACCTTGAAATTTTGTAACAATAAAGTACTCGAGCCTCTTGTCAATTTAAGCTATCGCTCAAAGCTATGCTAACCTTGAGTCCCAAAACAAACACTGATAAAACTTCAAATGACCCTAACTTCTATACGGTACGTCCTACACCTATCAAAGTTTGCAACATACAAATGCTTGTAACTTTTTACTGCAGCGTCATAAAACCTTGAAATTTTGTAACAATAAAGTACTCGAGCCTCTTGTCAATTTAAGCTATCGCTCAAAGCTATGCTACCCTTGAGTACCAAATCAAACACTGATAAAACTTCAAATGGTCTTAACTTCTATACGGTACGTCCTACACCTATCAAAATTTGCAACATACAAATGCTTGTAACTTTTTACTGGAGCGTCATAAAACCTTGAAATTTTGTAACAATAAAGTACTCGAGCCTCTTGTCAATATAAGCTATCGCTCAACGCCATGCTCCCCTTGAGTCCTAAAACAAACACTGATAAAACTTCAAATGGCCCTAACTTCTATACGGTACGTCCTACACCTATCAAAATTTGCAACATATAAATGCTTGTAACTTTTTACTGGAGCGTCATAAAACTTTGAAATTTTGAAACAATAAAGAATTCGAGCCTATTGTCAATTTAAGCTATCGCTCAAAGCTATGCTACCCTTGAGTACCAAATCAAACACTGATAAAACTTCAAATGGTCTTAACTTCTATACGGTACGTCCTACACCTATCAAAGTTAGCAACATACAAATGCTTGTAACTTTTTACTGGAGCGTCATAAAACGTTGAAATTTTGTAACAATAAAGTACTCGAGCCTCTTGTCAATATAAGCTATCGCTCAAAGCCATGCTCCCCTTGAGTCCCAAAACAAACACTGATAAAACTTCAAATGGCCCTAACTTCTATACGGTACATCCTACACCTATCAAAGTTGGCAACGTCCAAATTCTTGTAACTTTTTACTGGAGCGTCATAAAGCCTTGACATTTTGTAACAATTAAGTACTCGAGCCTCTTGTCAATTTAAGCTATCGCTCAAAGCTATGATACCCTTGAGTCGCAAATCAAACACTGATAAGATTTCAAACTGCCCTAACTTCTATACGGTACGTCCTACACCTATCAAAGTTTGCAACATACAAATGCTTGTAACTTTTTACTGGAGCGTCATAAAACCTTGAAATTTTGTAACAATAAAGTACTCGAGCCTCTTGTCAATTTAAGCTATCGCTCAAAGCTATGCTAACCTTGAGTCCTAAAACAAACACTGATAAAACTTCAAATGACCCTAACTTCTATACGGTACGTCCTACACCTATCAAAGTTTGCAACATACAAATGCTTGTAACTTTTTACTGCAGCGTCATAAAACCTTGAAATTTTGTAACAATAAAGTACTCGAGCCTCTTGTCAATTTAAGCTATCGCTCAAAGCTATGCTACCCTTGAGTACCAAATCAAACACTGATAAAACTTCAAATGGTCTTAACTTCTATACGGTACGTCCTACACCTATCAAAGTTAGCAACATACAAATGCTTGTAACTTTTCACTGGAGCGTCATAAAACGTTGAAATTTTGTAACAATAAAGTACTCGAGCCTCTTGTCAATATAAGCTATCGGTCAAAGCCATGCTCCCGTTGAGTCCCAAAACAAACACTGATAAAACTTCAAATGGCCCTAACTTCTATACGGTACGTCCTACACCTATCAAAATTTGCAACATATAAATTCTTGTAACTTTTTACTGGAGCGTCATAGAACCTTGAAATTTTGTAACAATAAAGTACCCGAGACTTTTTTAAATTTAAGCTATCGCTCAAAGCTATGCTACTCTTGAGTCCCAAATCAAACACTGATAAAACTTCAAATGGCCCTAATTTCTATACGGTACGTCCTACACCTATCAAAGTTTGCAACATACAAATGCTTGTAACTTTTTACTGGAGCGTCATAAAACGTTGAAATTTTGTAACAATAAAAAACTCGAGCCTCTTGTCAATTTAAGCTATCGCTCAAAGCTATGATACCCTTGAGTCCCAAATCAAACACTGATAAGATTTCAAACTGCCCTAACTTCTATACGGTACGTCCTACACCTATCAAAGTTTGCAACATACAAATGCTTGTAACTTTTTACTGGAGCGTCATAAAACCTTGAAATTTTGTAACAATAAAGGACTCGAGCCTCTTGTCAATTTAAGCTATCGCTCAAAGCTATGCTAACCTTGAGTCCCAAAACAAACACTGATAAAACTTCAAATGGCCCTAACTTCTATACGGTACGTCCTACACCTATCAAAGTTTGCAACATACAAATTCTTGTAACTTTTTACTGGAGCGTCATAGAACCTTGAAATTTTGTAACAATAAAGAACTCGAGCCTCTTGTCAATTTAAGCTATCGCTCAAAGCTATGCTACCCTTGAGTGGCAAATCAAACACTGATAAAACTTCAAATGGCCCTAACTTCTATACGGTACGTCCTACACCTATCAAAGTTTGCAACATACAAATTCTTGTAACTTTTTACTGGAGCGTCATAGAACCTTGAAATTTTGTAACAATAAAGTACTCGAGCCTTTTTTAAATTTAAGCTATCGCTCAAAGCTATGCTACTCCTGAGTCCCAAATCAAACACTGATAAAACTTCAAATGGCCCTAATTTCTATACGGTACGTCCTACACCTATCAAAGTTTGCAACATACAAATGCTTGTAACTTTTTACTGGAGCGTCATAAAACGTTGAAATTTTGTAACAATAAAGAACTCGAGCCTCTTGTCAATTTAAGCTATCGCTCAAAGCTATGATACCCTTGAGTCCCAAATCAAACACTGATAAGATTTCAAACTGCCCTAACTTCTATACGGTACGTCCTACACCTATCAAAGTTTGCAACATACATACAAATGCTTGTAACTTTTTACTGGAGCGTCATAAAACCTTGAAATTTTGTAACAATAAAGTACTCGAGCCTCTTGTCAATTTAAGCTATCGCTCAAAGCTATGCTAACCTTGAGTCCCAAAACAAACACTGATAAAACTTCAAATGGCCCTAACTTCTATACGGTACGTCCTACACCTATCAAAGTTTGCAACATACAAATGCTTGTAACTTTTTACTGCAGCGTCATAAAACCTTGAAATTTTGTAACAATAAAGTACTCGAGCCTCTTGTCAATTTAAGCTATCGCTCAAAGCTATGCTACCCTTGAGTACCAAATCAAACACTGATAAAACTTCAAATGGTCTTAACTTCTATACGGTACGTCCTACACCTATAAAAATTTGCAACATACAAATGCTTGTAACTTTTTACTGGAGCGTCATAAAACGTTGAAATTTTGTAACAATAAAGTACTCGAGCCTCTTGTCAATATAAGCTATCGGTCAAAGCCATGCTCCCCTTGAGTCCCAAATCAAACACTGATAAAACTTCAAATGGCCCTAATATCTATACGGTACGTCCTACACCTATCAAAGTTTGCAACATACAAATGCTTGTAACTTTTTACTGGAGCGTCATAAAACGTTGAAATTTTGTAACAATAAAGAACTCGAGCCTCTTGTCAATTTAAGCTATCGCTCAAAGGTATGCTACCCTTGAGTGGCAAATCAAACACTGATAAAACTTCAAATGGCCCTAACTTCTATACGGTACGTCCTACACCTATCAAAGTTTGCAGCATACAAATACTTGTAACTTTTTACTGGAGCGTCATAAAACCTGACAATTTTTTAACAATAAAGTACTCGAGCCTCTTGTCAATTTAAGTTATCGCTCAAAGCTATGCTACCCTTGAGTCCCAAATCAGACACTGATAAAATTTCAAATGGCCGTAACTTCTATACGGTACGTCCCACACCTATCAAAGTTTGCAACTTACAAATGCTTCTAACTTTTTACTGGAGCGTCATAAAACCTTGAAAGTTTGTAAAAATAAAGTACTCGAGCCTCTTGTCAATTTAAGCTATCGCTCAAAGCCTATCAAAGTTTGCAACATACAAATGCTTGTAACTTTTTACTGGAGCGTCATAAAACGTTGAAATTTTGTAACAATAAAGTACTCGAGCCTCTTGTCAATTTAAGCTATCGCTCAAAGCTATGCTACCCTTGAGTCCCAAAACAAACACTGATAAAACTTCAAATGGCCCTAACTTCTATACGGTACGTCCTACACCTATCAAAGTTTGCAACATACACATGCTTGTAACTTTTTACTGGAGTGTCATAAAACGTTGCAATTTTGTAACAAAAAAGTACTCGAGCCTCTTGTCAATTTAAGCTATCGCTCAAAGCTATGCTACCCTTGAGTCCCAAAACAAACACTGATAAGATTTCAAACTGCCCTAACTTCTATACGGTACGTCCTACACCTATCAAAGTTTGCAACATACAAATGCTTGTAACTTTTTACTGGAGCGTCATAAAACCTTGAAATTTTGTAACAATAAAGGACTCGAGCCTCTTGTCAACTTAAGCTATCGCTCAAAGCTATGCTAACCTTGAGTCCCAAAACAAACACTGATAAAACTTCAAATGGCCCTAACTTCTATACGGTACGTCCTACACCTATCAAAGTTTGCAACATACAAATGCTTGTAACTTTTTACTGCAGCGTCATAAAACCTTGAAATTTTGAAACAATAAAGAACTCGAGCCTCTTGTCAATTTAAGCTATCGCTCAAAGCTATGCTACCCTTGAGTGGCAAATCAAACACTGATAAAACTTCAAATGGCCCTAACTTCTATACGGTACGTCCTACACCTATCAAAGTTTGCAACATACAAATTCTTGTAACTTTTTACTGGAGCGTCATAGAACCTTGAAATTTTGTAACAATAAAGTACTCGAGCCTTTTTTAAATTTAAGCTATCGCTCAAAGCTATGCTACTCCTGAGTCCCAAATCAAACACTGATAAAACTTCAAATGGCCCTAATTTCTATACGGTACGTCCTACACCTATCAAAGTTTGCAACATACAAATGCTTGTAACTTTTTACTGGAGCGTCATAAAACGTTGAAATTTTGTAACAATAAAGAACTCGAGCCTCTTGTCAATTTAAGCTATCGCTCAAAGCTATGATACCCTTGAGTCCCAAATCAAACACTGATAAGACTTCAAACTGCCCTAACTTCTATACGGTACGTCCTACACCTATCAAAGTTTGCAACATACATACAAATGCTTGTAACTTTTTACTGGAGCGTCATAAAACCTTGAAATTTTGTAACAATAAAGTACTCGAGCCTCTTGTCAATTTAAGCTATCGCTCAAAGCTATGCTAACCTTGAGTCCCAAAACAAACACTGATAAAACTTCAAATGGCCCTAACTTCTATACGGTACGTCCTACACCTATCAAAGTTTGCAACATACAAATGCTTGTAACTTTTTACTGCAGCGTCATAAAACCTTGAAATTTTGTAACAATAAAGTACTCGAGCCTCTTGTCAATTTAAGCTATCGCTCAAAGCTATGCTACCCTTGAGTACCAAATCAAACACTGATAAAACTTCAAATGGTCTTAACTTCTATACGGTACGTCCTACACCTATAAAAATTTGCAACATACAAATGCTTGTAACTTTTTACTGGAGCGTCATAAAACGTTGAAATTTTGTAACAATAAAGTACTCGAGCCTCTTGTCAATATAAGCTATCGGTCAAAGCCATGCTCCCCTTGAGTCCCAAATCAAACACTGATAAAACTTCAAATGGCCCTAATATCTATACGGTACGTCCTACACCTATCAAAGTTTGCAACATACAAATGCTTGTAACTTTTTACTGGAGCGTCATAAAACGTTGAAATTTTGTAACAATAAAGAACTCGAGCCTCTTGTCAATTTAAGCTATCGCTCAAAGGTATGCTACCCTTGAGTGGCAAATCAAACACTGATAAAACTTCAAATGGCCCTAACTTCTATACGGTACGTCCTACACCTATCAAAGTTTGCAGCATACAAATACTTGTAACTTTTTACTGGAGCGTCATAAAACCTGACAATTTTTTAACAATAAAGTACTCGAGCCTCTTGTCAATTTAAGTTATCGCTCAAAGCTATGCTACCCTTGAGTCCCAAATCAGACACTGATAAAATTTCAAATGGCCGTAACTTCTATACGGTACGTCCCACACCTATCAAAGTTTGCAACTTACAAATGCTTCTAACTTTTTACTGGAGCGTCATAAAACCTTGAAAGTTTGTAAAAATAAAGTACTCGAGCCTCTTGTCAATTTAAGCTATCGCTCAAAGCCTATCAAAGTTTGCAACATACAAATGCTTGTAACTTTTTACTGGAGCGTCATAAAACGTTGAAATTTTGTAACAATAAAGTACTCGAGCCTCTTGTCAATTTAAGCTATCGCTCAAAGCTATGCTACCCTTGAGTCCCAAAACAAACACTGATAAAACTTCAAATGGCCCTAACTTCTATACGGTACGTCCTACACCTATCAAAGTTTGCAACATACACATGCTTGTAACTTTTTACTGGAGTGTCATAAAACGTTGCAATTTTGTAACAAAAAAGTACTCGAGCCTCTTGTCAATTTAAGCTATCGCTCAAAGCTATGCTACCCTTGAGTCCCAAAACAAACACTGATAAAACTTCAAATGGCCCTAACTTCTATACGGTACGTCCTACACCTATCAAAGTTTGCAACATATAAATGCTTGTAACTTTTTACTGGAGCGTCATAAAACCTTGAAATTTTGAAACAATAAAGTACTCGATCCTCTTGTCAATTTAAGTTATCGCTCAAAGCTGTGCTACCCTTGAGTCCCAAATCAAACACTGATAAAACATCAAATGGCCCTAACTTCTATACGGTACGTCCTACACCTATCAAAGTTTGCAGCTTGTAACTTTTTACTGGAGCGTCATAGAACCTTGAAATTTTGTAACAATAAAGTACTCGAGCGTCTTGTCAATTTAAGCTATCGCTCAAAACTATGCTACTCTTGAGTCCCAAATCAAACACTTATAAAACTTCAAATGGCCCTAATTTCTATACGGTACGTCCTACACCTATCAAAGTTAGCAACATACAAATGCTTGTAACTTTTTACTGGAGAGTCATAAAACGTTGAAATTTTGTAACAATAAAGTACTCGAGCCTCTTGTCAATATAAGCTATCGCTCAACGCCATGCTCCCCTTGAGTCCCAAAACAAACACTGATAAAACTTCAAATGGCCCTAACTTCTATACAGTACGTCCTACACCTATCAAAATTTGCAACATATAAATGCTTGTAACTTTTTACTGGAGCGTCATAAAACTTTGAAATTTTGAAACAATAAAGAATTCGAGCCTCTTGTCAATTTAAGCTATCGCTCAAAGCTATGCTACCCTTGAGTACCAAATCAAACACTGATAAAACTTCAAATGGTCTTAACTTCTATACGGTACGTCCTACACCTATCAAAGTTAGCAACATACAAATGCTTGTAACTTTTTACTGGAGCGTCATAAAACGTTGAAATTTTGTAACAATAAAGTACTCGAGCCTCTTGTCAATATAAGCTATCGCTCAAAGCCATGCTCCCCTTGAGTCCCAAAACAAACACTGATAAAACTTCAAATGGCCCTAACTTCTATACGGTACGTCCTACACCTATCAAAGTTGGCAACGTACAAATTCTTGTAACTTTTTACTGGAGCGTCATAAAGCCTTGACATTTTGTAACAATTAAGTACTCGAGCCTCTTGTCAATTTAAGCTATCGCTCAAAGCTATGATACCCTTGAGTCGCAAATCAAACACTGATAAGATTTCAAACTGCCCTAACTTCTATACGGTACGTCCTACACCTATCAAAGTTTGCAACATACAAATGCTTGTAACTTTTTACTGGAGCGTCATAAAACCTTGAAATTTTGTAACAATAAAGTACTCGAGCCTCTTGTCAATTTAAGCTATCGCTCAAAGCTATGCTAACCTTGAGTCCTAAAACAAACACTGATAAAACTTCAAATGACCCTAACTTCTATACGGTACGTCCTACACCTATCAAAGTTTGCAACATACAAATGCTTGTAACTTTTTACTGCAGCGTCATAAAACCTTGAAATTTTGTAACAATAAAGTACTCGAGCCTCTTGTCAATTTAAGCTATCGCTCAAAGCTATGCTACCCTTGAGTACCAAATCAAACACTGATAAAACTTCAAATGGTCTTAACTTCTATACGGTACGTCCTACACCTATCAAAGTTAGCAACATACAAATGCTTGTAACTTTTTACTGGAGCGTCATAAAACGTTGAAATTTTGTAACAATAAAGTACTCGAGCCTCTTGTCAATATAAGCTATCGGTCAAAGCCATGCTCCCGTTGAGTCCCAAAACAAACACTGATAAAACTTCAAATGGCCCTAACTTCTATACGGTACGTCCTACACCTATCAAAATTTGCAACATATAAATTCTTGTAACTTTTTACTGGAGCGTCATAAAACCTTGAAATTTTGAAACAATAAAGAATTCGAGCCTCTTGTCAATTTAAGCTATCGCTCAAAGCTATGCTACCCTTGAGTGGCAAATCAAACACTGATAAAACTTCAAATGGCCCTAACTTCTATACGGTACGTCCTACACCTATCAAAGTTTGCAACATTCAAATTCTTGTAACTTTTTACTGGAGCGTCATAGAACCTTGAAATTTTGTAACAATAAAGTACTCGAGACTTTTTTAAATTTAAGCTATCGCTCAAAGCTATGCTACTCTTGAGTCCCAAATCAAACACTGATAAAACTTCAAATGGCCCTAATTTCTATACGGTACGTCCTACACCTATCAAAGTTTGCAACATACAAATGCTTGTAACTTTTTACTGGAGCGTCATAAAACGTTGAAATTTTGTAACAATAAAAAACTCGAGCCTCTTGTCAATTTAAGCTATCGCTCAAAGCTATGATACCCTTGAGTCCCAAATCAAACACTGATAAGATTTCAAACTGCCCTAACTTCTATACGGTACGTCCTACACCTATCAAAGTTTGCAACATACAAATGCTTGTAACTTTTTACTGGAGCGTCATAAAACCTTGAAATTTTGTAACAATAAAGGACTCGAGCCTCTTGTCAATTTAAGCTATCGCTCAAAGCTATGCTAACCTTGAGTCCCAAAACAAACACTGATAAAACTTCAAATGGCCCTAACTTCTATACGGTACGTCCTACACCTATCAAAGTTTGCAACATACAAATGCTTGTAACTTTTTACTGCAGCGTCATAAAACCTTGAAATTTTGTAACAATAAAGTACTCGAGCCTCTTGTCAATTTAAGCTATCGCTCAAAGCTATGCTACCCTTGAGTACCAAATCAAACACTGATAAAACTTCAAATGGTCTTAACTTCTATACGGTACGTCCTACACCTATCAAAGTTAGCAACATACAAATGCTTGTAACTTTTTACTGGAGCGTCATAAAACGTTGAAATTTTGTAACAATAAAGTACTCGAGCCTCTTGTCAATATAAGCTATCGGTCAAAGCCATGCTCCCGTTGAGTCCCAAAACAAACACTGATAAAACTTCAAATGGCCCTAACTTCTATACGGTACGTCCTACACCTATCAAAATTTGCAACATATAAATTCTTGTAACTTTTTACTGGAGCGTCATAAAACCTTGAAATTTTGAAACAATAAAGAATTCGAGCCTCTTGTCAATTTAAGCTATCGCTCAAAGCTATGCTACCCTTGAGTGGCAAATCAAACACTGATAAAACTTCAAATGGCCCTAACTTATATACGGTACGTCCTACACCTATCAAAGTTTGCAACATTCAAATTCTTGTAACTTTTTACTGGAGCGTCATAGAACCTTGAAATTTTGTAACAATAAAGTACTCGAGACTTTTTTAAATTTAAGCTATCGCTCAAAGCTATGCTACTCTTGAGTCCCAAATCAAACACTGATAAAACTTCAAATGGCCCTAATTTCTATACGGTACGTCCTACACCTATCAAAGTTTGCAACATACAAATGCTTGTAACTTTTTACTGGAGCGTCATAAAACGTTGAAATTTTGTAACAATAAAAAACTCGAGCCTCTTGTCAATTTAAGCTATCGCTCAAAGCTATGATACCCTTGAGTCCCAAATCAAACACTGATAAGATTTCAAACTGCCCTAACTTCTATACGGTACGTCCTACACCTATCAAAGTTTGCAACATACAAATGCTTGTAACTTTTTACTGGAGCGTCATAAAACGTTGAAATTTTGTAACAATAAAAAACTCGAGCCTCTTGTCAATTTAAGCTATCGCTCAAAGCTATGATACCCTTGAGTCCCAAATCAAACACTGATAAGATTTCAAACTGCCCTAACTTCTATACGGTACGTCCTACACCTATCAAAGTTTGCAACATACATACAAATGCTTGTAACTTTTTACTGGAGTGTCATAAAACCTTGAAATTTTGTAACAATAAAGTACTCGAGCCTCTTGTCAATTTGAGCTATCGCTCAAAGCTATGCTAACCTTGAGTCCCAAAACAAACACTGATAAAACTTCAAATGGCCCTAACTTCTATACGGTACGTCCTACACCTATCAAAGTTTGCAACATACAAATGCTTGTAACTTTTTACTGCAGCGTCATAAAACCTTGAAATTTTGTAACAATAAAGTACTCGAGCCTCTTGTCAATTTAAGCTATCGCTCAAAGCTATGCTACCCTTGAGTACCAAATCAAACACTGATAAAACTTCAAATGGTCTTAACTTCTATACGGTACGTCCTACACCTATCAAAATTTGCAACATACAAATGCTTGTAACTTTTTACTGGAGCGTCATAAAACGTTGAAATTTTGTAACAATAAAGTACTCGAGCCTCTTGTCAATATAAGCTATCGCTCAAAGCCATGCTCCCCTTGAGTCCCAAATCAAACACTGATAAAACTTCAAATGGCCCTAATATCTATACGGTACGTCCTACACCTATCAAAGTTTGCAACATACAAATGCTTGTAACTTTTTACTGGAGCGTCATAAAACGTTGAAATTTTGTAACAATAAAGAACTCGAGCCTCTTGTCAATTTAAGCTATCGCTCAAAGGTATGCTACCCTTGAGTGGCAAATCAAACACTGATAAAACTTCAAATGGCCCTAACTTCTATACGGTACGTCCTACACCTATCAAAGTTTGCAGCATACAAATGCTTGTAACTTTTCACTGGAGCGTCATAAAATCTGACAATTTTGTAACAATAAAGTACTCGAGCCTCTTGTCAATTTAAGTTATCGCTCAAAGCTATGCTACCCTTGAGTCCCAAATCAGACACTGATAAAATTTCAAATGGCCGTAACTTCTATACGGTACGTCCCACACCTATCAAAGTTTGCAACTTACAAATGCTTCTAACTTTTTACTGGAGCGTCATAAAACCTTGAAAGTTTGTAAAAATAAAGTACTCGAGCCTCTTGTCAATTTAAGCTATCGCTCAAAGCCTATCAAAGTTTGCAACATACAAATGCTTGTAACTTTTTACTGGAGCGTCATAAAACCTTGAAATTTTGAAACAATAAAGTACTCGATCCTCTTGTCAATTTAAGTTATCGCTCAAAGCTGTGCTACCCTTGAGTCCCAAATCAAACACTGATAAAACATCAAATGGCTCTAACTTCTATACGGTACGTCCTACACCTATCAAAGTTTGCAGCTTGTAACTTTTTACTGGAGCGTCATAGAACCTTGAAATTTTGTAACAATAAAGTACTCGAGCCTCTTGTCAATTTAAGCTATCGCTCAAAGCTATGCTACCCTTGAGTCCCAAAACAAACACTGATAAAACTTCAAATGGCCCTAACTTCTATACGGTACGTCCTACACCTATCAAAGTTTGCAACATACACATGCTTGTAACTTTTTACTGGAGTGTCATAAAACGTTGAAATTTTGTAACAATAAAGTACTCGAGCCTCTTGTCAATTTAAGCTATCGCTCAAAGCTATGCTACCCTTGAGTCCCAAAACAAACACTGATAAAACTTCAAATGGCCCTAACTTCTATACGGTACGTCCTACACCTATCAAAGTTTGCAACATATAAATGCTTGTAACTTTTTACTGGAGCGTCATAAAACCTTGAAATTTTGAAACAATAAAGTACTCGATCCTCTTGTCAATTTAAGTTATCGCTCAAAGCTGTGCTACCCTTGAGTCCCAAATCAAACACTGATAAAACATCAAATGGCCCTAACTTCTATACGGTACGTCCTACACCTATCAAAGTTTGCAGCTTGTAACTTTTTACTGGAGCGTCATAGAACCTTGAAATTTTGTAACAATAAAGTACTCGAGCGTCTTGTCAATTTAAGCTATAGCTCAAAACTATGCTACTCTTGAGTCCCAAATCAAACACTTATAAAACTTCAAATGGCCCTAATTTCTATACGGTACGTCCTACACCTAGCAAAGTTTGCAACATACAAATGCTTGTAACTTTTTACTGGAGCGTCATAAAACGTTGAAATTTTGTAACAATAAAGAACTCGAGCCTCTTGTCAATTTAAGCTATCGCTCAAAGGTATGCTACCCTTGAGTGGCAAATCAAACACTGATAAAACTTCAAATGGCCCTAACTTCTATACGGTACGTCCTACACCTATCAAAGTTTGCAGCATACAAATGCTTGTAACTTTTTACTGGAGCGTCATAAAACCTGACAATTTTGTAACAATAAAGTACTCGAGCCTCTTGTCAATTTAAGTTATCGCTCAAAGCTATGCTACCCTTGAGTCCCAAATCAGACACTGATAAAATTTCAAATGGCCGTAACTTCTATACGGTACGTCCCACACCTATCCAAGTTTGCAACTTACAAATGCTTCTAACTTTTTACTGGAGCGACATAAAACCTTGAAAGTTTGTAAAAATAAAGTACTCGAGCCTCTTGTCAATTTAAGCTATCGCTCAAAGCCTATCAAAGTTTGCAACATACAAATGCTTGTAACTTTTTACTGGAGCGTCATAAAACCTTGAAATTTTGAAACAATAAAGTACTCGATCCTCTTGTCAATTTAAGTTATCGCTCAAAGCTGTGCTACCCTTGAGTCCCAAATCAAACACTGATAAAACATCAAATGGCTCTAACTTCTATACGGTACGTCCTACACCTATCAAAGTTTGCAGCTTGTAACTTTTTACTGGAGCGTCATAGAACCTTGAAATTTTGTAACAATAAAGTACTCGAGCGTCTTGTCAATTTAAGCTATCGCTCAAAGCTATGCTACTCTTGAGTCCCAAATCAAACACTGATAAAACTTCAAATGGCCCTTATTTCTATACGGTACGTCCTACACCTATCAAAGTTTGCAACATACAAATGCTTGTAACTTTTTACTAGAGCGTCATAAAACCTTGAAATTTTGTAACAATAAAGTACTCGAGCGTCTTGTCAATTTATGCTATCGCTCAAAGCTATGCTACTCTTGAGTCCCAAATCGAACACTGATAAAACTTCAAATGTCCCTAATTTCTAGACGGTACGTCCTACACCTATCAAAGTTTGCAACATACAAATGCTTGTAACTTTTTACTGGAGCGTCATAAAACGTTGAAATTTTGTAACAATAAAGTACTCGAGCCTCTTGTCAATTTAAGCTATCGCTCAAAGCTATGCTACCCGTGAGTCCCAAAACAAACACTGATAAAACTTCAAATGGCCCTAACTTCTATACGGTACGTCCTACACCTATCAAAGTTTGCAACATACAAATGCTTGTAACTTTTTACTGGAGCGTCATAAAACCTTGAAATTTTGAAACAATAAAGAACTCGAGACTCTGGTCAATTTAAGATATCGCTCAAAGCTATGCTACCCTTGAGTGGCAAATCAAACACTGATAAAAGTTCAAATGGCCCTAACTTCTATACGGTACGTCCTACACCTATCAAAGTTTGCAACATACAAATTCTTGTAACTTTTTACTGGAGCGTCATAGAACCTTGAAATTTTGTAACAATAAAGTACTCGAGCCTCTTGTCAATTTAAGGTATCGCTCAAAGCAATGCTACTCTTGAGCCCCAAATGAAACACTGATAAAACTTCAAATGGCCCTAACTTCTATACGGTACGTCCTACACCTATCAAAGTTTGTAACATACAAATGCTTGTAACTTTTTACTGGAGCGTCATAAAACCTTGAAATTTTGAAACAATAAAGTACTCGATCCTCTTGTCAATTTAAGTTATCGCTCAAAGCTGTGCTACCCTTGAGTCCCAAATCAAACACTGATAAAACATCAAATGGCCCTAACTTCTATACGGTACGTCCTACACCTATCAAAGTTTGCAGCTTGTAACTTTTTACTGGAGCGTCATAGAACCTTGAAATTTTGTAACAATAAAGTACTCGAGCGTCTTGTCAATTTAAGCTATCGCTCAAAACTATGCTACTCTTGAGTCCCAAATCAAACACTGATAAAACTTCAAATGGCCCTAATTTCTATACGGTACGTAGTACACCTATCAAAGTTTGCAACATACAAATGCTTGTAACTTTTTACTGGAGCGTCATAAAACCTTGAAATTTTGTAACAATAAAGAACTCGAGCGTCTTGTCAATTTAAGCTATCGCTCAAAGCTATGCTACTCTTGAGTCCCAAATCAAACACTGATAAAACTTCAAATGGCCCTAATTTCTATACGGTACGTCCTACACCTATCAAAGTTTGCAACATACAAATGCTTGTAACTTTTTACTGGAGCGTCATAAAACCTTGAAATTTTGTAACAATAAAGTACTCGAGCCTCTTGTCAATTTAAGCTATCGCTCAAAGCTATGCTACCCTTGAGCCCCAAAACAAACACTGATAAAACTTCAAATGGCCCTAACTTCTATACGGTACGCCCTACACCTATCAAAGTTTGCAGCATACAAATGCTTGTAACTTTTTACTGGAGCGTCATAAAACCTGACAATTTTGTAACAATAAAGTACTCGAGCCTCTTGTCAATTTAAGCTATCGCTCAAAGCTATGCTACCCTTGAGTCCCAAATCAGACACTGATAAAATTTCAAATGGCCGTAACTTATATACGGTACGTCCCACACCTATCAAAGTTTGCAACTTACAAATGCTTCTAACTTTTTACTGGAGCGTCATAAAACCTTGAAAGTTTGTAAAAATAAAGTACTCGAGCCTCTTGTCAATTTAAGCTATCGCTCAAATCCTATCAAAGTTTGCAACATACAAATGCTTGTAACTTTTTACTGGAGCGTCATAAAACCTTGAAATTTTGAAACAAAGTATTCGATCCTCTTGTCAATTTAAGTTATCGCTCAAAGCTGTGCTACCCTTGAGTCCCAAATCAAACACTGATAAAACATCAAATGGCCCTAACTTCTATACGGTACGTCCTACACCTATCAAAGTTTGCAGCTTGTAACTTTTTACTGGAGCGTCATAGAACCTTGAAATTTTGTAGCAATAAAGTACTCGAGCGTCTTGTCAATTTAAGCTATCGCTCAAAGCTATGCTACCCTTGAGTCCCAAATCAAACACTGAGAAAACTTCAAATGGCCCTAACTTCTATACGGTACTTCCTATACCAATCAAAGTTTGCAACGTACAAATTCTTGTAACTTTTTACTGGAGCGTCATAGAACCTTGAAATTTTGTAACAATAAAGTACTCGAGCCTCTTGTCAATTTAAGGTATCGCTCTAAGCAATGCTACTCTTGAGCCCCAAATCAAACACTGATAAAACTTCAAATGGCCCTAACATCTACACGGTACGTCCTACACCTATCAAAGTTTGCAATATACAAATGCTTGTAACTTTTTACTGGAGCGTCATAAAACCTTGAAATTTTGAAACAATAAAGTACTCGATCCTCTTGTCAATTTAAGTTATCGCTCAAAGCTGTGCTACCCTTGAGTCCCAAATCAAACACTGATAAAACATCAAATGGCCCTAACTTCTATACGGTACGTCCTACACCTATCAAAGTTTGCAGCTTGTAACTTTTTACTGGAGCTACATAGAACCTTGAAATTTTGTAACAATAAAGTACTCGAGCGTCTTATCAATTTAAGCTATCGCTCAAAGCTATGCTACTCTTGAGTCCCAAATCAAACACTGATAAAACTTCAAATGGCCCTAATTTCTATACGGTACGTCCTACACCTATCAAAGTTTGCAACATACAAATGCTTGTAACTTTTTACTGGAGCGTCATAAAACCTTGAAATTTTGTAACAATAAAGTACTCGAGCGTCTTGTCAATTTAAGCTATCGCTCAAAGCGATGCTACTCTTGAGTCCCAAATCAAACACTGATAAAACTTCAAATGGCCCTAATTTCTATACGGTACGTCCTACACCTATCAAAGTTTGCAACATACAAATGCATGTAACTTTTTACTGGAGCGTCATAAAACGTTGAAATTTTGTAACAATAAAGTACTCGAGCCTCTTGTCAATTTAAGCTATCGCTCAAAGCTATGCTACCCTTGAGTCCCAAAACAAACACTGATAAAACTTCAAATGGCCCTAACTTCTATACGGTACGTCCTACACCTATCAAAGTTTGCAACATACAAATACTTGTAACTTTTTACTGGAGCGTCATAGAACCTTGAAATTTTGTAACAATAAAGTACACGAGCCTCTTGTCAATTTAAGCTATCGCTCAAAGCTATGCTACTCTTGAGTCACAAATCAAACACTGATAAAACTTCAAATGGCCCTAATTTCAATACGGTACGTCCTACAGCTATCAAAGTTTGCAACATACAAATTCTTATAACTTTTTACTGGAGCGTCATAGAACCTTGAAATTTTGTAACAATAAAGTACTCGAGCCTCTTGTCAATTTAAGCTATCGCTCAGAGCAATGCTACTCTTGAGCCCCAAATCAAACACTGATAAAACTTCAAATGGCCCTAATTTCTATACGGTACGTCCTACACCTATCAAAGTTTGCAACATACAAATGCTTGTAACTTTTTACTGGAGCGTCATAAAACGTTGAAATTTTGTAACAATAAAGTACTCGAGCCTCTTGTCAATTTAAGCTATCGCTCAAAGCTATGCTACCCTTGAGTCCCAAATCAAACACTGATAAAACTTCAAATGGCCCTAACTTCTATACTGTACGTGCTACACCTATCAAAGTTTGCAACATACAAATGCTTGTAACTTTTTACTGGAGCGTCATAAAACCTTGAAATTTTGTAAAAATAACGTACTCGATCATCTTGTCAATTTATGTTATCGCTCAAAGCTATGTTACCCTTGAGTCCCAAATCAAACACTGATAAAACTTCAAATGGCCCTAACTTCTATACTGTACGTGCTACACCTATCAAAGTTTGCAACATACAAATGCTTGTAACTTTTTACTGGAGCGTCATAAAACCTTGAAATTTTGTAACAATAAAGTACTCGAGCCTCTTGTCAATTTAAGCTATCGCTCAAAGCTATGCTACCCTTGAGTCCCAAATCAAACACTGATAAAACTTCAAATGGCCCTAACTTCTATACGGTACGTCCTACACCTATCAAAGTTTGCAACATACAAATGCTTGTTACTTTTTACTGGAGCGTCATAAAACCTTGAAATTTTGTAAAAATAAAGTACTCGATCCTCTTGTCAATTTAAATTATCGCTCAAAGCTATGCTACCCTTGAGCCCCAAATCAAACACTGATAAAACTTCAAATGGCCCTAACTTCTATACGGTACGTCCTACACCTATCAAAATTTGCAACATACAAATGCTTGTAACTTTTTGCTGGAGCGTCATAAAACCTTGAAATTTTGTAACAATAAAGTACTCGAGCCTCTTGTCAATTTAAGCTATCGCTCAAAGCTATGCTACCCTTGAGTCCCAAATCAAACACTGACAAAACTTCAAATGGCCCTAACTTCTATACGGTACGTCCTACACCTATCAAAGTTTGCAACATACAAATGCTTTTAACTTTTTACTGGAGCGTCATAAAACCTTAAAATTTTGTAACAATAAAGTACTCGAGCCTCTTGTCAATTTAAGCTATCGCTCAAAGCTATGCTACCCTTGAGTCCCAAATCAAACACTGATAAAACTTCAAATGGCCCTAACTTCTATACGGTACGTCCTACACCTATCAAAGTTTGCAACATACAAATGCTTTTAACTTTTTACTGGAGCGTCATAAAACCTTAAAATTTTGTAACAATAAAGTACTCGAGCCTCTTGTCAATTTAAGCTATCGCTCAAAGCTATGCTACCCTTGAGTCCCAAATCAAACACTGATAAAACTTCAAATGGCCCTAACTTCTATACGGTACGTCCTACACCTATCAAAGTTTGCAACATACAAATTCTTGTAACTTTTTACTGGAGCGTCATAGAACCTTGAAATTTTGTAACAATAAAGTACTCGAGCCTTTTTTAAATTTAAGCTATCGCTCAAAGCTATGCTACTCCTGAGTCCCAAATCAAACACTGATAAAACTTCAAATGGCCCTAATTTCTATACGGTACGTCCTACACCTATCAAAGTTTGCAACATACAAATGCTTGTAACTTTTTACTGGAGCGTCATAAAACGTTGAAATTTTGTAACAATAAAGAACTCGAGCCTCTTGTCAATTTAAGCTATCGCTCAAAGGTATGCTACCCTTGAGTGGCAAATCAAACACTGATAAAACTTCAAATGGCCCTAACTTCTATACGGTACGTCCTACACCTATCAAAGTTTGCAGCATACAAATACTTGTAACTTTTTACTGGAGCGTCATAAAACCTGACAATTTTTTAACAATAAAGTACTCGAGCCTCTTGTCAATTTAAGTTATCGCTCAAAGCTATGCTACCCTTGAGTCCCAAATCAGACACTGATAAAATTTCAAATGGCCGTAACTTCTATACGGTACGTCCCACACCTATCAAAGTTTGCAACTTACAAATGCTTCTAACTTTTTACTGGAGCGTCATAAAACCTTGAAAGTTTGTAAAAATAAAGTACTCGAGCCTCTTGTCAATTTAAGCTATCGCTCAAAGCCTATCAAAGTTTGCAACATACAAATGCTTGTAACTTTTTACTGGAGCGTCATAAAACGTTGAAATTTTGTAACAATAAAGTACTCGAGCCTCTTGTCAATTTAAGCTATCGCTCAAAGCTATGCTACCCTTGAGTCCCAAAACAAACACTGATAAAACTTCAAATGGCCCTAACTTCTATACGGTACGTCCTACACCTATCAAAGTTTGCAACATACACATGCTTGTAACTTTTTACTGGAGTGTCATAAAACGTTGCAATTTTGTAACAAAAAAGTACTCGAGCCTCTTGTCAATTTAAGCTATCGCTCAAAGCTATGCTACCCTTGAGTCCCAAAACAAACACTGATAAGATTTCAAACTGCCCTAACTTCTATACGGTACGTCCTACACCTATCAAAGTTTGCAACATACAAATGCTTGTAACTTTTTACTGGAGCGTCATAAAACCTTGAAATTTTGTAACAATAAAGGACTCGAGCCTCTTGTCAACTTAAGCTATCGCTCAAAGCTATGCTAACCTTGAGTCCCAAAACAAACACTGATAAAACTTCAAATGGCCCTAACTTCTATACGGTACGTCCTACACCTATCAAAGTTTGCAACATACAAATGCTTGTAACTTTTTACTGCAGCGTCATAAAACCTTGAAATTTTGAAACAATAAAGAACTCGAGCCTCTTGTCAATTTAAGCTATCGCTCAAAGCTATGCTACCCTTGAGTGGCAAATCAAACACTGATAAAACTTCAAATGGCCCTAACTTCTATACGGTACGTCCTACACCTATCAAAGTTTGCAACATACAAATGCTTGTAACTTTTTACTGGAGCGTCATAAAACCTTGAAATTTTGTAACAATAAAGTACTCGAGCCTTTTTTAAATTTAAGCTATCGCTCAAAGCTATGCTACTCCTGAGTCCCAAATCAAACACTGATAAAACTTCAAATGGCCCTAATTTCTATACGGTACGTCCTACACCTATCAAAGTTTGCAACATACAAATGCTTGTAACTTTTTACTGGAGCGTCATAAAACGTTGAAATTTTGTAACAATAAAGAACTCGAGCCTCTTGTCAATTTAAGCTATCGCTCAAAGCTATGATACCCTTGAGTCCCAAATCAAACACTGATAAGATTTCAAACTGCCCTAACTTCTATACGGTACGTCCTACACCTATCAAAGTTTGCAACATACATACAAATGCTTGTAACTTTTTACTGGAGCGTCATAAAACCTTGAAATTTTGTAACAATAAAGTACTCGAGCCTCTTGTCAATTTAAGCTATCGCTCAAAGCTATGCTACCCTTGAGTCCCAAAACAAACACTGATAAAACTTCAAATGGCCCTAACTTCTATACGGTACGTCCTACACCTATCAAAGTTTGCAACATACAAATGCTTGTAACTTTTTACTGCAGCGTCATAAAACCTTGAAATTTTGTAACAATAAAGTACTCGAGCCTCTTGTCAATTTAAGCTATCGCTCAAAGCTATGCTACCCTTGAGTACCAAATCAAACACTGATAAAACTTCAAATGGTCTTAACTTCTATACGGTACGTCCTACACCTATAAAAATTTGCAACATACAAATGCTTGTAACTTTTTACTGGAGCGTCATAAAACGTTGAAATTTTGTAACAATAAAGTACTCGAGCCTCTTGTCAATATAAGCTATCGGTCAAAGCCATGCTCCCCTTGAGTCCCAAATCAAACACTGATAAAACTTCAAATGGCCCTAATATCTATACGGTACGTCCTACACCTATCAAAGTTTGCAACATACAAATGCTTGTAACTTTTTACTGGAGCGTCATAAAACGTTGAAATTTTGTAACAATAAAGAACTCGAGCCTCTTGTCAATTTAAGCTATCGCTCAAAGGTATGCTACCCTTGAGTGGCAAATCAAACACTGATAAAACTTCAAATGGCCCTAACTTCTATACGGTACGTCCTACACCTATCAAAGTTTGCAGCATACAAATACTTGTAACTTTTTACTGGAGCGTCATAAAACCTGACAATTTTTTAACAATAAAGTACTCGAGCCTCTTGTCAATTTAAGTTATCGCTCAAAGCTATGCTACCCTTGAGTCCCAAATCAGACACTGATAAAATTTCAAATGGCCGTAACTTCTATACGGTACGTCCCACACCTATCAAAGTTTGCAACTTACAAATGCTTCTAACTTTTTACTGGAGCGTCATAAAACCTTGAAAGTTTGTAAAAATAAAGTACTCGAGCCTCTTGTCAATTTAAGCTATCGCTCAAAGCCTATCAAAGTTTGCAACATACAAATGCTTGTAACTTTTTACTGGAGCGTCATAAAACGTTGAAATTTTGTAACAATAAAGTACTCGAGCCTCATGTCAATTTAAGCTATCGCTCAAAGCTATGCTACCCTTGAGTCCCAAAACAAACACTGATAAAACTTCAAATGGCCCTAACTTCTATACGGTACGTCCTACACCTATCAAAGTTTGCAACATACACATGCTTGTAACTTTTTACTGGAGTGTCATAAAACGTTGCAATTTTGTAACAAAAAAGTACTCGAGCCTCTTGTCAATTTAAGCTATCGCTCAAAGCTATGCTACCCTTGAGTCCCAAAACAAACACTGATAAAACTTCAAATGGCCCTAACTTCTATACGGTACGTCCTACACCTATCAAAGTTTGCAACATATAAATGCTTGTAACTTTTTACTGGAGCGTCATAAAACCTTGAAATTTTGAAACAATAAAGTACTCGATCCTCTTGTCAATTTAAGTTATCGCTCAAAGCTGTGCTACCCTTGAGTCCCAAATCAAACACTGATAAAACATCAAATGGCCCTAACTTCTATACGGTACGTCCTACACCTATCAAAGTTTGCAGCTTGTAACTTTTTACTGGAGCGTCATAGAACCTTGAAATTTTGTAACAATAAAGTACTCGAGCGTCTTGTCAATTTAAGCTATCGCTCAAAACTATGCTACTCTTGAGTCCCAAATCAAACACTTATAAAACTTCAAATGGCCCTAATTTCTATACGGTACGTCCTACACCTATCAAAGTTAGCAACATACAAATGCTTGTAACTTTTTACTGGAGAGTCATAAAACGTTGAAATTTTGTAACAATAAAGTACTCGAGCCTCTTGTCAATATAAGCTATCGCTCAACGCCATGCTCCCCTTGAGTCCCAAAACAAACACTGATAAAACTTCAAATGGCCCTAACTTCTATACAGTACGTCCTACACCTATCAAAATTTGCAACATATAAATGCTTGTAACTTTTTACTGGAGCGTCATAAAACTTTGAAATTTTGAAACAATAAAGAATTCGAGCCTCTTGTCAATTTAAGCTATCGCTCAAAGCTATGCTACCCTTGAGTACCAAATCAAACACTGATAAAACTTCAAATGGTCTTAACTTCTATACGGTACGTCCTACACCTATCAAAGTTAGCAACATACAAATGCTTGTAACTTTTTACTGGAGCGTCATAAAACGTTGAAATTTTGTAACAATAAAGTACTCGAGCCTCTTGTCAATATAAGCTATCGCTCAAAGCCATGCTCCCCTTGAGTCCCAAAACAAACACTGATAAAACTTCAAATGGCCCTAACTTCTATACGGTACGTCCTACACCTATCAAAGTTGGCAACGTACAAATTCTTGTAACTTTTTACTGGAGCGTCATAAAGCCTTGACATTTTGTAACAATTAAGTACTCGAGCCTCTTGTCAATTTAAGCTATCGCTCAAAGCTATGATACCCTTGAGTCGCAAATCAAACACTGATAAGATTTCAAACTGCCCTAACTTCTATACGGTACGTCCTACACCTATCAAAGTTTGCAACATACAAATGCTTGTAACTTTTTACTGGAGCGTCATAAAACCTTGAAATTTTGTAACAATAAAGTACTCGAGCCTCTTGTCAATTTAAGCTATCGCTCAAAGCTATGCTAACCTTGAGTCCTAAAACAAACACTGATAAAACTTCAAATGACCCTAACTTCTATACGGTACGTCCTACACCTATCAAAGTTTGCAACATACAAATGCTTGTAACTTTTTACTGCAGCGTCATAAAACCTTGAAATTTTGTAACAATAAAGTACTCGAGCCTCTTGTCAATTTAAGCTATCGCTCAAAGCTATGCTACCCTTGAGTACCAAATCAAACACTGATAAAACTTCAAATGGTCTTAACTTCTATACGGTACGTCCTACACCTATCAAAGTTAGCAACATACAAATGCTTGTAACTTTTTACTGGAGCGTCATAAAACGTTGAAATTTTGTAACAATAAAGTACTCGAGCCTCTTGTCAATATAAGCTATCGGTCAAAGCCATGCTCCCGTTGAGTCCCAAAACAAACACTGATAAAACTTCAAATGGCCCTAACTTCTATACGGTACGTCCTACACCTATCAAAATTTGCAACATATAAATTCTTGTAACTTTTTACTGGAGCGTCATAAAACCTTGAAATTTTGAAACAATAAAGAATTCGAGCCTCTTGTCAATTTAAGCTATCGCTCAAAGCTATGCTACCCTTGAGTGGCAAATCAAACACTGATAAAACTTCAAATGGCCCTAACTTCTATACGGTACGTCCTACACCTATCAAAGTTTGCAACATTCAAATTCTTGTAACTTTTTACTGGAGCGTCATAGAACCTTGAAATTTTGTAACAATAAAGTACTCGAGACTTTTTTAAATTTAAGCTATCGCTCAAAGCTATGCTACTCTTGAGTCCCAAATCAAACACTGATAAAACTTCAAATGGCCCTAATTTCTATACGGTACGTCCTACACCTATCAAAGTTTGCAACATACAAATGCTTGTAACTTTTTACTGGAGCGTCATAAAACGTTGAAATTTTGTAACAATAAAAAACTCGAGCCTCTTGTCAATTTAAGCTATCGCTCAAAGCTATGATACCCTTGAGTCCCAAATCAAACACTGATAAGATTTCAAACTGCCCTAACTTCTATACGGTACGTCCTACACCTATCAAAGTTTGCAACATACAAATGCTTGTAACTTTTTACTGGAGCGTCATAAAACCTTGAAATTTTGTAACAATAAAGGACTCGAGCCTCTTGTCAATTTAAGATATCGCTCATAGCTATGCTATCCTTGAGTCCCAAAACAAACACTGATAAAACTTCAAATGGCCCTAACTTCTATACGGTACGTCCTACACCTATCAAAGTTTGCAACATACAAATGCTTGTAACTTTTTACTGCAGCGTCATAAAACCTTGAAATTTTGTAACAATAAAGTACTCGAGCCTCTTGTCAATTTAAGTTATCGCTCAAAGCTATGCTACCCTTGAGTACCAAATCAAACACTGATAAAACTTCAAATGGTCTTAACTTCTATACGGTACGTCCTACACCTATCAAAGTTAGCAACATACAAATGCTTGTAACTTTTTACTGGAGCGTCATAAAACGTTGAAATTTTGTAACAATAAAGTACTCGAGCCTCTTGTCAATATAAGCTATCGGTCAAAGCCATGCTCCCGTTGAGTCCCAAAACAAACACTGATAAAACTTCAAATGGCCCTAACTTCTATACGGTACGTCCTACACCTATCAAAATTTGCAACATATAAATTCTTGTAACTTTTTACTGGAGCGTCATAAAACCTTGAAATTTTGAAACAATAAAGAATTCGAGCCTCTTGTCAATTTAAGCTATCGCTCAAAGCTATGCTACCCTTGAGTGGCAAATCAAACACTGATAAAACTTCAAATGGCCCTAACTTATATACGGTACGTCCTACACCTATCAAAGTTTGCAACATTCAAATTCTTGTAACTTTTTACTGGAGCGTCATAGAACCTTGAAATTTTGTAACAATAAAGTACTCGAGACTTTTTTAAATTTAAGCTATCGCTCAAAGCTATGCTACTCTTGAGTCCCAAATCAAACACTGATAAAACTTCAAATGGCCCTAATTTCTATACGGTACGTCCTACACCTATCAAAGTTTGCAACATACAAATGCTTGTAACTTTTTACTGGAGCGTCATAAAACGTTGAAATTTTGTAACAATAAAAAACTCGAGCCTCTTGTCAATTTAAGCTATCGCTCAAAGCTATGATACCCTTGAGTCCCAAATCAAACACTGATAAGATTTCAAACTGCCCTAACTTCTATACGGTACGTCCTACACCTATCAAAGTTTGCAACATACAAATGCTTGTAACTTTTTACTGGAGCGTCATAAAACGTTGAAATTTTGTAACAATAAAAAACTCGAGCCTCTTGTCAATTTAAGCTATCGCTCAAAGCTATGATACCCTTGAGTCCCAAATCAAACACTGATAAGATTTCAAACTGCCCTAACTTCTATACGGTACGTCCTACACCTATCAAAGTTTGCAACATACATACAAATGCTTGTAACTTTTTACTGGAGTGTCATAAAACCTTGAAATTTTGTAACAATAAAGTACTCGAGCCTCTTGTCAATTTGAGCTATCGCTCAAAGCTATGCTAACCTTGAGTCCCAAAACAAACACTGATAAAACTTCAAATGGCCCTAACTTCTATACGGTACGTCCTACACCTATCAAAGTTTGCAACATACAAATGCTTGTAACTTTTTACTGCAGCGTCATAAAACCTTGAAATTTTGTAACAATAAAGTACTCGAGCCTCTTGTCAATTTAAGCTATCGCTCAAAGCTATGCTACCCTTGAGTACCAAATCAAACACTGATAAAACTTCAAATGGTCTTAACTTCTATACGGTACGTCCTACACCTATCAAAATTTGCAACATACAAATGCTTGTAACTTTTTACTGGAGCGTCATAAAACGTTGAAATTTTGTAACAATAAAGTACTCGAGCCTCTTGTCAATATAAGCTATCGCTCAAAGCCATGCTCCCCTTGAGTCCCAAATCAAACACTGATAAAACTTCAAATGGCCCTAATATCTATACGGTACGTCCTACACCTATCAAAGTTTGCAACATACAAATGCTTGTAACTTTTTACTGGAGCGTCATAAAACGTTGAAATTTTGTAACAATAAAGAACTCGAGCCTCTTGTCAATTTAAGCTATCGCTCAAAGGTATGCTACCCTTGAGTGGCAAATCAAACACTGATAAAACTTCAAATGGCCCTAACTTCTATACGGTACGTCCTACACCTATCAAAGTTTGCAGCATACAAATGCTTGTAACTTTTCACTGGAGCGTCATAAAATCTGACAATTTTGTAACAATAAAGTACTCGAGCCTCTTGTCAATTTAAGTTATCGCTCAAAGCTATGCTACCCTTGAGTCCCAAATCAGACACTGATAAAATTTCAAATGGCCGTAACTTCTATACGGTACGTCCCACACCTATCAAAGTTTGCAACTTACAAATGCTTCTAACTTTTTACTGGAGCGTCATAAAACCTTGAAAGTTTGTAAAAATAAAGTACTCGAGCCTCTTGTCAATTTAAGCTATCGCTCAAAGCCTATCAAAGTTTGCAACATACAAATGCTTGTAACTTTTTACTGGAGCGTCATAAAACCTTGAAATTTTGAAACAATAAAGTACTCGATCCTCTTGTCAATTTAAGTTATCGCTCAAAGCTGTGCTACCCTTGAGTCCCAAATCAAACACTGATAAAACATCAAATGGCTCTAACTTCTATACGGTACGTCCTACACCTATCAAAGTTTGCAGCTTGTAACTTTTTACTGGAGCGTCATAGAACCTTGAAATTTTGTAACAATAAAGTACTCGAGCCTCTTGTCAATTTAAGCTATCGCTCAAAGCTATGCTACCCTTGAGTCCAAAACAAACACTGATAAAACTTCAAATGGCCCTAACTTCTATACGGTACGTCCTACACCTATCAAAGTTTGCAACATACAAATGCTTGTAACTTTTTACTGGAGTGTCATAAAACGTTGAAATTTTGTAACAATAAAGTACTCGAGCCTCTTGTCAATTTAAGCTATCGCTCAAAGCTATGCTACCCTTGAGTCCCAAAACAAACACTGATAAAACTTCAAATGGCCCTAACTTCTATACGGTACGTCCTACACCTATCAAAGTTTGCAACATATAAATGCTTGTAACTTTTTACTGGAGCGTCATAAAACCTTCAAATTTTGAAACAATAAAGTACTCGATCCTCTTGTCAATTTAAGTTATCGCTCAAAGCTGTGCTACCCTTGAGTCCCAAATCAAACACTGATAAAACATCAAATGGCCCTAACTTCTATACGGTACGTCCTACACCTATCAAAGTTTGCAGCTTGTAACTTTTTACTGGAGCGTCATAGAACCTTGAAATTTTGTAACAATAAAGTACTCGAGCGTCTTGTCAATTTAAGCTATAGCTCAAAACTATGCTACTCTTGAGTCCCAAATCAAACACTTATAAAACTTCAAATGGCCCTAATTTCTATACGGTACGTCCTACACCTAGCAAAGTTTGCAACATACAAATGCTTGTAACTTTTTACTGGAGCGTCATAAAACGTTGAAATTTTGTAACAATAAAGAACTCGAGCCTCTTGTCAATTTAAGCTATCGCTCAAAGGTATGCTACCCTTGAGTGGCAAATCAAACACTGATAAAACTTCAAATGGCCCTAACTTCTATACGGTACGTCCTACACCTATCAAAGTTTGCAGCATACAAATGCTTGTAACTTTTTACTGGAGCGTCATAAAACCTGACAATTTTGTAACAATAAAGTACTCGAGCCTCTTGTCAATTTAAGTTATCGCTCAAAGCTATGCTACCCTTGAGTCCCAAATCAGACACTGATAAAATTTCAAATGGCCGTAACTTCTATACGGTACGTCCCACACCTATCCAAGTTTGCAACTTACAAATGCTTCTAACTTTTTACTGGAGCGACATAAAACCTTGAAAGTTTGTAAAAATAAAGTACTCGAGCCTCTTGTCAATTTAAGCTATCGCTCAAAGCCTATCAAAGTTTGCAACATACAAATGCTTGTAACTTTTTACTGGAGCGTCATAAAACCTTGAAATTTTGAAACAATAAAGTACTCGATCCTCTTGTCAATTTAAGTTATCGCTCAAAGCTGTGCTACCCTTGAGTCCCAAATCAAACACTGATAAAACATCAAATGGCTCTAACTTCTATACGGTACGTCCTACACCTATCAAAGTTTGCAGCTTGTAACTTTTTACTGGAGCGTCATAGAACCTTGAAATTTTGTAACAATAAAGTACTCGAGCGTCTTGTCAATTTAAGCTATCGCTCAAAGCTATGCTACTCTTGAGTCCCAAATCAAACACTGATAAAACTTCAAATGGCCCTTATTTCTATACGGTACGTCCTACACCTATCAAAGTTTGCAACATACAAATGCTTGTAACTTTTTACTAGAGCGTCATAAAACCTTGAAATTTTGTAACAATAAAGTACTCGAGCGTCTTGTCAATTTATGCTATCGCTCAAAGCTATGCTACTCTTGAGTCCCAAATCGAACACTGATAAAACTTCAAATGTCCCTAATTTCTAGACGGTACGTCCTACACCTATCAAAGTTTGCAACATACAAATGCTTGTAACTTTTTACTGGAGCGTCATAAAACGTTGAAATTTTGTAACAATAAAGTACTCGAGCCTCTTGTCAATTTAAGCTATCGCTCAAAGCTATGCTACCCGTGAGTCCCAAAACAAACACTGATAAAACTTCAAATGGCCCTAACTTCTATACGGTACGTCCTACACCTATCAAAGTTTGCAACATATAAATGCTTGTAACTTTTTACTGGAGCGTCATAAAACCTTGAAATTTTGAAACAATAAAGAACTCGAGACTCTGGTCAATTTAAGATATCGCTCAAAGCTATGCTACCCTTGAGTGGCAAATCAAACACTGATAAAAGTTCAAATGGCCCTAACTTCTATACGGTACGTCCTACACCTATCAAAGTTTGCAACATACAAATTCTTGTAACTTTTTACTGGAGCGTCATAGAACCTTGAAATTTTGTAACAATAAAGTACTCGAGCCTCTTGTCAATTTAAGGTATCGCTCAAAGCAATGCTACTCTTGAGCCCCAAATGAAACACTGATAAAACTTCAAATGGCCCTAACTTCTATACGGTACGTCCTACACCTATCAAAGTTTGTAACATACAAATGCTTGTAACTTTTTACTGGAGCGTCATACAACCTTGAAATTTTGAAACAATAAAGTACTCGATCCTCTTGTCAATTTAAGTTATCGCTCAAAGCTGTGCTACCCTTGAGTCCCAAATCAAACACTGATAAAACATCAAATGGCCCTAACTTCTATACGGTACGTCCTACACCTATCAAAGTTTGCAGCTTGTAACTTTTTACTGGAGCGTCATAGAACCTTGAAATTTTGTAACAATAAAGTACTCGAGCGTCTTGTCAATTTAAGCTATCGCTCAAAACTATGCTACTCTTGAGTCCCAAATCAAACACTGATAAAACTTCAAATGGCCCTAATTTCTATACGGTACGTAGTACACCTATCAAAGTTTGCAACATACAAATGCTTGTAACTTTTTACTGGAGCGTCATAAAACCTTGAAATTTTGTAACAATAAAGAACTCGAGCGTCTTGTCAATTTAAGCTATCGCTCAAAGCTATGCTACTCTTGAGTCCCAAATCAAACACTGATAAAACTTCAAATGGCCCTAATTTCTATACGGTACGTCCTACACCTATCAAAGTTTGCAACATACAAATGCTTGTAACTTTTTACTGGAGCGTCATAAAACGTTGAAATTTTGTAACAATAAAGTACTCGAGCCTCTTGTCAATTTAAGCTATCGCTCAAAGCTATGCTACCCTTGAGCCCCAAAACAAACACTGATAAAACTTCAAATGGCCCTAACTTCTATACGGTACGCCCTACACCTATCAAAGTTTGCAGCATACAAATGCTTGTAACTTTTTACTGGAGCGTCATAAAACCTGACAATTTTGTAACAATAAAGTACTCGAGCCTCTTGTCAATTTAAGCTATCGCTCAAAGCTATGCTACCCTTGAGTCCCAAATCAGACACTGATAAAATTTCAAATGGCCGTAACTTATATACGGTACGTCCCACACCTATCAAAGTTTGCAACTTACAAATGCTTCTAACTTTTTACTGGAGCGTCATAAAACCTTGAAAGTTTGTAAAAATAAAGTACTCGAGCCTCTTGTCAATTTAAGCTATCGCTCAAATCCTATCAAAGTTTGCAACATACAAATGCTTGTAACTTTTTACTGGAGCGTCATAAAACCTTGAAATTTTGAAACAAAGTATTCGATCCTCTTGTCAATTTAAGTTATCGCTCAAAGCTGTGCTACCCTTGAGTCCCAAATCAAACACTGATAAAACATCAAATGGCCCTAACTTCTATACGGTACGTCCTACACCTATCAAAGTTTGCAGCTTGTAACTTTTTACTGGAGCGTCATAGAACCTTGAAATTTTGTAGCAATAAAGTACTCGAGCGTCTTGTCAATTTAAGCTATCGCTCAAAGCTATGCTACCCTTGAGTCCCAAATCAAACACTGAGAAAACTTCAAATGGCCCTAACTTCTATACGGTACTTCCTATACCAATCAAAGTTTGCAACGTACAAATTCTTGTAACTTTTTACTGGAGCGTCATAGAACCTTGAAATTTTGTAACAATAAAGTACTCGAGCCTCTTGTCAATTTAAGGTATCGCTCTAAGCAATGCTACTCTTGAGCCCCAAATCAAACACTGATAAAACTTCAAATGGCCCTAACATCTACACGGTACGTCCTACACCTATCAAAGTTTGCAATATACAAATGCTTGTAACTTTTTACTGGAGCGTCATAAAACCTTGAAATTTTGAAACAATAAAGTACTCGATCCTCTTGTCAATTTAAGTTATCGCTCAAAGCTGTGCTACCCTTGAGTCCCAAATCAAACACTGATAAAACATCAAATGGCCCTAACTTCTATACGGTACGTCCTACACCTATCAAAGTTTGCAGCTTGTAACTTTTTACTGGAGCTACATAGAACCTTGAAATTTTGTAACAATAAAGTACTCGAGCGTCTTATCAATTTAAGCTATCGCTCAAAGCTATGCTACTCTTGAGTCCCAAATCAAACACTGATAAAACTTCAAATGGCCCTAATTTCTATACGGTACGTCCTACACCTATCAAAGTTTGCAACATACAAATGCTTGTAACTTTTTACTGGAGCGTCATAAAACCTTGAAATTTTGTAACAATAAAGTACTCGAGCGTCTTGTCAATTTAAGCTATCGCTCAAAGCGATGCTACTCTTGAGTCCCAAATCAAACACTGATAAAACTTCAAATGGCCCTAATTTCTATACGGTACGTCCTACACCTATCAAAGTTTGCAACATACAAATGCATGTAACTTTTTACTGGAGCGTCATAAAACGTTGAAATTTTGTAACAATAAAGTACTCGAGCCTCTTGTCAATTTAAGCTATCGCTCAAAGCTATGCTACCCTTGAGTCCCAAAACAAACACTGATAAAACTTCAAATGGCCCTAACTTCTATACGGTACGTCCTACACCTATCAAAGTTTGCAACATACAAATACTTGTAACTTTTTACTGGAGCGTCATAGAACCTTGAAATTTTGTAACAATAAAGTACACGAGCCTCTTGTCAATTTAAGCTATCGCTCAAAGCTATGCTACTCTTGAGTCACAAATCAAACACTGATAAAACTTCAAATGGCCCTAATTTCAATACGGTACGTCCTACAGCTATCAAAGTTTGCAACATACAAATTCTTATAACTTTTTACTGGAGCGTCATAGAACCTTGAAATTTTGTAACAATAAAGTACTCGAGCCTCTTGTCAATTTAAGCTATCGCTCAGAGCAATGCTACTCTTGAGCCCCAAATCAAACACTGATAAAACTTCAAATGGCCCTAATTTCTATACGGTACGTCCTACACCTATCAAAGTTTGCAACATACAAATGCTTGTAACTTTTTACTGGAGCGTCATAAAACGTTGAAATTTTGTAACAATAAAGTACTCGAGCCTCTTGTCAATTTAAGCTATCGCTCAAAGCTATGCTACCCTTGAGTCCCAAATCAAACACTGATAAAACTTCAAATGGCCCTAACTTCTATACTGTACGTGCTACACCTATCAAAGTTTGCAACATACAAATGCTTGTAACTTTTTACTGGAGCGTCATAAAACCTTGAAATTTTGTAAAAATAACGTACTCGATCATCTTGTCAATTTATGTTATCGCTCAAAGCTATGCTACCCTTGAGTCCCAAATCAAACACTGATAAAACTTCAAATGGCCCTAACTTCTATACTGTACGTGCTACACCTATCAAAGTTTGCAACATACAAATGCTTGTAACTTTTTACTGGAGCGTCATAAAACCTTGAAATTTTGTAACAATAAAGTACTCGAGCCTCTTGTCAATTTAAGCTATCGCTCAAAGCTATGCTACCCTTGAGTCCCAAATCAAACACTGATAAAACTTCAAATGGCCCTAACTTCTATACGGTACGTCCTACACCTATCAAAGTTTGCAACATACAAATGCTTGTTACTTTTTACTGGAGCGTCATAAAACCTTGAAATTTTGTAAAAATAAAGTACTCGATCCTCTTGTCAATTTAAATTATCGCTCAAAGCTATGCTACCCTTGAGCCCCAAATCAAACACTGATAAAACTTCAAATGGCCCTAACTTCTATACGGTACGTCCTACACCTATCAAAATTTGCAACATACAAATGCTTGTAACTTTTTGCTGGAGCGTCATAAAACCTTGAAATTTTGTAACAATAAAGTACTCGAGCCTCTTGTCAATTTAAGCTATCGCTCAAAGCTATGCTACCCTTGAGTCCCAAATCAAACACTGACAAAACTTCAAATGCTTCTAACTTTTTACTGGAGCGTCATAAAACCTTAAAATTTTGTAACAATAAAGTACTCGAGCCTCTTGTCAATTTAAGCTATCGCTCAAAGCTATGCTACCCTTGAGTCCCAAATCAAACACTGATAAAACTTCAAATGGCCCTAACTTCTATACGGTATGTCCTACACCTATCAAAGTTTGCAACATACAAATGCTTGTAACTTTTTATTGGAGCGTCATAAAAGCTTGAAATTTTGTAACAATAAAGTACTCGAGCCTCTTGTCAATTTAAGCTATCGCGCAAAGCTATGCTACCCTTGAGTCCCAAATCAAACACAGATAAAACTTCAAATGGCCCTAACTTCTATACGGTACGTCGTACACCTATCAAAGTTTGTTAGATACAAATGTTGTAACTTTTTACTGGAGCGTCATAAAACCTTGAAATTTTGTAACAATAAAATACTCGATCCTCTTGTCAATTTAAGTTATCGCTCAAAGCTATGCTACCCTTGAGTCCCAAATCAAACACTGATGAAACTTCAATTGGCGCTAACTTCTTTACGGTACGTCCTACACCTATCAAAGTTTGCAACATACAAATGCTTGTAACTTTTTACTGGAGCGTCATAAAACCTTGAAATTTTGTAACAATAAAGTACTCGAGCCTCTTGTCAATTTAAGTTATCTCTCAAAGCTATGCTACCCTAGAGTCCCAAATCAAACACTGATAAAATTTCAAATGGCCCTAACTTCTATACGGTACGTCCTACACCTATCAAAGTTTGCAACATACAAATGCTTGTAACTTTTTACTGGAGCGTCATAAAACCTTG
>CAKKTE020000009.1:600000-831650 GCA_920105625.2 Clusia tigrina | reverse complement strand
AAGGTTTTTATGACGCTCCAGTAAAAAGTTACAAGCATTTGAATGTTGCAATATTTGATAGGTGTAGGATGCACCGTATAGAAGTTAGGGCCATTTGAAGTTTTAGCAGTGTTTGAGTTGGGACTTAAGGGTAGCATGGCTATGAGCGGTAACTTAAATTGATAAGAGCACGAGTACTTTATTGTCACAAAAGTTCAAGATTTTATGACGCTCCAGTAAAAAGTTACAAGCATTTGAATGTTTGCAAACATTGATAGGTGTAGGACGCACCGTATAGAAGTTTAGGCCATTTGAAGTTTTAGCAGGTTTGATTTGGGAATCAAGGGTAGCATAATTATGACCGATAGCTTAAATTGACAAGAGGCTCTTGCACTTTATTGTCACAAAATTTCAAAGTTTTATGACGCTCCAGTAAAAAGTTACAAGCATTTGATTGTTGCAAACTTTGATAGGTATAGGACGCACCGTACAGAAGTTAGGGTCATTTGAATCTTTATCAGTGTTTGAATTGGGACTGAAGGGTAGCATAGCCACGAGCGATAGCTTAAATTGAAAAGAGGCTCGAGTACTTTATTGGCACAAAATTTCAAGATTTTACGACGCCCCAGTAAAAAGTTACAAGCATTTGATTGTTGCAAACTTTGACAGGTATAGGACGCACCGTACAGAAGTTAGGGTCATTTGAAGCTTTAGCAGTGTTTGATTTGGGACTCAAGGGTAGCATAGCTATGAGCGATAAGAGGCCCAAGTACTTTTTGTCACAAAATTTCAAGATTTTATGACGCTCCAGTAAAAAGTTAGAAGCATTTCATTGTTGCTAACTTTGATAGGTATAAGACGTACCGTATAAATGTTTGGGCCATTTGAAGTTTTAGCAGGGTTTGCTTTGGGACTCAATGGTAGCATAGCTATGACCTATAGCTTATATTGATGAGAGGCACGAGTACTTTATTGGCACAAAATTTCAAGATTTTACGACGCCCCAGTAAAAAGTTACAAGCATTTGATTGTTGCAAACTTTGACAGGTATAGGACGCACCGTACAGAAGTTAGGGTCATTTGAAGCTTTAGCAGTGTTTGATTTGGGACTCAAGGGTAGCATAGCTATGAGGTATAGCTTAAATTGAAAAGAGGCACGAGTACTTTATTGGCACAAAATTTCAAGATTTTATGACGCTCCAGTAAAAAGTTACAAGCTGTTGATTGTTGCAAACTGTGATAGGTATTTGCCGCACCTTACAGAAGTTAGGGCCATTTGAAGTTTTAGCAGTGTTTGATTTAGGACTCACGGGTAGCATAGCTATGGGCGATAGCTTAAATTGACTAGAGGCTCGAGTACTTTATTGTCACAAAATTTCAAGGTTTTATGACACTCCAGTAAAAAGTTACAAGCATTTGATTTTTGCAAGCTTTTATAGGTATAGGACGCTCCGTATAGAAGTTATGGCCATTTGAAGTTTTATCAGTGTTTGATTTGGGACTCAAGGGTAGCATAGCTATGAGCTATAGCTTAAATTGATAAGAGGCACGAGTACTTTATTGTCACAAAATTTCAAGATTTTATAACGCTCCAGTAAAAAGTTACAAGCATTTCATTGTTGCAAACTTTGATAGGTATACGACGCACCGTATAGAAGTTACGGTCATTTGAAGTTTCATCAGTGCTTGATTTGGGACTCAAGGGTAGCATAGCTATGAGGTATAGCTTAAATTGATAAGAGGCACGAGTACATTATTGTCACGAAATTACACGCTCCAGTAAAATGTTACAAGCATTTGATTGTTGCAAACTTTGATAGGTATAGGACGCACCGTAAAAAAGTTAGGGCCATTTGAAACGTTAGCAGTGTTTGATTTGGGGTCACAGGTAGCACTGCTATTAGCGGTATCGTATAAAAGTTAGGGCCATTTGAAGTTTTAGCAGGGTTTGATTTGGGACTCAAGGGTAGCATAGCTATGAACTATAGCTTAAATTGATAAGAGTAACGAGTACATTATTGTCACGAAATTACACGGTTTTATGACGCTCCAGTAAAAAGTTACAAGCATTTGATTGTTACAAACTTTGATAGGTATAGGACGCACCGTAAAGAAGTTAGGGTCATTTGAAGCTTTAGCAGTGTTTGATTTGGGGTCACGGGTAGCACTGCTATAAGCGGTAACTTAAATTGATAAGAGGCACGAGTACTTTATTGTCACAAAATTTCAAGATTTTATGACGCTCCAGTAAAAAGTTACAAGCATTTCATTGTTGCAAACCTTGATAAGTATAAGGCGCACCGTAAAGAAGTTAGGGCCATTGGCAGTTTTAGCAGGTTTTGATTTGGAACTCAAGGGTAGCATAGCTATGAGCGATAGCTTAAATTAATAAGAGGCACGAGCACATTATTGTCACGATATTACACGGTTTTATGACGCTCCAGTAAAAAGTTACAAGCATTTGATTGTTACAAACTTTGATAGGTATAGGACGCACCGTAAAGAAGTTAGGGTCATTTGAAACTTTAGCAGTGTTTGATTTGGGGTCACGGGTAGCACTGCTATAAGCGGTACCGTATGTAAGTTACGGCCATTTGAAGTTTTATCAGTGTTTGATTTGGGACTCAAGGGTAGCATAGCTACGAGCGATAGTTTAAATTGACAAGAGGTTTGAGCACTTTATTGTCACAAAATTTCAAGGTTTTATGACGCTCCAGTAAAAAGTTACAACCATTTGAATGTTGCAATCTTTGATAGGTGTAGGACGCACCGTATAGAAGTTTGGGCCATTTGAAATTTTAGCAGGGTTTGATTTGCGAATCAAGGGTAGCATAGCAATGAGCGATAGCTTAAAATAATAAGAGGCACGAGTACTTTATTGTCACAAAATGTCAAGATTTTATGACGCCCCAGTAAAAAGTTACAATCATTTGATTGTTGCAAACTTTGACAGGTATAGGACGCACCGTACAGAAGTTAGGGTCATTTGAAGCTTTAGCAGTGTTTGATTTGGGACTCTAGGGTAGCATAGCAATGAGGTGTAGCTTAAATTAATAAGAGGCACAAGTACTTTATTGGCACAAAATTTCAAGATTTTATGACGCTCCAGTAAAAAGTTACAAGCATTTGATTGTTGCAAACTTTGATAGGTATAGGACGCACCGTACAGAAGTAAGGTCCTTTTAAGCTTTAGCAGTGTTTGATTTGGGACTCAAGGGTAGCATAGCTATGAGCGACAGCTTAAATTTATAAGAGGCACGAGTACTTTATTGTCACGAAATTACACGGTTTAATGACGCTCCAGTAAAAATTTACAAGCTGTTGATTGTTGCAAACTGTGATAGGTATTGGACGCACCTCACAGAAGTTAGGGCCATTTGAAGTTTTAGCAGTGTTTGATTTAGGACTCAAGGGTAGCATAGCTATGGGCGATAGCTTAAATTGATAAGAGGCTCGAGTACTTTATTGTCACAAAATTTCAAGGTTTTATGACACTCCAGTAAAAAGTTACAAGCATTTGATCTTTGCAAGCTTTTATAGGTATAGGACGTTCCGTATAGAAGTAATGGCCATTTGAAGTTTTATCAGTGTTTGATTTGGGACTCAAGGGTAGCATAGCTATGAGCGATAGCTTATATTGATAAGAGGCCCAGGTACTTTTTGTCACAAAATGTAAAGATTTTATGACGCTCCAGTAAAAAGTTAGAAGCATTTCATTGTTGCAAACTTTGAAAGGTATATGACGCACCGTATAGAAGTTACGGCCATTTGAAGTTTTAGCAGGGTTTGATTTGGCACTCAATGGTAGCATAGTAATGAGCGATAGCTTAAATTGATAAGAGGCACGAGTACTTTATTGTCACAAAATTTCAAGATTTTATGATGCCCCAGTAAAAAGCTACAAGCATTTGAATGTTGCAAACTTTGATAGGTGTAGGACGCACCTTACAGAAGTTAGGGCCATTTGAAGTTTTAGCATTGTTTGATTTAGGACTCAAGGGTAGCATAGCTATAAGCGATAGCTTAAATTGACAAGGGGCTCGAGTACTTTATTGTCACAAAATTTCAAGGTTTTATTACACTCCAGTAAAAACTTACAAGCATTTGATTTTTGCAAGCTTTTATTGGTATAGGACGCTCCGTATAGAAGGTATGGCCATTTTAAATTTTATCAGTGCTTGATTTGGGACTCAAGGGTAGCATAGCTATGAGCGATAGCTTAAATTGACAAACGACTCGAGGACTTTATTGTCACAAAATTTCAAGGTTTTATGACGCTCCAGTAAAAAGTTACAAGCATTTGATTATTGCAAACTTTGATAGGTAGAGGACGCACCATCCTTTTAAGCTTAGCCGTGTTTGATTTGGGACTCAAGGGTAGCATAGCTATGAGCGACAGCTTAAATTGATAAGAGGCACTAGTACTTTATTGTCACGAAATTACACGGTTTTATGACGCTCCAGTAAAAAGTTACAAGCTGTTGATTGTAGCAAACTTTGATAGGTATTGGACGCACCTTACAGAAATTAGGGCCATTTGAAGTTTTAGCAGTGTTTGATTTAGGACTCAAGAGTAGCATAGCCTTGAGCGATAGCTCAAATTGACTAGAGGCTCGAGTACTTTATTGTCACAAAATTTCAAGGTTTTGTGACACTTCAGTAAAAAGTTACAAGCATTTGATTGTTGCATACTTTGATAGGTATAGGACGCACCGTACAGAAGTTAGGGTCATTTGAAGCTTTATCAGCGTTTGATTTGGGACTCAAGGGTAGCATAGCTATGAGCGATAGCTTCAATTGACAAGAGGTTCGAGCACTTTATTGTCACAAAATTTCAAGGTTTTATGACGCTCCAGTAAAAAGTTACAAGCATTTGAATGTTGCAATCTTTGATAGGTGTAGGACGCACCGTATAGAAGTTAGGGCCATTTGAAGTTTTAGCAGGGTTTGATTTGCGACTCAAGGGTAGCATAGCAATGAGCGATAGCTTAAATTGATAAGAGGCACGAGTACTTTATTGTCACAAAATTTCAAGATTTTATGACGCCCCAGTAAAAAGCTACAAGTATTTGTATGTTGCAAACTTTGATAGGTGTAGGACGCACCGTTTTGAAGTTAGGGCCATTTGAAGCTTTAACAGATTTTGATTTAAGACTCAAGGGTAGCATAGCTATGACCGATAGCTTAAATTGACTAGAGGGTCGAGTACTTTATTGTCACAAAATTACAAGGTTTTATGACGCTCCAGTAAAAAGCTACAAGCATTTGAATGTTGCAAACTTTGATAGGTGTAGGACGCACTGTATAGAAGTTAGGGCCATTTGAAGTTTTAGCAGGTTTGATTTGGGACTCAAGGATAGCATAGCTATGAGCGATAGATTAAATTGGCAAGAGGCTAGAGTACTTTATTGTCACAAAATTTCAAAGTTTTATGATGCTCCAGTAAAAAGTTACAAGCATTTGATTGTTGCAAACTTTGATAGGCATACGACGCACCGTAAAAAAGTTAGGGTCCTTTTAAGCTTTAGCAGTGTTTGATTTGGGACTTAAGGGTAGCATAGCTATGAGCTATATCTTAAATTGATAAGAGGCATGATTACTTTATTGTCACAAAATTTCAAGATTTTATAACGCTCCAGTAAAAAGTTACAAGCATTTCATTGTTGCACACTTTGATAGGTATAAGATGCACCGTACAGAAGTTACGGCCATTTGAAGTTTTATCAGTGCTTGATTTGGGAATCAAGGGTAGCATAGCTATGAGCGATACCTTAAATTGACAAAAGGCTCGAGCACTTTATTGTCACAAAATTTCAAGGTTTTATGACGCTCCAGTAAAAAGTTACAAGCTGTTGATTGTTGCAAACTTTGATAGGTATTGGACGCACCGTACAGAAGTTAGCGTCACTTGAAGCTTTAGCAGTGTTTGATTTGGGACTCAAGGGTAGCATGGCTATGAGCGGTAACTTAAATTGATAAGAGGCACGAGTACTTTATTGTCACAAAATTTCAAGATTTTATGACGCTCTAGTAAAAAGTTACATGAATTTGAATGTTTGCAAACATTGATAGGTGTAGGACGCACCGTATAGAAGTTGGGGCCATTTGAAGTTTTAGCAGGTTTTATTTTGGGACTCAAGGGTATAGTTATGAGCGATACCTTAAATTGACAAGTGGCTCGGGCACTTTATTGTCACAAAATTTCAAAGTTTTATGACGCTCCAGTAAAAAGTTACAAGCATTTGAATGTTGCAATCTTTGATAGGTGTAGGACGCACCGTATAGAAGTTAGGGCCATTTGAAGTTTTAGCAGGGTTTGATTTGCGACTCAAGGGTAGCATAGCAATGAGCGAAAACTTAATTTGATAAGAGGCACGAGAACTTTATTGGCACAAAATTTCAAGATTTTATGACGCCCCAGTAAAAAGCTACAAGCATTTGAATGTTGCAAACTTTGACAGGTGTAGGACGCACCGTTTTGAAGTTAGGGCCATTTGAAGTTTGAACAGATTTTGATTTGGGACTCAAGGGTAGCATAGCTATGAGCGATAGCTTAAATTGACAAGAGGCTCGAGTACTTTATTGTCACAAAATTTCAAGATTTTATAACGCTCCAGTAAAAACTTTCAAGCATTTCATTGTTGCAAACTTTGATAGGTATAAGACGCACCGTATAGAAGTTATGGCCATTTGAATTTTTATCAGTGCTTGATTTGGGACTCAAAGGGAGCATAGCTATGAGCGATAGCTTAAATTGACAAGAGGCTCGAGCACTTTATTGTCACAAAATTTCAAGGTTTTATGAAGCTCCAGTAAACAGTTACAAGCATTTGAATGTTGCAAACTTTGATAGGTGTAGGACGCACTGTATAGAAGTTAGGGCCATTTGAAGTTTTAGCAGGTTTGATTTGGGACTCAAGGGTAGCATAGTTATGAGCGATAGCTTAAATTGACAAGAGGCTCGAGCACTTTATTGTCACAAAATTTCAAAGTTTTATGACGCTCCAGTAAAAAGTTACAAGCATTTGATTGTTGCAAACTTTGATAGGAATTGGACGCACCGTAAAGAAGTTAGGGTCCTTTTAAGCTTTAGCAGTGTTTGATTTGGGACTCAAGGGTAGAATAGCTATGAGCGACAGCTTAAATTGATAAGAGGCACGAGTACTTTATTGTCACGAAATTACACGGTTTTATGACGCTCCAGTAAAAAGATACAAGCTGTTGATTGTTGCAAACTTTGATAGGTATTGGACGCACCTTACAGAAGTTAGGGCCATTTGAAGTTTTAGCAGTGTTTGATTTAGGCCTCAAGGGTAGGATAGCTATGAGCGATAGATTAAATTGACTAGAGGCTTGAGTACTTTATAGTCACAAAATTTCAAGGTTTTATGACACTCCCGGAAAAAGTTACAAGCATTTGATTTTTGCAAGATTTTATAGGTATAGGACGCTCCGTATAGAAGTTATGGCCATTTGAAATATTATCAGTGTTTGATTTGGGACTCAAGGGTTGCATAGCTATGAGCGATAGTTTAAATTGACAAGAGGCTCGAGCACTTTATTGTCACAAAATTTCAAGATTTTATGACGCCCCAGTAAAAAGCTACAAGCATTTGAATGTTGCAAACTTTGATAGGTGTAGGACACACCGTTTTGAAGTTAGGGCCATTTGAAGTTTTAACAGATTTTGTTTTGGGACTCAAGGGTAGCATAGCTATGAGCGATAGCTTAAATTGACTAGAGGCTCGAGTCACAAAATTACAAAGTTTTTTGACACTCCAGGAAAAAGTTACAAGCATTTGATTTTGCAAGCTTTTATAAGTATAGGATGCTCCGTATAGAAGTTATGGCCATTTGAAATATTATCAGTGTTTGATTTGGGACTCAAGGGTAGCATAGCTATGAGCTATAGCTTAAATTGAAAAGAGGCACGAGTACTTTATTGTCACAAATTTTCAAGATTTTATAACGCTCCAGTAAAAAGTTACAACCATTTCATTGTTGCAAACTTTGATAGGTATAAGACGCACCGTATAGAAGTTACGGCCATTTGAATTTTTATCAGTGCTTGATTTGGGACTCAAGGGTAGCATAGCTATGAGCGATAATTTAAGTTGACAAGAGGCTCGAGCACTTTATTGTCACAAAATTTCAAGGTTTTATGACGCTCCAGTAAAAAGTTACAAGCATTTGAATGTTTGCAAACATTGATAGGTGAAGGACGCACCGTATAGAAGTTGGGGCCATTTGAAGCTTTATCAATATTTGATTTGGGACTCAAGGGTAGCATAGCTATGAGCGATAGCTTAAATTGACAGGGGCTCGAGCACTTTATTGTCACAAAATTTCAAGGTTTTATGACGCTCCAGTAAAAAGTTACAAGCATTTGATTATTGCAAACTTTGATAGTCATAGGACGCACCGTACAGAAGTTAGGGTCCTTTTAAGCTATAGCAGTGTTTGATTTGGGACTCAAATGTAGCATAGTTATGAGCGCTAGCTTAAATTGACAAGAGGCTCGAGCACTTTATTGTCACAAAATTTCAAAGTTTTATGACACTCCAGTAAAAAGTTACAAGCATTTGATTGTTGCAAACTTTGATAGGTATAGGACGCACCGTACAGAAGTTAGGGTCATTTGAAGCTTTATCAGTGTTTGATTTGGGACTCAAGGGTAGCATAGCAATGAGCGATAGCTTAAATTGACAAAAGGCTCGAGCACTTTATTGTCACAAAATTTCAAGGTTTTATGATGTTGCAAACTTTGATAGTCATAGGACGCACCGTACAGAAATTAGGGTCCTTTTAAGCTATAGCAGTGTTTGATTTGGGACTTAAGGGTAGCGTGGCTATGAGCGGTAACTTAAATTGATAAGAGCACAAGTACTTTATTGTCACAAAAGTTCAAGATTTTATGACGCTCCAGTAAAAAGTTACAAGCATTTGAATGTTTGCAAACATTGATAGGTGTAGGACGCACCGTATAGAAGTTTAGGCCATTTGAAGTTTTAGCAGGTTTGATTTGGGAATCAAGGGTAGCATAATTATCAGCGATAGCTTAAATTGACAAGAGGCTCTTGCACTTTATTGTCACAAAATTTCAAAGTTTTATGACGCTCCAGTAAAAAGTTACAAGCATTTGATTGCTGCAAACTTTGATAGGTATAGGACGCACCGTACAGAAGTTAGGGTCATTTGAAGCTTTATCAGTGTTTGAATTGGGACTGAAGGGTAGCATAGCTATGAGCGATAGTTTAAATTGACAAGAGGTTCGAGCACTTTATTGTCACAAAATTTCAAGGTTTTATGACGCTCCAGTAAAAAGTTACAAGCATTTGAATGTTGCAATATTTGATAGGTGTAGGATGCACCGTATAGAAGTTAGGGCCATTTGAAGTTTTAGCAGTGTTTGAGTTGGGACTTAAGGGTAGCATGGCTATGAGCGGTAACTTAAATTGATAAGAGCACGAGTACTTTATTGTCACAAAAGTTCAAGATTTTATGACGCTCCAGTAAAAAGTTACAAGCATTTGAATGTTTGCAAACATTGATAGGTGTAGGACGCACCGTATAGAAGTTTAGGCCATTTGAAGTTTTAGCAGGTTTGATTTGGGAATCAAGGGTAGCATAATTATGACCGATAGCTTAAATTGACAAGAGGCTCTTGCACTTTATTGTCACAAAATTTCAAAGTTTTATGACGCTCCAGTAAAAAGTTACAAGCATTTGATTGTTGCAAACTTTGATAGGTATAGGACGCACCGTACAGAAGTTAGGGTCATTTGAATCTTTATCAGTGTTTGAATTGGGACTGAAGGGTAGCATAGCCACGAGCGATAGCTTAAATTGAAAAGAGGCTCGAGTACTTTATTGGCACAAAATTTCAAGATTTTACGACGCCCCAGTAAAAAGTTACAAGCATTTGATTGTTGCAAACTTTGACAGGTATAGGACGCACCGTACAGAAGTTAGGGTCATTTGAAGCTTTAGCAGTGTTTGATTTGGGACTCAAGGGTAGCATAGCTATGAGCGATAAGAGGCCCAAGTACTTTTTGTCACAAAATTTCAAGATTTTATGACGCTCCAGTAAAAAGTTAGAAGCATTTCATTGTTGCTAACTTTGATAGGTATAAGACGTACCGTATAAATGTTTGGGCCATTTGAAGTTTTAGCAGGGTTTGATTTGGGACTCAATGGTAGCATAGCTATGACCTATAGCTTATATTGATAAGAGGCACGAGTACTTTATTGGCACAAAATTTCAAGATTTTACGACGCCCCAGTAAAAAGTTACAAGCATTTGATTGTTGCAAACTTTGACAGGTATAGGACGCACCGTACAGAAGTTAGGGTCATTTGAAGCTTTAGCAGTGTTTGATTTGGGACTCAAGGGTAGCATAGCTATGAGGTATAGCTTAAATTGAAAAGAGGCACGAGTACTTTATTGGCACAAAATTTCAAGATTTTATGACGCTCCAGTAAAAAGTTACAAGCTGTTGATTGTTGCAAACTGTGATAGGTATTTGCCGCACCTTACAGAAGTTAGGGCCATTTGAAGTTTTAGCAGTGTTTGATTTGGGAGTCAAGGGTAGCATAGCTCTGAGCTATAGCTTAAATTGACAAGAGGCTCGAGTACTTTATTGTCACAAAATTTCAAGGTTTTATGACACTCCAGTAAAAAGTTACAAGCATTTGATTTTTGCAAGCTTTTATAGGTATAGGACGCTCCGTATAGAAGTTATGGCCATTTGAAGTTTTATCAGTGTTTGATTTGGGACTCAAGGGTAGCATAGCTATGAGCTATAGCTTAAATTGATAAGAGGCACGAGTACTTTATTGTCACAAAATTTCAAGATTTTATAACGCTCCAGTAAAAAGTTACAAGCATTTCATTGTTGCAAACTTTGATAGGTATAAGACGCACCGTATAGAAGTTACGGTCATTTGAAGTTTCATCAGTGCTTGATTTGGGACTCAAGGGTAGCATAGCTATGAGGTATAGCTTAAATTGATAAGAGGCACGAGTACATTATTGTCACGAAATTACACGCTCCAGTAAAATGTTACAAGCATTTGATTGTTGCAAACTTTGATAGGTATAGGACGCACCGTAAAAAAGTTAGGGCCATTTGAAACGTTAGCAGTGTTTGATTTGGGGTCACAGGTAGCACTGCTATTAGCGGTATCGTATAAAAGTTAGGGCCATTTGAAGTTTTAGCAGGGTTTGATTTGGGACTCAAGGGTAGCATAGCTATGAACTATAGCTTAAATTGATAAGAGTAACGAGTACATTATTGTCACGAAATTACACGGTTTTATGACGCTCCAGTAAAAAGTTACAAGCATTTGATTGTTACAAACTTTGATAGGTATAGGACGCACCGTAAAGAAGTTAGGGTCATTTGAAGCTTTAGCAGTGTTTGATTTGGGGTCACGGGTAGCACTGCTATAAGCGGTAACTTAAATTGATAAGAGGCACGAGTACTTTATTGTCACAAAATTTCAAGATTTTATGACGCTCCAGTAAAAAGTTACAAGCATTTCATTGTTGCAAACCTTGATAAGTATAAGGCGCACCGTAAAGAAGTTAGGGCCATTGGCAGTTTTAGCAGGTTTTGATTTGGAACTCAAGGGTAGCATAGCTATGAGCGATAGCTTAAATTGATAAGAGGCACGAGCACATTATTGTCACGATATTACACGGTTTTATGACGCTCCAGTAAAAAGTTACAAGCATTTGATTGTTACAAATTTTGATAGGTACAGGACGCACCGTAAAGAAGTTAGGGTCATTTGAAACTTTAGCAGTGTTTGATTTGGGGTCACGGGTAGCACTGCTATAAGCGGTACCGTATGTAAGTTACGGCCATTTGAAGTTTTTTCAGTGTTTGATTTGGGACTCAAGGGTAGCATAGCTACGAGCGATAGTTTAAATTGACAAGAGGTTTGAGCACTTTATTGTCACAAAATTTCAAGGTTTTATGACGCTCCAGTAAAAAGTTACAACCATTTGAATGTTGCAATCTTTGATAGGTGTAGGACGCACCGTATAGAAGTTTGGGCCATTTGAAATTTTAGCAGGGTTTGATTTGCGAATCAAGGGTAGCATAGCAATGAGCGATAGCTTAAAATAATAAGAGGCACGAGTACTTTATTGTCACAAAATGTCAAGATTTTATGACGCCCCAGTAAAAAGTTACAATCATTTGATTGTTGCAAACTTTGACAGGTATAGGACGCACCGTACAGAAGTTAGGGTCATTTGAAGCTTTAGCAGTGTTTGATTTGGGACTCTAGGGTAGCATAGCAATGAGGTGTAGCTTAAATTAATAAGAGGCACAAGTACTTTATTGGCACAAAATTTCAAGATTTTATGACGCTCCAGTAAAAAGTTACAAGCATTTGATTGTTGCAAACTTTGATAGGTATAGGACGCACCGTACAGAAGTTAGGGACCTTTTAAGCTTTAGCAGTGTTTGATTTGGGACTCAAGGGTAGCATAGCTATGAGCGACAGCTTAAATTTATAAGAGGCACGAGTACTTTATTGTCACGAAATTACACGGTTTAATGACGCTCCAGTAAAAATTTACAAGCTGTTGATTGTTGCAAACTGTGATAGGTATTGGACGCACCTCACAGAAGTTAGGGCCATTTGAAGTTTTAGCAGTGTTTGATTTAGGACTCAAGGGTAGCATAGCTCTGAGCTATAGCTTAAATTGACTAGAGGCTCGAGTACTTTATTGTCACAAAATTTCAAGGTTTTATGACACTATAGTAAAAAGTTACAAGCATTTGATATTTGCAAGCTTTTATAGGTATAGGACGTTCCGTATAGAAGTAATGGCCATTTGAAGTTTTATCAGTGTTTGATTTGGGACTCAAGGGTAGCATAGCTATGAGCGATAGCTTATATTGATAAGAGGCCCAGGTACTTTTTGTCACAAAATGTAAAGATTTTATGACGCTCCAGTAAAAAGTTAGAAGCATTTCATTGTTGCAAACTTTGAAAGGTATATGACGCACCGTATAGAAGTTACGGCCATTTGAAGTTTTAGCAGGGTTTGATTTGGCACTCAATGGTAGCATAGTAATGAGCGATAGCTTAAATTGATAAGAGGCACGAGTACTTTATTGTCACAAAATTTCAAGATTTTATGATGCCCCAGTAAAAAGCTACAAGCATTTGAATGTTGCAAACTTTGATAGGTGTAGGACGCACCGTTTTGAAGTTAGGGCCATTTGAAGTTTTAACAGATTTTGATTTGGGACTCAAGGTTAGCATAGCTATGAGCGATAGCTTAAATTGACTAGAGGCTCGGGGACTTTATGGTCACAAAATTACAAGGTTTTTTGACACTCCAGTAAAAAGTTACAAGCATTTGATTGTTGCAAACTTTGATAGGTATAGGACGCACCGTAAAGAAGTTAGGGTCATTTGAAGCTTTAGCAGTGTTTGATTTGGGGTCACGGGTAGCACTGCTATAAGCTGTAACTTAAATTGATAAGAGGCACGAGTACTTTATTGTCACAAAATTTCAAGATTTTATGATGCTCCAGTAAAAAGTTACAAGCATTTGATTGTTGCAAACCTTGATAAGTATAAGACGCACCGTAAAGAAGTTAGGGCCATTGGCATTTTTAGCAGGTTTTGATTTTGAACTCAAGGGTAGCATAGCTGTGAGCAATAGCTTAAATTGACAAGAGGTTCGAGCACTTTATTGTCACATAATTTCAAGGTTTTCGGACGCTCCAGTAAAAACTTACAAGCATTTGAATGTTACAATATTTGTTAGGTGTAGGACGCACCGTATAGAAGTTAGGGCCATTTGAAGTTTTAGCATGGTTTGATTTGCGACTCAAGGGTAGCATAGCTATGAGCGATAGCTCAAAATAATAAGAGGCACGAGTACTTTATTGTCACAAAATGTCAAGATTTTATAACGCCCCAGTAAAAAGTTACAAGCATTTGATTGTTGCAATCTTTGACAGGTATAGGACGCACCGTACAGAAGTTAGGGTCATTTGAAGCTTTAGCAGTGTTTGATTTGGGACTCAAGGGTAGCATAGCTATGAGGTATAGCTTAAATTAATAAGAGGCAGAAGTACTTTATTGGCACAAAATTTCAAGATTTTCTGACGCTCCAGTAAAAAGTTACAAGCATTTGATTGTTGCAAACTTTGATAGGTATAAGACGCACCGTAAAGAAGTTAGGGTCATTTGAAACTTTAGCAGTGTTTGATTTGGGGTCAAGGGTAGCACTGCTATAAGCGGTACCGTATAAAAGTTACGGCCATTTGAAGTTTTAGCAGGGTTTGATTTGGGACTCAAGGGTAGTATAGATATGATAGAGCTATAGCTTAAATTGATAAGAGGCACGAGTACATTATTGTCACGAAATTACACGGTTTTATGACGCTCCAGTAAAAAGTTACAAGCATTTGATTGTTGCAAACTTTGATAGGTATAGGACGCACCGTACAGAAGTTAGGGTCCTTGTAAGCTTTAGCAGTGTTTGATTTGGGACTCAAGGGTAGCATAGCTATGAGCGACAGCTTAAATTTATAAGAGGCACGAGTACTTTATTGTCACGAAATTACACGGTTTTATGACGCTCCAGTAAAAAGTTACAAGCTGTTGATTGTTGCAAACTGTGATAGGTATTGGACGCACCTCACAGAAGTTAGGGCCATTTGAAGTTCTAGCAGTGTTTGATTTAGGACTCAAGGGTAGCACAGCTATGGGCGATAGCTTCAATTGACTAGAGTCTCGAGTACTTTATTGTCACAAAATTTCAAGGTTTTATGACACTCCCGTAAAAAGTTACAAGCATTTGATTTTTGCAAGCTTTTATAGGTATAGGACGTTACGTATAGAAGTAATGGCCATTTGAAGTTTTATCAGTGTTTGATTTGGGACTCAAGGGTAGCATAGCTATGAGCGATAGCTTATATTGATAAGAGGCCCAAGTACTTTTTGTCACAAAATGTCAAGATTTTATGACGCTCCAGTAAAAAGTTAGAAGCATTTCATTGTTGCTAACTTTCATAGGTATAAGACGTACCGCGTAAAAGTTTGGGCCATTTGAAGTTTTAGCAGGGTTTGATTTGGGACTCAAGGGTAGCATAGTAATGAGAGATAGCTTTAATTGATAAGAGGCACGAGTTCTTTATTGTCACAAAATTTCAAGATTTTATGACGCCCCAGTAAAAAACTACAAGCATTTGAATGTTGCAAACTTTGATAGGTGTAGGACGCACCGTTTTGAAGTTAGGGCCATTTGAAGTTTTAACAGATTTTGATTTGGGACTCAAGGGTAGCATCGCTATGAGCGATAGCTTAAATTGCCTAGAGGCTCGAGTACTTTATTGTCACAAAATTACAAGGTTTTTTGACACTCCAGTAAAAAGTTACAAGCATTTGATTGTTGCAAACTTTGATAGGTATAGGACGCACCGTAAAGAAGTTAGGGTCATTTGAAGCTTTAGCAGTGTTTCATTTGAGGTCACGGGTAGCACTGCTATAAGCCGTAACTTAAATTGATAAGAGGCACGAGTACTTTATTGTCACAAAATTTCAAGTTTTTATGACGCTCCAGTAAAAAGTTACAAGCATTTCATTGTTGCAAACCTTGATAAGTATAAGACGCACCGTAAAGAAGTTAGGGCCATTGGCAGATTTTACCAGCAGGTTTTGATTTGGTACTCAAGGGTAGCTTAGCTATGAGCCATAGCTTAAATTGATGAGGCACGAGTACATTATTGTCACGATATTACACGGTTTTATGACGCTCCAGTAAAAAGTTACAAGCATTTGATTGTTAAAAACTTTGATAGGTATAGGGCTCAGCGTATGTAAGTTACGGCCATTTGAAGTTTTATCAGTGTTTGATTTGGGACTCAAGGATAGCATAGCTATGAGCGATAGTTTAAATTGACAAGAGGTTCGAGCACTTTATTGTCACAAAATTTCAAGGTTTTATGACGCCCCAGTAAAAAGTTACAAGCATTTGAATGTTGCAATCTTTGATAGGTGTAGGACGCACCGTACAGAAGTTAGGGTCATTTGAAGCTTTAGCAGGGTTTGATTTGGGACTCAAGGGTAGCATAGCTATGAGGTATAGCTTAAATTAATAAGAGGCAGAAGTACTTTATTGGCACAAAATTTCAAGATTTTCTGACGCTCCAGTAAAAAGTTACAAGCATTTGATTGTTGCAAACTTTGATAGGTATAAGACGCACCGTAAAGAAGTTAGGGTCATTTGAAACTTTAGCAGTGTTTGATTTGGGGTCAAGGGTAGCACTGCTATAAGCGGTACCGTATAAAAGTTACGGCCATTTGAAGTTTTAGCAGGGTTTGATTTGGGACTCAAGGGTAGCATAGATATGAGCTATAGCTTAAATTGATAAGAGGCACGAGTACATTATTGTCACGAAATTACACGGTTTTATGACGCTCCAGTAAAAAGTTACAAGCATTTGATTGTTGCAAACTTTGATAGGTATAGGACGCACCGTACAGAAGTTAGGGTCCTTTTAAGCTTTAGCAGTGTTTGATTTGGGACTCAAGGGTAGCATAGCTATGAGCGACAGCTTAAATTTATAAGAGGCACGAGTACTTTATTGTCACGAAATTACACGGTTTTATGACGCTCCAGTAAAAAGTTACAAGCTGTTGATTGTTGCAAACTGTGATAGGTATTGGACGCACCTCACAGAAGTTAGGGCCATTTGAAGTTTTAGCAGTGTTTGATTTAGGACTCAAGGGTAGCATAGCTATGGGCGATAGCTTAAATTGACTAGAGTCTCGAGTACTTTATTGTCACAAAATTTCAAGGTTTTATGACACTCCAGTAAAAAGTTACAAGCATTTGATTTTCCGTATAGAAGTAATGGCCATTTGAAGTTTAATCAGTGTTTGATTTGGGACTCAAGGGTAGCATAGCTATGAGCGATAGCTTATATTGATAAGAGGCCCAAGTACTTTTTGTCACAAAATGTCAAGATTTTATGACGCTCCAGTAAAAAGTTAGAAGCATTTCATTGTTGCTAACTTTCATAGGTATAAGACGTACCGCGTAAAAGTTTGGGCCATTTGAAGTTTTAGCAGGGTTTGATTTGGGACTCAAGGGTAGCATAGTAATGAGAGATAGGTTTAATTGATAAGAGGCACGAGGTCTTTATTGTCACAAAATTCCTCAATAACCTCACAGAAGTTAGGGCCATTTGAAGTTTTAGCAGTGTTTGATTTAGGACTCAAGGGTAGTATAGCTATGGGCGATAGCTTAAATTGACTAGAGTCTCGAGTACTTTATTGTCACAAAATTTCAAGGTTTTATGACACTCCAGTAAAAAGTTACAAGCATTTGATTTTTGCAAGCTTTTATAGGTATAGGACGTTCCGTATAGAAGTAATGGCCATTTGAAGTTTTATCAGTGTTTGATTTGGGACTCAAGGGTAGCATAGCTATGAGCGATAGCTTATATTGATAAGAGGCCCAAGTACTTTTTGTCACAAAATGTCAAGATTTTATGACGCTCCAGTAAAAAGTTAGAAGCATTTCATTGTTGCTAACTTTCATAGGTATAAGACGTACCGCGTAAAAGTTTGGGCCATTTGAAGTTTTAGCAGGGTTTGATTTGGGACTCAAGGGTAGCATAGTAATGAGAGATAGCTTTAATTGATAATAGGCACGAGTTCTTTATTGTCACAAAATTTCAAGATTTTATGACGCCCCAGTAAAAAACTACAAGCATTTGAATGTTGCAAACTTTGATAGGTGTAGGACGCACCGTTTTGAAGTTAGGGCCATTTGAAGTTTTAACAGATTTTGATTTGGGACTCAAGGGTAGCATAGCTATGAGCGATAGCTTAAATTGCCTAGAGGCTCGAGTACTTTATTGTCACAAAATTACAAGGTTTTTTGACACTCCAGTAAAAAGTTACAAGCATTTGATTGTTGCAAACTTTGATAGGTATAGGACGCACCGTAAAGAAATTAGGGTCATTTGAAGCTTTAGCAGTGTTTCATTTGGGGTCACGGGTAGCACTGCTATAAGCCGTAACTTAAATTGATAAGAGGCACGAGTACTTTATTGTCACAAAATTTCAAGTTTTTATGACGCTCCAGTAAAAAGTTACAAGCATTTCATTGTTGCAAACCTTGATAAGTATAAGACGCACCGTAAAGAAGTTAGGGCCATTGGCAGATTTTACCAGCAGGTTTTGATTTGGTACTCAAGGGTAGCTTAGCTATGAGCCATAGCTTAAATTGATGAGGCTCGAGTACTTTATTGTCACAAAATTACAAGGTTTTTTGACACTCCAGTAAAAAGTTACAAGCATTTGATTGTTGCAAACTTTGATAGGTATAGGACGCACCGTAAAGAAATTAGGGTCATTTGAAGCTTTAGCAGTGTTTCATTTGGGGTCACGGGTAGCACTGCTATAAGCCGTAACTTAAATTGATAAGAGGCACGAGTACTTTATTGTCACAAAATTTCAAGGTTTTATGACGCTCCAGTAAAAAGTTACAAGCATTTGAATGTTGCAATCTTTGATAGGTGTAGGACGCACCGTACAGAAGTTAGGGTCATTTGAAGCTTTAGCAGGGTTTGATTTGCGACTCAAGGGTAGCATAGCATTGAGCGATAGCTTAAATTGATAAGAGGCACGAGTACTTTATTGTCACAAAATTTCAAGATTTTATGACGCCCCAGTAAAAAACTACAAGCATTTGAATGTTGCAAACTTTGATAGGTGTAGGACGCACCGTTTTGAAGTTAGGGTCATTTGAAGTTTTAACAAATTTTGATTTGGGACTCAAGGGTAGCATCGCTATGAGTGATAGCTTAAATTGCCTAGAGGCTCGAGTACTTTATTGTCACAAAATTACAAGGTTTTTTGACACTCCAATAAAAAGTTACAAGCATTTGATTGTTGCAAACTTTGATAGGTATAGGATGCACCGTACAGAAGTTAGGGTCCTTTTAAGCTTTAGCAGTGTTTGATTTGGGACTCAAGGGTAGCGTAGCTATGAGCGACAGCTTAAATTGATAAGAGGCACGAGTACTTTATTGTCACGAAATTACACGGTTTTATGACGCTCCAGTAAAAAGTTACAAGCTGTTGATTGTTGCAAACTGTGATAGGTATTGGACGCACCTTACAGAAGTTAGGGCCATTTGAAGTGTTCGCGCCGGAGGCCTCCTGCCAACGGCTGCTGCCTGCGCACCGTCACCCTGCGACTCTGAGCGGGGCTCAGTGCGGAGAGAAGTGCCCTCATTGTGTCCCGCCAAGAGTCGTGTGGCAGGCCACAGCCATCTTTATTTTGTTGCCAGATGCAAGGAGAGAGGAGGAGAGTCGATCAGCAATACTGCGTGCCGAGACAAGTATTCTGTGTGCATTCAACCATTCAATTTTTTTTTCGTTCTATTTCGCTCACTGTAAATTAGTAACCGCAGAATATTATCAGCTTACAAATAAGTCAGTTTTTTTTGGATTATTTTTACTTAAGAAAAGAAATAATTTGTTAATACAAACAAGCGAGCTGCGGCTTACAAGCTTGTAATAAAGAAATTTTCCTGGTAAAACGTTTTGGAGTGTTTTCTGATTTAAACGACGAAAGTGGTAACAAAGGGAATCGGAAAGATCAAGCAGTTTTAGAAACATGGTCCTTCGAGCCGGATGGCAGCTGCGTCCGGTAAGTGTTTAATATTTATTTTTATCCAATATATTATTAAACCATTTCTGTTTAATTTCAATATTGCATATCTATTCTGTGATTTATGTTTTTTATCGCATAATTCGCGTTTGGGTACGGTCGTCGCGGCAAACGGTACATTTCCGTATCGTCACTTGTGTGAGTGTGTGCGTGTGTGTGGATTCTTGCACAGCAGCAGGTACTGGAATTTACGTTTTTAAATAAATTCTCCGCACGGCCGCTGCGTAATTCGGTTCGCAGTCTGCAGCTCAAAGCGCTGCCGACGCCGGTTACCATAAGCTGTGTACAGCTGCTTGTGCGCAGATTTTTCCACAGCCGCTGTGCATGCTATTGTAATTGCCGCTATCCGCTGTTCCGTTGGGCATTGGGCATTCGTTGATACGAATTAAGGCGAGTGTCACACTCACAACTCTTGTGGGTCAGCTGTTCGGGCTATCTGTATTGCATGCGTATATCGCCGCGTCGAAGTCGTACCGTGTTGCAAGTAAGCGGTGGGAGCATATTGTTTGTCGCTTCTACAGTGGCGTGAGGGTTTACAGCTCACTGCGCTGCCCAGAGCCTGTTTACTGTGCATTGTGTACCGTTGTTGATGAACCGGTAACTTACACCGTTGCCGGTAGTTGTCCATACTAACGGGTCAACAACTGTTAACGTGGTGGAGGATCGACACTTTCGACACGAGTGCGGTGTAATTAGGTTCGCAGTCCGCAGCTCACAGCGCTGCCGACGCCTTTTTGCAGCAAACCGTGTGCCAGCGGTGCTTGAACATCCCCATATTACTACGCTGGAAAATACGTATACTCATTGATCTCCGTACATCACAGTTTTTCGCAGCTCACAGCGCTGCCAACTTTTTCTGTCTTTTTGGCTTTGATATTACCCTGTATCATTGAACCCACGAGCGACGCAAGGTCCGGGTCACATACAGCAGCTCATAGCGCTGCGTGGGGTATTTCAAGTTGGGGTTCTACTTCAATTTCTTTTTTTTCGATTGCAGTTGCTCAGTGCTGTCGTCATTGCCTGGGCTTCGCGTAGTTTATTCCTACTGGGGATTGTCTTTTACGTTGTGTGGACTCCTCATTGATAATAAGGCGGGTGTTATACCGGTCACGTCAGCAGGTCAACTGGGTACACATATAACTGGGTACACATATAGCTGGGTAACTGGGTGTGTCGACGTGCAGGTCTAGTGTTTTCCCGTGTTTTGCTTGCGTTTTGCCATCATTGAGCTGCGTTCTCAGATCAAGCGGTCTGCAACTATGCTTACTCCGCTGATAGATGCGGCTGATAGCCTGACCGCGTTTGTTATTGAGTTCGAGCGAAACTCTTCCGCCTCCCAAAATCTTGAATATCTTCGCCTTGATCTGACTGAATTGGCAGACTTATGGCAGGCGTTGAAGGAGGCGAAGGCTGCAGCGGTCATTGAATGCTCGGTCTCATGCAATCCCTGACCTGGCGTCTGCTGAGCTGTCTTCTCAATCCTATACTATTCCGGTGCCTCCCTGTGATATTGAGATTTTCGGGGGGGGAGTACTCCAAGTGGATCACCTTCCGTGATATGTTCACGGCGCTGTTCCTTCGGAACGCTCGGTTATCTAACATCGAGCGGATGTATCACCTGAGGGCAAAGACTAGGGGGGAGGCGCGAGAAATCGTGGACCAATGCCAACTGACCAATAGCGGTTTTGATCTGGCGTGGGCGAGGCTTACTGCCCGATACGAAAATCGGCGCAAGCTCATTAATTGCCAGCTGAAGTCCCTATTCACAATGCGTACCATAGGTAAAGAAAGTGGGTCGGAGCTAAAAAGGCTGCAGCGGGAAGTTAGAAACTGCATTATGGCGTTGAAGGAGCTGTCGGTGGATGTAGGCAGTTGGGATCCAATTTTTATATACTGGAGTTCCATTCGGTTGCCGGAGAGGACCCTTTCTCTTTGGGAGCAGTCCCTTGCAGATCATGCAGATATACCGACTTGGGTGGCGATGGAGGAATTCCTCTTGAAACGGTTCCAAACTTTGGAGGCGGTCTCTGATGTCTGCCAGACGGATCATGCGCGGGAGCCTGGGGGGAGCCGCTCAACACCACTCCGTAATAGCCACGTGCAGGCTCATCAGGCGAGGGTCAATCCGGAAGGGTGTAAGATATGTACACTACCAGGCCATCGGGTCTCCCACTGCTCTACTTTCATCAACGCTGATGTATCAGAACGATGGGGATGGGTGAATCGCTTCCACTTGTGCGTGAATTGTTTGAAGGGGGATCATCGTGTGTCAAATTGCACGAGTAAATACCGATGTTTTACGTGTCAAGAGCGGCACCATACTCTGCTGCACCGTGAGCCGCTCCCGAACCGGAGCATAAGAGGCCCACCACGCACGACGCCGCCTCGAGGCAGACGGTCATCCAACGGACGCAGCGCGGCCACCACGTTAGCTCAACCTGCTACACCGTCCTTTGCCCACGCTGCACATGTGGTACCTGCTATAGTCCAGGGACGATCCGGTCCATATCGAGCTCGAGGTCGGCTACCCAAACGTGTGCTTTTAGGTACCGCCATTATTCACGTATGGTATCAGGGAGTCAATTACATGGCCCGTGCATTAATCGACCCTGGGTCTGAAGGGTCTTTTATCTCAGATTAGCTCCAACGACGCCTGCGACTCCCTACGCGTACCGTGCATGCCCAAGTGTCCGGGGTAAGCAATGTGGTGGCAGCTAACGTGACAAAAGCGTGCGATTTAATGTTAGGGTCACCTCTCGACAGTACTGTGCGGCTCCCGGTGTCAGCATTAGTACTGCCCACCTTGACCCGCGAATTACCCCGACTAGGGGTATCAACGCAACATTATACCCAATTGGCCGGCTTACGACTGGCTGATCCAAGCTTTTCAAACTCTTCACAAGTTGGCATTTTGATAGGGGGTGATTTATACCCGATGGTGATGCTTGATGAGTTGAAACGTGACGTTATTGGGTCATTAATTGCACAGGAAACTGTATTTGGGTGGATCCTCACAGGACCCATGCCTGAGAACTCGACACAGACATTCTGTGCTAGAGTACAAGTTACGACCGGCCACCCGGTTGAAGAGCTCTTGCAGAGATTCTGGGAGGTGGAGGAACCAACTAGGGAGAAACGGTTATCGCCCGGTGACCAGGCTTGCCTGGATTTGTATTCCTGGACCACTTACAGAGAGTCTTCTGGGCGGTAAGTAGTAGAACTACCGTTCAAATCAAGGCACCTGCCTGAGGAGGCGCTTGGGGCTTCTCGGCACATTACGTTAAAACAGTTCGAGCGCAATGAAGGCAGGTTACTCCGTAACCCTGAGCAGAAAGACCAATGTGACTCCGTGGTACAGGAGTACTTGACTCTTGATCATATGGTGAAAGTCCCGCCTCCACCTTCAGGCGCTCTTCCTCACTATTATTTGCCTCATCATGCGGTAATGAAACCCGAGAGTACGTCCACCAAGCTGCGAGTGGTATTCAATGCGTCCCAAGCAACCAATAGCACCCTCAGCTTGAATGATGTCTTATATACGGGTCCCACCCTGCAGGCTGACTTGACCCAACTTATCGTGCGATGGCGAATGTTTCAGTTCGTATTTAATGGGGATCTGCAAAAGATGTATCGGCAGATTAGAGTAGCTCCAAAGCACACCCCGTACCAGCGAATTGTTTTTAGGGCCTCTCCTGTAGCGCCAGTCTCCGATTACGAGCTACAAACGGTTACCTTCGGAGTCAACTGTGCACCGTACTTAGCGATTAGGACATTGGAACAGCTTGCGACGGATGTCGAGGAGGACCTACTCCTAGCCCGGGTATTGCGTGAATGTATGTATGTGGACGACGCCTTGGTCGGCACACATGATGTGAACGTGGCGATACAGACTCGAGATGAGTTGATCCGAGCACTCGACTCTGCCGGCTTTTCCATGCGAAAGTGGACAGCCAATACGGAAGCCATTCTCTCCTCTTTGCCTCCGGACCACTTGCTCCGAGAGCACTTTCTGAAGCTAGATGAAGCCAGCTTGACTAAAACATTAGGAATCCGGTGGAACGCAAAGACTGATCATTTCTACTTTCATCTTCAGCCCATTTGCTTCGACCCACGAGCCACCAAACGCAAGGTGCTATCGATTATAGCTCAACTGTTTGATCCAGCCGGATGGCTGGCACCTGTTGTGATCGTGGGCAAGATCTTAATGCAACAGATCTGGGGGGACAAAACTGACTGGGACGAATCGCTGACCCTCGCTTCATCCAGTCGTTGGAGGGAATTTTTAGGGGCTTATGACGACATCTCGCAGATTCGAATTCCTCGATGGGTGGGGTCTGCACCGGATGTAGATATCCAGTTCCATGCATTTTGTGATGCTTCGCAAGCGGCATACGCCGCCGCGCTGTATGTGCGGTGCCAGTGCGGCGATACTGTCACATCCCACTTATTAGTGGCTAAGTCGCGGGTCGCGCCTCTTAAGACGTTATCCTTACCTCGCTTACAACTCTGTGGCGCGGTATTGTTATCCGACTTGGTGGCGGCACTTCGGACAAGGGTGGGGGTCACCTCCAGTAACTTGTTTTGTTGGATGGATTCGACCATAGTTTTGGCTTGGCTCCAGAAGTCCCCGCATATGTGGAAAACCTTCGTAGCTAATCGAGTTACCACCATTTCCAGTAAAGTAGGTGTAGAATGTTGGAGACATGTCAGGTCTGCAGACAATCCGGCTGATCTTGCCAGTCGGGGGGGTAACTCCAGCAGCACTTGTTCATAGTCATTTATGGTGGAATGGTCCGGGATGGCTTACCCACGACTCAAATTCCTGGCCTCAGCCTTCGAAAATCGCTAGTCCGGACGCCCTGGAGGAACAGCGCAACGTTACTTCGCATACAATCCAGGTCAAACAGCATGATGACTTGATGCTGCGTTTCTCGTCGTTGCCGCGAGCTCTGCGGGTTGTGTGCTATATCCTGCGCTTTTCTAAATACGCTATGCGAAAGCTACGTGACAACGCCCCACCCCAGGGGTCGCCTATCACGACTGCAGAGATTGTTGCCGCTACACTTCTCGTAACGACCATAACGCAGCAGATGTACTACCCCGAAGAGTATGGATGCTTGCAGAACGGGCAACCCATTTCCAATTCGAGTTCTCTGCTCACCTTGGACCCCTTCCTTCATTCCGATGGGTCGATTCGAGTGAATGGACGCCTAGCGCATTCCACTCAGATCCCGTTCTCCGAACGACACCCACAAATTTTGCCGTACCACGGACAGTTTACACGACTGCTCGTTGAGTTCACCCATCAAATCTCGTTGCACGGGGGAAATCAGCTTATGCTTCGGCTCCTTCGAACTCAATACTGGGTTCCACGCGCAAAGGTTTTAGTCAAGGGTACCATTTTACGGTGTAAAACTTGCCTGGTAGAAAGAAGCGTAGATTGAGCCAGATCATGGCGCCTTTGCCCCCTGAACGCACCACCCTGTCTCGTCCTTTCGCCACCGCGGGGGTTGATTTTGCGGGTCCTTTTGAATTTAAAACGTTTCAAGGGAGGGGGTATAAAATGAAAAAAGGCTACGTGTGCATCTTTGTGTGTTTCGCCACCAAGGCCGCCCATTTAGAAGCTACCACGGATTTAACTGTCTTTTAAGCCGCCCTGGCGAGATTCATTGGGCGACGGGGGTGCCCAGCTAATATGTATTCCGACAATGGAAAGAATTTTGTGGGAGCAGAAAAGGTAGTGCGCATGGAGAAAGACCAGGCGACCACGCAGCATTGGTTTCACCAATTGAAATGGCATTTTATTCCTCCAAACGCTCCCCATATGGGAGGACTGTGGGAAGCAGCCGTAAAGAGCTTCAAACACCATTTCAAACGAATGGGTGGGCAGATCCGGTATACGTAGGAGGAGTTAGCAGCGGTACTAGCCCGCGTCGAGGCATGTCTGAATTCTCGCCCTATTAGCGCACTCAGTGACGATCCCGACGACCTCCAACCACTTACACCAGGGCACTTCCTAGCAGGGGGACCACTTCTTACACCAGCCGTCTCGGAGGAGACTACCCCTTTTCTGTCTATTCTTAATCGATGGCGTAGGATTCAAGTTCTCTCCCAGCAGTGCTCAGTACGTTGGAAACATGAGTATCTTCTGGAGTGCCAGCGCAGGACAAAGTGGAAGACCATCCAGGATAATGCAGCTAACGGAGATCTGGTGTACTGCAGGATGACCACGTTCCACTCAACGAATGGCGATTGGGAAGGATCACTGAGGTTCATCCGGACTCAGACGGTAGAGTGCGAGTCGCGAAAGTGCGGACAGCACGCGGAATCGTGACAAGGCCCGTCACTAAGATGGTTCTACTCCCTCGAGCGGGAGTGCAGGCTGAGTAATCCCGGCATCCGGTTTTTTGGCTGTTTGTAGTTTGTAGCCTTTCCTGTTTGTATATATACCTCGGTTCTTCCATGGAATCTTTAGCCTTCCTCGTAAAACGGTAGCAGTAGATTCCACCTGGCTGTGCCACGGGATAGAATTGTAGTACTCTCCGTTGTCTTGAAGACTTTATTTCTCCTACTAATACCTTACTAACTTTTATTATTAGACTTCTCGTAAGCACATGCCTAATTCTAAAATTTGATTTTCCACAGACCTTCCCATCGTGCCGAGCTGACTGGCGTGGAAGGCGCTACATCGGGCCGTGCCTTACCTGTGCTCCGAGGGTACAGTTGGTGTTCCCAGCCCACGTGATGCTACAGGAGTCTGCCACCTACCAGGGGTCTGCAACATACCACACTTCGGGGGCGCCGTCTCGTACCCACGATGTATTGACCGAGTCAACCGCTAGAGCGGCAGTTACGCCATCGCGGCCCCGAGCCCAGTCTGCACCACCTGCCGCGCGTTCGCTACCAACGGGGCCGACGAGCGTTCACCGCCTTCCCAATCCGGGGACCACGTCAGGGAGCGGTGCACCACGGACGCCACATCCGATGTCCCGCGCCGTAGTGGAGGCTGCACCATCTCGCGCCCCAGTGGTGGCTGCGACATCTCGCGCCCCACTGGTGGCCGCGACAGCCCGACCAGCAGCGGCAGTCGTGCACCCGGCAGCGGCTCCACAACGCCCGTGCGAGATGTGCAAGCGCTGGGGGCACAACATCGCAGTGTGCCGGGCGTTCCTGACCTTGTCATCGCGGCGCAGGAGAGATGCGGTCGGAAACCGTAAGCTATGTTTCGTGTGCCTGGGGGTGAAACACTTCACCCACAGCTGCGAACAGCCGGGGTGCTCCCGGTGCCACCGGCGGCATTATCACCTCTTACATTGAGGGGTGCATCAGGATGGGAGCCGGCGGGAATAGGTCGTCATCTCTCTTGCAATACTGCAAGGGGGGCGGCATGTTCGCGCCGGAGCCCTCCTGCCAACGGCTGCTGCCTGCGCACCGTCACCCTGCGACTCTGAGCGGGGCTCAGTGCGGAGAGAATTCCCCTCATTGTGTCCCGCCAAGAGTCGTGTGGCAGGCCACAGCCATCTTTATTTTGTTGCCAGATGCAAGGAGAGAGGAGGAGAGTCGATCAGCAATACTGCGTGCCGAGACAAGTATTCTGTGTGCATTCAACCAAGGAGGTGGTCGTTTAATAAAATACACATACATATATTTTTTTGTTCTATTTCGCTCACTGTAAATTAGTAACCGCAGAATATTATCAGCTTACAAATAAGTCAGTTTTTTTTGGATTATTAATACTTAAGAAAAGAAATAATTTGTTAATACAAACAAGCGAGCTGCGGCTTACAAGCTTGTAATAAAGAAATTTTCCTGGTAAAACGTTTTGGAGTGTTTTCTGATTTAAACGACGAAAGTGGTAACAAATCGGAAAGATCAAGCAGTCTTAGAAACATGAAGTTTTAGCAGGGTTTGATTTGCGACTCAAGGGTAGCATAGCAATGAGCGATAGCTTAAATTGATAAGAGGCACGAGTACTTTATTGTCACAAAATTTCAAGATTTTATGACGCCCCAGTAAAAAGCTACAAGCATTTGAATGTTGCAAACTTTGATAGGTGCAGGACGCACCGTTTTGAAGGTAGGGCCATTTGAAATTTTAACAGATTTTGATTTGGGACTCAAGGGAAGCATAGCTATGAGCCATAGCTTAAATTGACTAGAGGCTCGAGGACTTTATGGTCACAAAATTACAAGGTTTTTTGACACTCGAGTAAAAAGTTACAAGCATTTGATTGTTGCAAACTTTGATAGGTATAGTACGCACCGTAAAGAAGTTAGGGTCATTTGAAGCTTTAGCAGTGTTTGATTTGGGGTCACGGGTAGCACTGCTATAAGCGGTAACTTAAATAGATAAGAGACACGAGTACTTCATTGTCACAAAATTTCAAGATTTTATGACGGTCCAGTAAAAAGTTACAAGCATTTCATTGTTGCAAACTTTGATAAGTATAAGACGCACCGTAAAGAAGTTAGGGCCATTGGCAATTTTAGCAGGTTTTGATTTGGAACTCAAGGGTAGCATAGCTATGAGCGATAGCTTAAATTGATAAGAGGCACGAGTACATTATTGTCACGAAATTACACGGTTTTATGACGCTCCAGTAAAAACTTACAAGCATTTGAATGTTGCAATCTTTGTTAGGTGTAGGACGCACCGTATAGAAGTTAGGGCCATTTGAAGTTTTACCAGGGTTTGATTTGCGACTCAAGGGTAGCATAGCTATGAGCGATAGCTTAAATTAATAAGAGGCACGAGTACTTTATTGTCACAAAATGTCAAGATTTTATGACGCCCCAGTAAAAAGTTACAAGCATTTGATTGTTGCAAACTTTGACAGCTATAGGACGCACCATACAGAAGTTAGGGTCATTTGAAGCTTTAGCAGTGTTTGATTTGGGACTCAAGGGTAGCATAGCTATGAGGTATAGCTTAAATTGATAAGAGGCACAAGTACTTTATTGGCACAAAATTTCAAGATTTTATGACGCTCCAGTAAAAAGTTACAAGCATTTGATTGTTGCAAACTTTTATAGGTATAGGACGCACCGTAAAGAAGTTAGGGTCATTTGAAACTTTAGCAGTGTTTGATTTGGGGTCAAGGGTAGCACTGCTATAAGCGGTACCGTATAAAAGTTAGGGCCATTTTAAGCTTTAGCAGGGTTTGATTTGGGACTCAAGGGTAGCATAGCTATGAGCTATAGCTTAAATTGATGAGGCACGAATACATTATTGTCACGAAATTACACGGTTTTATGACGCTCCAGTAAAAAGTTACAAGCATTTGATTGTTGCAAACATTGATAGGTATAGGACGCACCGTACAGAAGTTAGGGTCATTTGAAGTTTTAGCAGTGTTTGATTTGGGACTCAAGGGTAGCATAGCTATGAGCGATAGCTTAAATTGACTAGAGGCTCGGGGACTTTATGGTCACAAAATTACAAGGTTTTTTGATACTCCAGTAAAAAGTTACAAGCATTTCATTGTTGCAAACCTTGATAAGTATAAGACGCACCGTAAAGAAGTTAGGGCCATTGGCAGTTTTAGCAGGGTTTGATTTGGGACTCAAGGGTAGCATAGCTATGAGCGATAGCTTAAATTTATAAGAGGCACGAGTACATTATTGTCACGATATTACACGGTTTTATGACGCTCCAGTAAAAAGTTACAAGCATTTGATTGTTACAAACTTTGATAGGTATAGGACGCACCGTAAAGAAGTTAGGCTCATTTGAAGCTTTAGCAGTGTTTGATTTGGGGTCACGGGTAGCACTGCTATAAGCGGTACCGTATGTAAGTTACGGCCATTTGAAGTTTTATCAGTGTTTGATTTGGGACTCAAGGGTAGCATAGCTATGAGCGATAGTTTAAATTGACAAGAGGTTCGAGCACTTTATTGTCACAAAATTTCAAGGTTTTATGACGCTCCAGTAAAAAGTTACAAGCATTTGAATGTTGCAATCTTTGATAGGTGTAGGAAGCACCGTATAGAAGTTAGGGCCATTTGAAGTTTTAGCAGGGTTTGATTTGCGACTCAAGGGTAGCATAGTAATGAGCGATAGCTTAAATTGATAAGAGGCATGAGTACTTTATTGTCACAAAATTTCAAGATTTTACGACGCCCCAGTAAAAAGCTACAAGCATTTGAATGTTGGAAACTTTGATAGGTGTAGGACGCACCGTTTTGAAGTTAGGGCCATTTGAAGTTTTAACAGATTTTGATTTGGGACTCAAGCATAGCTATGAGCGATAGCTTAAATTGACTAGAGGCTCGGGGACTTTATGGTCACAAAATTACAAGGTTTTTTGACACTCCAGTAAAAAGTTACAAGCATTTGATTGTTGCAAACTTTGATAGGTATAGCACGCACTGTCAAGAAGTTAGGGTCATTTGAAGCTTTAGCAGTGTTTGATTTGGGACTCAAGGGTAGCATAGCTATGAGCTATAGCTTAAATTGATAAGAGGACACGAGTACTTTATTGGCACCAAATTTCAAGATTTTATGACGCTCCAGTAAAAAGTTACAAGCATTTCACTGTTGCTAACTTTGATAGGTATAAGACGTACCGTATAAAAGTTAGGGCCATTTGAAGTTTTAGCAGGGACTGATTTGGGACTCAAGGGTAGCATAGCTATGACCTATAGCTTAAACTGATAAGAGGCACGAGTACTTTATTGGCAGAAAATTTCAAGATTTTTTGACGCTCCAGTAAAAAGTTACAAGCATTCGATTGTTGCAAACTTTGATAGGTATAGGACGCACCGTAAAGAAGTTAGGGTAATTTGAAGCTTTAGCAGTGTTTGATTTGGGGTCACGGGTAGCACTGCTATAAGCGGTAAATTAAATTGACAAGAGGCACGAGTACTTTATTGTCACAAAATTTCAAGATTTTATGACGCTCCAGTAAAAGTTACAAGCATTTCATTGTTGCAAACTTTGAAAGGTATAAGACGCACCGTATAGAAGTTAGGGCCATTGGCAGTTTTAGCAAGTTTTGATTTGGAACTCAAGGGTAGCATAGCTATGAGCGATAGCTTAAAATTCTAAGAGGCCCGAGCACATTATTGTCACGAAATTACACGGTTTTATGACGCTCCAGTAAAAACTTACAAGCACTTTGATAGGTATAGGACTCACCGTATGTAAGTTACGGCCATTTGAAGTTATATCAGTGTTTGATTTGGGACTCAAGGGTAGCATAGCTATGAGCGACAGCTTAAGTTGACAAGAGGTTCGAGCACTTTATTGTTACATAATTTCAAGGTTTTCTGACGCTCCAGTAAAAACTTACAAGCATTTGAATGTTGCAATCTTTTTTAGGTGTAGGACGCACCGTATAGAAGTTAGGGCCATTTGAAGTTTTAGCAGGGTTTGATTTGCGACTTAAGGGTAGCATAGCTATGAGCGATAGCTTAAATTGATAAGAGGCGCGAGTACTTTATTGTCACAAAATGGCAAGATTTTATGACACCCCAGTAAAAAGTTCAAGCATTTGATTGTTGCAAACTTTGATAGGTATATGACGCACCTTAGAGAAGGTAGGGTCGTTTGAAGCTTTAGCAGTGTTTGATTTGGGACTCAAAGGTAGCATAGCTATGAGCTATAGCTTAAATTGATAAGAGGTACGAGTACTTTATTGGCACAAAATTTCAAGATTTTATGACGCTCCAGTAAAAAGTTACAAGCATTTGATTGTTGCAAACTTTGATAGGTATAGGACGCACCGTAAAGAAGTTAGGGTAATTTGAAGCTTTAGCAGTGTTTGATTTGGGGTCACGGGTAGCACTGCTATAAGCGGTAACTTAAATTGATAAGAGGCATGAGTACTTTATTGTCACAAAATTTCAAGATTTTATGACGCTCCAGTAAAAAGTTACAAGCATTTCATTGTTGCAAACTTTGATAGGTATAAGACACACCGTATAGAAGTTAGGGCCATTGGCAGTTTTAGCAGGTTTTGATTTGGAACTCAATGGTAGCATAGCTATGAGCGATAGCTTAAATTGATAAGAGGCACGAGTACATTATTGTTACGAAATTACACGGTGTTATGACGCTCCAGTAAAAAGTTACAAGCACTTTGATAGGTATAGGACTCACCGTATGTAAGTTACGACCATTTGAAGTTTTATCAGTGTTTGATTTGGGACTCAAGGGTAGCATAGCTATGAGCGATAGCTTAAATTGATAAGAGGCACGAGTAATTTATTGTCACAAAATGGCAAGATTTTATGACGCCCCAGTAAAAAGTTATAAGCATTTGATGGTTGCAAACTTTGATATGTATAGGTAGCACCGTACAGAAGTTAGGGTCATTTGAAGCTTTAGCAGTGTTTCATTTGGGACTCAAGGATAGCATAGCTATGAGCTATAGCTTAAATTGATAAGAGGCACAAGTACTTTATTGTCACAAAATTTCAAGATTTTATGATGCCCCAGTAAAAAGTTACAAGCATTTGATTGTTGCAAACTTTGATAGGTATAGGACGCACCGTACAGAAGTTAGGGTCATTTGAAGCTTTAGCAGTGTTTGATTTGGGACTCAAGGGTAGCATAGCTATGAGCGATAGCTTAAATTGATAAGAGGCACGAGTAATTTATTGTCACAAAATGGCAAGATTTTATGACGCCCCAGTAAAAAGTTACAAGCATTTGATTGTTGCAAACTTTGATAGGTATATGACGCACTTTAGAGAAGGTAGGGTCGTTTGAAGCTTTAGCAGTGTTTGATTTGGGACTCAAGGGTAGCATAGTTATAAGCGATAGCTTAAATTGACAAGAGGCTCGAGCACTTTATTGTCACAAAATTTCAAAGTTTTATGACGCTTCAGTAAAAAGTTACAAGCATTTGATTGTGGCAAACTTTGAAAGGTAAACGACGCACCGTACAGAAGTTAGGGTCATTTGAAGCTTTAGAAGTGTTTGATTTGGGACTCAAGGGTAGCATAGCTATGAGCGATAGCTTAAATTGATAAGAGGCACGAGTACTTTTTGTCACAAAATTTCAAGATTTTATGACGCTCCAGTAAAAAAGCATTTCATTGTTGCTAACTTTGATAGGTATAAGACGTACCGTATAAAAGTTAGGGCCATTTGAAGTTTTAGCATGGTTTGATTTGGGACTCAAGGGTAGCATAGCTATGACCTATAGCTTAAATTGATAAGACCACGAGTACTTTATTGGCACAAAATTTCAAGATTTTATGACGCTCCAGTAAAAAGTTACAAGCATTTGATTGTTGCAAACTTTGATATGTACAGGACGCACCGTACAGAAGTTAGGGTCATTTGAAGCTTTAGCAGTGTTTCATTTGGGACTCAAGGATAGCATAGCTATGAGCTATAGCTTAAATTGATAAGAGGCACGAGTACTTTATTGGCACAAAATTTCAAGATTTTATGACGCTCCAGTAAAAAGTTACAAGCATTTGATGGTTGCAAACTTTGATATGTATAGGTAGCACCGTACAGAAGTTAGGGTAGTTTGAAGCTTTAGCAGTGTTTGATTTGGGACTCAAGGATAGCATAGCTATGAACTATAGCTTAAATTGATAAGAGGTACGAGTACTTTATTGGCACAAAATTTCAAGATTTTATGACGCTCCAGTAAAAAGTTACAAGCGTTTGATTGTTGCAAACTTTGATAGGTATAGGACGCACCGTAAATAAGTTAGGGTCATTTGAAGCTTTAGCAGTGTTTCATTTGGGACTCAAGGATAGCATAGCTATGAGCTATAGCTTAAATTGATAAGAGGCACGAGTACTTTATTGGCACAAAATTTCAAGATTTTATGACGCTCCAGTAAAGAGTTACAAGCATTTGATTGTTCCAAACTTTGATAGGTATAGGACGCACCGTAAAGAAGTTAGGGTAGTTTGAAGCTTTAGCAGTGTTTGATTTGGGGTCACGGGTAGCACTGCTATAAGCGGTAACTTAAATTGATAAGAGGCACGAGTACTTTATTGTCACAAAATTTCAAGATTTTATGACGCTCCAGTAAAAAGTTACAAGCATTTCATTGTTGCAAACTTTGATAGGTATAAGACGCACCGTATAGAAGTTAGGGCCATTGGCAGTTTTAGCAGGTTTTGATTTGGAACTCAAGGGTAGCATAGCTATGAGCGATAGCTTAAATTGATAAGAGGCACGAGTACATTATTGTCACAAAATGGCAAGAATTTATGACGCCCCAGTAAAAAGTTACAAGCATTTGAATGTTTGCAAACATTGATAGGTGTAGGACGCACCGTATAGAAGTTGGGGCCATTTGAAGTTTTAGCAGGTTTGATTTGGGACTCAAGGGTAGCATAGTTATGAGCGATAGCTTAAATTGACAAGAGGCTCGAGCACTTTATTGTCACAAAATTTCAAAGTTTTATGACGCTCCAGTAAAAAGTTACAAGCATTTGATTGCTGCAAACTTTGATAGGTATAGGACGCACCGTACAGAAGTTAGGGTCATTTGAAGCTTTAGCAGTGTTTGATTTGGGACTCAAGGGTAGCATAGCTATGAGCGATAGCTTAAATTGATAAGAGGCACGAGTACTTTTTGTCACAAAATTTCAAGATTTTATGACGCTCCAGTAAAAAGTTGCAAGCATTTCATTGTTGCTAACTTTAATAGGTATAAGACGTACCGTATAAAAGTTAGGGCCATTTGAAGCTTTAGCATGGTTTGATTTGGGACTCAAGGGTAGCATAGCTATGAGCTATGGCTTAAATTGATAAGAGGCACGAGTACTTTATTGGCACAAAATTTCAAGATTTTATGACGCTCCAGTAAAAACTTACAAGCATTTGATTGTTGCAAACTTTGATAGGTATAGGACGCACCGTATAGAAGTTAGGGCCATTGGCAGTTTTAGCAGGTTTTGATTTGGAACTCAAGGGTAGCATAGCTATAAGCGATAGCTTAAATTGATAAGAGGCACGAGTACATTGTTGTCACGAAATTACACGGTTTTATGACGCTCCAGTAAAAAGTTACAAGCATTTGATTGTTACAAACTCTGAAAGGTATAGGACTCACCGTATGTAAGTTACGCCCATTTGAAGTTTTATCAATGTTTGACTTCGGACTCAAGGGTAGCATAGCTATGAGCGATAGCTTAAATTGATAAGAGGCACGAGTACTTTATTGTCACAAAATGTCTAGATTTTATGACGCCCCAGTAAAAACTTACAAGCATTTGAATGTTGCAGACTTTGATAGGTGTAGAACGCACCGTATAGAAGTTAGGGCCATTGGAAATTTTAGCAGGTTTGATTTGGGACTCAAGGGTAGCATAGCTGTGAGCGATAGCTTAAATTGACAATTGGCGCGAGTAATTTATTGTCATAAAATTTTAAGGTTTTATGACGCACTAGTAAAAAGTTACAAGCATTTGAATGTTGCAAACTTTGATAGGTGTAGGACGCACCGTATAGAAATTAGGGCCATTTGAAATTTTAGTAAGTTTGATTTGGGACTCAAGAGTTGCATAGCTGTGAGGGATAGCTTAAATTGACAAGAAGCTCGAGTAATTTATTGTCATCAAATTTTAAGGTTTTATGGCGCTCCAGTAAAAAGTTACAAGCATTTGATTGTTGCAAACTTTGATAGGTATTGGACGCACCGTATAGAAGTTAGGGCCATTTGAAATTTCAGCAGTGTTTGATTTGGGACTCAAGGGTAGCATAGCTATGAGCTATAGCTTAAATTGATAAGAGGCACGAGTACTTTATTGTCACAAAACTTCAAGATTTTATAACGCTCCAGTAAAAAGTTACAAGCATTTCATTGTTGCAAACTTTGATAGGTATAAGAAGCACCGTATAGAAGTTAGGGCCATTGGCAGTTTTAGCAGGTTTTGATTTGGAACTCAAGGGTAGCATAGCTATGAGTGATAGCTTAAATTGATAAGAGGCACGAGTACATTATTGTCACGAAATTACAGGGTTTTATGACGCTCCAGTAAAAAGTTACAAGCACTTTGATAGGTATAGGACTCACCGTATGTAAGTTACGACCATTTGAAGTTTTATCAGTGTTTGATTTGGGACTCAAGGGTAGCATAGCTATGAGCGATAACTTAAATTGATAAGAGGCACGAGTACTTTATTGTCACAAAATGGCAAGATTTTATGACGCCCCAGTGAAAAGATACAAGCATTTGAATGTTGCAAACTTTGATAGGTATAGGACGCACCGTATAGAAGATAGGGTCATTTGAAGCTTTAGCAGTGTTTGATTTGGGACTCAAGGGTAGCATAGCTATGAGCTTAAATTGATAAGACGCACGAGTACTTTATTGTCACAAAATTTCAAGATTTTATGATGCCCCAGTAAAAAGTTACAAGCATTTGATTGTTGCAAACTTTGATAGGTATAGGACGCACCGTACAGAAGTTAGGGTCATTTGAAGCTTTAGCAGTGTTTGATTTGGGACTCAAGGGTAGCATAGCTATGAGCTTAAATTGATAAGACGCACGAGTACTTTATTGTCACAAAATGGCAAGATTTTATGACGCCCCAGTAAAAAGTTACAAGCGTTTGATTGTTGCAAACTTTGATAGGTATAGGACGCACCGTAAATAAGTTAGGGTCATTTGAAGCTTTAGCAGTGTTTCATTTGGGACTCAAGGATAGCATAGCTATGAGCTATAGCTTAAATTGATAAGAGGCACGAGTACTTTATTGGCACAAAATTTCAAGATTTTATGACGCTCCAGTAAAGAGTTACAAGCATTTGATTGTTCCAAACTTTGATAGGTATAGGACGCACCGTAAAGAAGTTAGGGTAGTTTGAAGCTTTAGCAGTGTTTGATTTGGGGTCACGGGTAGCACTGCTATAAGCGGTAACTTAAATTGATAAGAGGCACGAGTACTTTATTGTCACAAAATTTCAAGATTTTATGACGCTCCAGTAAAAAGTTACAAGCATTTCATTGTTGCAAACTTTGATAGGTATAAGACGCACCGTATAGAAGTTAGGGCCATTGGCAGTTTTAGCAGGTTTTGATTTGGAACTCAAGGGTAGCATAGCTATGAGCGATAGCTTAAATTGATAAGAGGCACGAGTACATTATTGTCACAAAATGGCAAGAATTTATGACGCCCCAGTAAAAAGTTACAAGCATTTGAATGTTTGCAAACATTGATAGGTGTAGGACGCACCGTATAGAAGTTGGGGCCATTTGAAGTTTTAGCAGGTTTGATTTGGGACTCAAGGGTAGCATAGTTATGAGCGATAGCTGAAATTTACAAGAGGCTCGAGCACTTTATTGTCACAAAATTTCAAAGTTTTATGACGCTCCAGTAAAAATTTACAAGCATTTGATTGCTGCAAACTTTGATAGGTATAGGACGCACCGTACAGAAGTTAGGGTCATTTGAAGCTTTAGCAGTGTTTGATTTGGGACTCAAGGGTAGCATAGCTATGAGCGATAGCTTAAATTGATAAGAGGCACGAGTACTTTTTGTCACAAAATTTCAAGATTTTATGACGCTCCAGTAAAAAGTTGCAAGCATTTCATTGTTGCTAACTTTAATAGGTATAAGACGTACCGTATAAAAGTTAGGGCCATTTGAAGCTTTAGCATGGTTTGATTTGGGACTCAAGGGTAGCATAGCTATGAGCTATGGCTTAAATTGATAAGAGGCACGAGTACTTTATTGGCACAAAATTTCAAGATTTTATGACGCTCCAGTAAAAACTTACAAGCATTTGATTGTTGCAAACTTTGATAGGTATAGGACGCACCGTATAGAAGTTAGGGCCATTGGCAGTTTTAGCAGGTTTTGATTTGGAACTCAAGGGTAGCATAGCTATAAGCGATAGCTTAAATTGACAATTGGCGCGAGTAATTTATTGTCATAAAATTTTAAGGTTTTATGACGCACTAGTAAAAAGTTACAAGCATTTGAATGTTGCAAACTTTGATAGGTGTAGGACGCACCGTATAGAAATTAGGGCCATTTGAAATTTTAGTAAGTTTGATTTGGGACTCAAGAGTTGCATAGCTGTGAGGGATAGCTTAAATTGACAAGAAGCTCGAGTAATTTATTGTCATCAAATTTTAAGGTTTTATGACGCTCCAGTAAAAAGTTACAAGCATTTGATTGTTGCAAACTTTGATAGGTATTGGACGCACCGTATAGAAGTTAGGGCCATTTGAAATTTCAGCAGTGTTTGATTTGGGACTCAAGGGTAGCATAGCTATGAGCTATAGCTTAAATTGATAAGAGGCACGAGTACTTTATTGTCACAAAACTTCAAGATTTTATAACGCTCCAGTAAAAAGTTACAAGCATTTCATTGTTGCAAACTTTGATAGGTATAAGAAGCACCGTATAGAAGTTAGGGCCATTGGCAGTTTTAGCAGGTTTTGATTTGGAACTCAAGGGTAGCATAGCTATGAGTGATAGCTTAAATTGATAAGAGGCACGAGTACATTATTGTCACGAAATTACAGGGTTTTATGACGCTCCAGTAAAAAGTTACAAGCACTTTGATAGGTATAGGACTCACCGTATGTAAGTTACGACCATTTGAAGTTTTATCAGTGTTTGATTTGGGACTCAAGGGTAGCATAGCTATGAGCGATAACTTAAATTGATAAGAGGCACGAGTACTTTATTGTCACAAAATGGCAAGATTTTATGACGCCCCAGTGAAAAGTTACAAGCATTTGAATGTTGCAAACTTTGATAGGTATAGGACGCACCGTATAGAAGATAGGGTCATTTGAAGCTTTAGCAGTGTTTGATTTGGGACTCAAGGGTAGCATAGCTATGAGCTTAAATTGATAAGACGCACGAGTACTTTATTGTCACAAAATTTCAAGATTTTATGATGCCCCAGTAAAAAGTTACAAGCATTTGATTGTTGCAAACTTTGATAGGTATAGGACGCACCGTACAGAAGTTAGGGTCATTTGAAGCTTTAGCAGTGTTTGATTTGGGACTCAAGGGTAGCATAGCTATGAGCTTAAATTGATAAGACGCACGAGTACTTTATTGTCACAAAATTTCAAGATTTTATGATGCCCCAGTAAAAAGTTACAAGCATTTGATTGTTGCAAACTTTGATAGGTATAGGACGCACCGTACAGAAGTTAGGGTCATTTGAAGCTTTAGCAGTGTTTGATTTGGGACTCAAGGGTAGCATAGCTATGAGCGATAGCTTAAATTGACAAGAGGCTCGAGTAATTTATTGTCATAAAATTTTAAGGTTTTATGACGCACCAGTAAAAAGTTACAAGCATTTGAATGTTGCAAACTTTGATAGGTGTAGGACGCACCTTATAGAAGTTAGGGCCATTTGAAACTTTAGCAAATTTGATTTGGGACTGAAGGGTAGAATAGCTATGAGCTATAGCTTAAATTGATAAGACGCACGAGTACTTTATTGTCACAAAATTTCAAGATTTTATGATGCTCCAGTAAAAAGTTACAAGCATTTGATTGTTGCAAACTTTGATAGGTATAGGACGCACCTTATAGAAGTTAGGGCCATTTGAAACTTTAGCAAATTTGATTTGGGACTGAAGGGTAGAATAGCTATGAGCTATAGCTTCAATTGACAAGAGGCTCGAGCACTTTATTGTCACAAAATTTCAAGGTTTTATGACGCTCCGGTAAAAAGTTACAAGCATTTGATTGTTGCAAACTTTGATAGGTATAGGACGCACCGTACAGAAGTTAGGGTAATTTGAAGCTTTTGCAGTGTTTGATTTGTGACTCAAGGGTATCATAGCTATGAGCGATAGCTTAAATTGATAAGAGGCACGAGTACTTTTTGTCACAAAATTTCAAGATTTTATGACGCTCCAGTAAAAAGTTACAAGCATTTCATTGTTGCTAACTTTGATAGGTATAAGACGTACCGTATAAAAGTTAGGGCCATTGGAAGTTTTAGCATTATTTGATTTGGGACTCAAGGGTAGCATAGCTATGACCTATAGCTTAAATTGATAAGAGGCACGAGTACATTATTGGCACAAAATTTCCAGATTTTATGACGCTCCAGTAAAAAGTTACAAGCATTTGATTGTTGCAAACTTTGATAGGTATAGGACGCACCGTATAGAAGTTAAGGCCATTGGCAGTTTTAGCAGGTTTTGATTTGGAACTCAAGGGTAGCATAGCTATGAGCGATAGCTTAAATTGATAAGAGGCACGAGTACATTGTTGTCACGAAATTACACGGTTTTATGACGCTCCAGTAAAAAGTTACAAGCATTTGATTGTTACAAACTCTGATAGGTATAGGACTCACCGTATGTAAGTTACGCCCATTTGAAGTTTTATCAATGTTTGACTTCGGACTCAAGGGTAGCATAGCTATGAGCGATAGCTTAAATTGACAAGAGGTTCGAGCACTTTATTGTCACATAATTTCAAGGTTTTCTGACGCTCCAGTAAAAACTTACAAACACTTGAATGTTGCAATCTTTGTTAGGTGTAGGACGCACCGTATAGAAGTTAGGGCCATTTGAAGTTTTAGCAGGGTTTGATTTGCGACTCAAGGGTAGCATAGCTATGAGCGATAGCATAAATTGATAAGAGGCACGAGTACTTTATTGTCACAAAATGTCTAGATTTTATGACGCCCCAGTAAAAACTTACAAGCATTTGAATGTTGCAGACTTTGATAGGTGTAGGACGCACCGTATAGAAGTTAGGGCCATTTGAAATTTTAGCAGGTTTGATTTGGGACTCAAGGGTAGCATAGCTGTGAGCGATAGCTTGAATTGACAATAGGCGCGAGTAATTTATTGTCATAAAATTTTAAGGTTTTATAACGCTCCACTAAAAAGTTACAAGCATTTCATTGTTGCAAACTTTGATAGGTATAAGACGCACCGTATAGAAGTTAGGGCCATTGGCAGTTTTAGCAGGTTTTGATTTGGAACTCAAGAGTAGCATAGCTATGAGCTATAGCTTAAATTGATAAGAGGCACGAGTACATTATTGTCACGAAATTACACGGTTTTATGACGCTCCAGTAAAAAGTTACAAGCACTTTGATAGGTATAGGACTCACCGTATGTAAGTTACGACCATTTGAAGTTTTATCAGTGTTTGATTTGGGACTCAAGGGTAGCATAGCTATGAGCGATAGCTTAAATTGATAAGAGGCACGAGTATTTTATTGTCACAAAATGGCAAGATTTTATGACGCACCAGTAAAAAGTTACAAGCATTTGAATGTTGCAAACTTTGATAGGTTTAGGACGCACCGTACAGAAGTTAGGGTCATTTGAAGCATTAGCAGTGTTTGATTTGGGACTCAAGGGTAGCATAGCTATGAGCTATAGCTTAAATTGATAAGACGCACGAGTACTTTATTGTCACAAAATTTCAAGATCTTATGATGCTCCAGTAAAAAGTTACAAGCATTTGATTGTTGCAAACTTTGATAGGTATAGGACGCACCGTACAGAAGTTAGGGTCATTTGAAGCTTTAGCAGTGTTTGATTTGGGACTCAAGGGTAGCATAGCTATGAGCGATAGCTTAAATTGACAAGAGGCTCGAGTAATTTATTGTCATAAAATTTTAAGGTTTTATGACGCACCAGTAAAAAGTTACAAGCATTTGAATGTTGCAAACTTTGATAGGTGTAGGACGCACCGTATAGAAGTTAGGGCCATTTGAAACTTTAGCAAATTTGATTTGGGACTGAAGGGTAGAATAGCTATGAGGTATAGCTTAAATTGATAAGACGCACGAGTACTTTATTGTCACAAAATTTCAAGATTTTATGATGCTCTAGTAAAAAGTTAGAAGCATTTGATTGTTGCAAACTTTGATAGGTATAGGACGCACCGTACAGAAGTTAGGGTCATTTGAAGCTTTAGCAGTGTTTGATTTGGGACTCAAGGGTAGCGTAGCTATGAGCTATAGCTTAAATTGATAAGACGCACGAGTACTTTATTGTCACAAAATTTCAAGATCTTATGATGCTCCAGTAAAAAGTTACAAGCATTTCATTGTTGCAAACTATGATAGGTATACGACGCACCGTATAGCAGTTAGGGCCATTGGCAGTTTTAGCAGGTTTTGATTTGGAACTCAAGGGAGCGATAGTTTAAATTGATAAGAGACACGAGTACATTATTGTCATGAAATTACACGGTTTTATGACGCTCCAGTAAAAAGTTACAAGCATTTGATTGTTACAAACTTTGATAGGTATAGGACTCACCGTATGTAAGTTACGGCCATTTGAAGTTTTATCAGTGTCTGATTTGGGACTCAAGGGTAGCATAGCTATGAGCGATAGCTTCAATTGACAAGAGGCTCGAGCACTTTATTGTCACAAAATTTCAAGATTTTATGACGCTCCAGTAAAAAGTTACAAGAATTTGTTTGTTCCAAACTTTGATAGATATAGGACGCACCGTAAAGAAGTTAGGGTAATTTGAAGCTTTAGCAGTGTTTGATTTGGGGTCACGGGTAGCACTGCTATAAGCGGTAACTTAAACTGATAAGAGGCACGAGTATTTTATTGTCACAAAATTGCAAGATTTTATAACGCTCCAGTAAAAAGTTACAAGCATTTCATTGTTGCAAACTTTGATAGGTAAAAGACGCACCGTATAGAAGTTACGGCCATTTGAAGTTTTATCAGTGATTGATTTGGGACTAAAGGGTAGCATAGCTATGCGCGATAGCTTAAATTGACAAGAGGCTCGAGCACTTTATTGTCACAAAATTTCAAGGTTTTATGACGCTACAGTAAAAAGTTACAAGCATTTGATTGTTGCAAACTTTGATAGGTATAGGACGCACCGTACAGAAGTTAGGGTCATTTGAAGCTTTAGCAGTGTGTGATTTGGGTCTCAAGGGTAGCATTGCTATGAGCTATAGCTTAAACTGATAAGAGGCCGAATACTTTATTGGCACAAAATTTCAAGATTTTATGACGCTCCAGTAAAAAGTTAGAAGCATTTCATTGTTGCTAACTTTGATAGGTATAAGACGTACCGTATAAAAGTTAGGGCCATTTGAAGTTTTAGCAGGGTTTGATTTGGGACTCAAGGGTAGCATAGCTATGACCTATAGCTTAAATTGATAAGACGCACGAGTACTTTAATGGCACAAAATTTCAATATTTTATGACGCTCCAGTAAAAAGTTACAAGCATTTGATTGTTGTAAACTTTGATAGATATAGGACGCACCGTACAGAAGTTAGGGTCATTTGAAGCTTTAGCAGTGTTTGATTTGGGACTCAAGGGTAGCATAGCTATGAGCTATAGCTTAAATTGATAAGACGCACGAGTACTTTATTGTCACAAAATTTCAAGATTTTATGATGCTCCAGCAAAAAGTTACAAGCATTTGATTGTTGCAAACTTTGATAGGTATAGGATGCACCGTAAAGAAGTTGGGGCCATTTGAAGCTTTAGCAGTGTTTGATTTGGGGTCACGGGTAGCACTGCTATAAGCGGTAACTTAAATTGATAAGAGGCACGAGTACTTTATTGTCACAAAATTTAAAGATTTTATGATGCTCCAGCAAAAAGTTACAAGCATTTCATTGTTGCAAACTTTGATAGGTATAAGACGCACCGTATAGAAGTTAGGGCCATTGGCAGTTTTAGCAGGTTTTGATTTGGAACTCATGGGTAGCATAGCTATGAGCGATAGCTTAAATTGATAAGACGCACGAGTACTTTATTGTCACAAAATTTCAAGATCTTATGATGCTCCAGTAAAAAGTTACAAGCATTTCATTGTTGCAAACTATGATAGGTATACGACGCACCGTATAGCAGTTAGGGCCATTGGCAGTTTTAGCAGGTTTTGATTTGGAACTCAAGGGAGCGATAGCTTAAATTGATAAGAGACACGAGTACATTATTGTCACGAAATTACACGGTTTTATGACGCTCCAGTAAAAAGTTACAAGCATTTGATTGTTACAAACTTTGATAGGTATAGGACTCATCGTATGTAAGTTACGGCCATTTGAAGTTTTATCAGTGTCTGATTTGGGACTCAAGGGTAGCATAGCTATGAGCGATAGCTTCAATTGACAAGAGGCTCGAGCACTTTATTGTCACAAAATTTCAAGGTTTTATGACGCTCCGGTAAAAAGTTACAAGCATTTGATTGTTGCAAACTTTGATAGGTATAGGACGCACCGTACAGAAGTTAGGGTAATTTGAAGCTTTAGCAGTGTTTGATTTGTGACTCAAGGGTATCATAGCTATGAGCGATAGCTTAAATTGATAAGAGGCACGAGTACTTTTTGTCACAAAATTTCAAGATTTTATGACGCTCCAGTAAAAAGTTACAAGCATTTCATTGTTGCTAACTTTGATAGGTATAAGACGTACCGTATAAAAGTTAGGGCCATTTGAAGTTTTAGCATGGTTTGATTTGGGACTCAAGGGTAGCATAGCTATGACCTATAGCTTAAATTGATAAGATGCACGAGTACATTATTGGCACAAAATTTCAAGATTTTATGACGCTCCAGTAAAAAGTTACAAGCATTTGATTGTTGCAAACTTTGATATGTATAGGACGCACCGTACAGAAGTTAGGGTCATTTGAAGCTTTAGCAGTGTTTGTTTTGGGACTCAAGGATAGCATAGCTATGAGCTATAGCTTAAATTGATAAGAGGCACGAGTACTTTATTGGCACAAAATTTCAAGATTTTATGACGCTCCAGTAAAAAGTTACAAGCATTTGATTGTTGCAAACTTTGATAGGTATAGGATGCACCGTAAAGAAGTTGGGGCCATTTGAAGCTTTAGCAGTGTTTGATTTGGGGTCACGGGTAGCACTGCTATAAGCGGTAACTTAAATTGATAAGAGGCACGAGTACTTTATTGTCACAAAATTTAAAGATTTTATGATGCTCCAGCAAAAAGTTACAAGCATTTCATTGTTGCAAACTTTGATAGGTATAAGACGCACCGTATAGAAGTTAGGGCCATTGGCAGTTTTAGCAGGTTTTGATTTGGAACTCATGGGTAGCATAGCTATGAGCGATAGCTTAAATTGATAAGACGCACGAGTACTTTATTGTCACAAAATTTCAAGATCTTATGATGCTCCAGTAAAAAGTTACAAGCATTTCATTGTTGCAAACTATGATAGGTATACGACGCACCGTATAGCAGTTAGGGCCATTGGCAGTTTTAGCAGGTTTTGATTTGGAACTCAAGGGAGCGATAGCTTAAATTGATAAGAGACACGAGTACATTATTGTCACGAAATTACACGGTTTTATGACGCTCCAGTAAAAAGTTACAAGCATTTGATTGTTACAAACTTTGATAGGTATAGGACTCATCGTATGTAAGTTACGGCCATTTGAAGTTTTATCAGTGTCTGATTTGGGACTCAAGGGTAGCATAGCTATGAGCGATAGCTTCAATTGACAAGAGGCTCGAGCACTTTATTGTCACAAAATTTCAAGGTTTTATGACGCTCCGGTAAAAAGTTACAAGCATTTGATTGTTGCAAACTTTGATAGGTATAGGACGCACCGTACAGAAGTTAGGGTAATTTGAAGCTTTAGCAGTGTTTGATTTGTGACTCAAGGGTATCATAGCTATGAGCGATAGCTTAAATTGATAAGAGGCACGAGTACTTTTTGTCACAAAATTTCAAGATTTTATGACGCTCCAGTAAAAAGTTACAAGCATTTCATTGTTGCTACCTTTGATAGGTATAAGACGTACCGTATAAAAGTTAGGGCCATTTGAAGTTTTAGCATGGTTTGATTTGGGACTCAAGGGTAGCATAGCTATGACCTATAGCTTAAATTGATAAGATGCACGAGTACATTATTGGCACAAAATTTCAAGATTTTATGACGCTCCAGTAAAAAGTTACAAGCATTTGATTGTTGCAAACTTTGATATGTATAGGACGCACCGTACAGAAGTTAGGGTCATTTGAAGCTTTAGCAGTGTTTGTTTTGGGACTCAAGGATAGCATAGCTATGAGCTATAGCTTAAATTGATAAGAGGCACGAGTACTTTATTGGCACAAAATTTCAAGATTTTATGACGCTCCAGTAAAAAGTTACAAGAATTTGTTTGTTCCAAACTTTGATAGATATAGGACGCACCGTAAAGAAGTTAGGGTAATTTGAAGCTTTAGCAGTGTTTGATTTGGGGTCACGGGTAGCACTGCTATAAGCGGTAACTTAAATTGATAAGAGGCACGAGTATTTTATTGTCACAAAATTGCAAGATTTTATAACGCTCCAGTAAAAAGTTACAAGCATTTCATTGTTGCAAACTTTGATAGGTAAAAGACGCACCGTATAGAAGTTACGGCCATTTGAAGTTTTATCAGTGACTGATTTGGGACTAAAGGGTAGCATAGCTATGCGCGATAGCTTAAGTTGACAAGAGGCTCGAGCACTTTATTGTCACAAAATTTCAAGGTTTTATGACGCTACAGTAAAAAGTTACAAGCATTTGATTGTTGCAAACTTTGATAGGTATAGGACGCACCGTACAGAAGTTAGGGTCATTTGAAGCTTTAGCAGTGTGTGATTTGGGTCTCAAGGGTAGCATTGCTATGAGCTATAGCTTAAACTGATAAGAGGCCGAATACTTTATTGGCACAAAATTTCAAGATTTTATGACGCTCCAGTAAAAAGTTAGAAGCATTTCATTGTTGCTAACTTTGATAGGTATAAGACGTACCGTATAAAAGTTAGGGCCATTTGAAGTTTTAGCAGGGTTTGATTTGGGACTCAAGGGTAGCATAGCTATGACCTATAGCTTAAATTGATAAGACGCACGAGTACTTTATTGGCACAAAATTTCAAGATTTTATGACGCTCCAGTAAAAAGTTACAAGCATTTGATTGTTGTAAACTTTGATAGATATAGGACGCACCGTACAGAAGTTAGGGTCATTTGAAGCTTTAGCAGTGTTTGATTTGGGACTCAAGGGTAGCATAGCTATGAGCTATAGCTTAAATTGATAAGACGCACGAGTACTTTATTGTCACAAAATTTCAAGATTTTATGATGCTCCAGTAAAAAGTTACAAGCATTTGATTGTTGCAAACTTTGATAGGTATAAGACGCACCGTATAGAAGTTAGGGCCATTGGCAGTTTTAGCAGGTTTTGATTTGGAACTCAAGGGTAGCATAGCTATGAGCGATAGCTTAAATTGATAAGAGGCACGCGTACATTGTTGTCACGAAATTACACGGTTTTATGACGCTCCAGTAAAAAGTTACAAGCATTTGATTGTTACAAACTTTGATAGGTATAGGACTCACCGTATGTAAGTTACGCCCATTTGAAGTTTTATCAATGTTTGACTTCGGACTCAAGGATAGCATAGCTATGAGCGATAGGTTAAATTGACAAGAGGTTCGAGCACTTTATTGTCACATAATTTCAAGGTTTTCTGACGCTCCAGTAAAAACTTACAAACATTTGAATGTTGCAATCTTTCTTAGGTGTAGGACGCACCGTATAGAAGTTAGGGCCATTTGAAGTTTTAGCAGGGTTTGATTTGCGACTCAAGGGTAGCATAGCTATGAGCTATAGCTTAAACTCATAAGAGGCACGAATACTTTATTGGCACAAAATTTCAAGATTTTATGACGCTCCAGTAAAAAGTTAGAAGCATTTCATTGTTGCTAACTTTGATAGGTATAAGACGTACCGTATAAAAGTTAGGGCCATTTGAAGTTTTAGCAGGGTTTGATTTGGGACTCAAGGGTACCATAGCTATGACCTATAGCTTAAATTGATATGACGCACGAGTACTTTATTGGCACAAAATTTCAAGATTTTATGACGCTCCAGTAAAAAGTTACAAGCATTTGATTGTTGCAAACTTTGATAGGTATAGGATGCACCGTAAAGAAGTTGGGGTCATTTGAAGCTTTAGCAGTGTTTGATTTGGGGTCACGGGTAGCACTGCTATAAGCGGTAACTTCAATTGATAAGAGGCACGAGTACTTTATTGTCACAAACTGTCTAGATTTTATGACGCCCCAGTAAAAAGTTAGAAGCATTTGAATGTTGCAAACTTTGATACGTATAGGACGCACCGTATAGAAGTTAGGGCCATTTGAAATTTTAGCAGGTTTGATTTGGGACTCAAGGGTAGCATAGCTGTGAGCGATAGCTTAAATTGACAATAGGCTCGAGTAATTTATTGTCATAAAATGTTAAGGTTTTATGACGCACCAGTAAAAAGTTACAAGCATTTAAATGTTGCAAACTTTGATAGGTGTAGGACACACCGTATAGAAGTTAGGGCCATTTGAAAATTTAGTAAGTTTGATTTGGGACTCAAGGGTAGCATAGCTGTGAGCGATAGCTTAAATTGACAAGAAGCTCGAGTAATTTATTGTCATCAAATTTTCAGGTTTTATGACGCTCCAGTAAAAAGTTACAAGCATTTGATTGTTGCAAACTTTGATAGGTGTTGGACGCACCGTACAGAAGTTAGGGCCATTTGAAGATTCAGCAGTGTTTGATTTGGGACTCAAGGGTAGCATAGCTATGAGCTATAGCTTAAATTGATAAGAGGCACGAGTACTTCATTGTCAGAAAACTTCAAGATTTTATAACGCTCCAGTAAAAATTTACAAGCATTTCATTGTTGCAAACTTTGATAGGTATAAGACGAACCGTATATAAGTTAGGGCCATTGGCAGTTTTTGCAGGTTTTGATTTGGAACTCAAGGGTAGCATAGCTATGAGCGATAGCTTAAATTGATAAGAGGCACGAGTACATTATTGTCACGAATTTACACGGTTTTATGACGCTCCAGTAAAAAGTTACAAGCACTTTGATAGGTATAGGACTCACCGTATGTAAGTTACGACCATTTGAAGTTTTATCAGTGTTTCATTTGGGACTCAAGGGTAGCATAGCTATGAGCGATAGCTTAAATTGATAAGAGGCACGAGTACTTTATTGTCACAAAAAGGCAAGATTTTATGACGCCCCAGTAAAAAGTTACAAGCATTTGAATGTTGCAAACTTTAATAGGTGTAGGACGCACCGTATAGAAGTTAGGGCCATTTGAAATTTTAGCAGGTTTGATTTGGGCCTCAAGAGTAGCATAGCTGTGAGCGATAGCTTAAATTGACAAGGGGCTCGAGTAATTTATTGTCATAAAATTTTAAGGTTTTATGACGCACCAGTAAAAAGTTACAAGCATTTGAATGTTGCAAACTTTGATAGGTGTAGGACGCACCGTATAGAAGTTAGGGCCATTTGAAATTTTAGCAAGTTTGATTTGGGACTTCAGTCCCCCTTCACCCTTCAGGGTAGCATAGCTGTGAGCGATAGCTTAAACTGACAAGAAGCTCGAGTAATTTATTGTAATCAAATTTTAAGGTTTTATGACGCTCCAGTAAAAAGTTACAAGCATTTGATTGTTACAAACTTTGATAGGTATAGGACTCACCGTATGAAAGTACGGCCATTTGAAGTTTTATCAGTGTTTGATTTGGAACTCAAGGGTAGCATAGCTATGAGCGATAGCTTCAATTGACAAGAGGCTCGAGCACTTTATTGTCACAAAATTTCAAGGTTTTATGACGCTCCAGTAAAAAGTTACAAGCATTTGATTGTTGCAAACTTTGATAGGTATAGGACGCACCGTACAGAAGTTAGGGTAATTTGAAGCTTTAGCAGTGTTTGATTTGGGACTCAAGGGTAGCATAGCTATGAGCGATAGCGTAAATTGATAAGAGGCACAAGTACTTTTTGTCACAAAATTTCAAGATTTTATGACGCCCCAGTAAAAAGTTACAAGCATTTGAATGTTGCAAACTTTGGTAGGTGTAGGACGCACCGTATAGAAGTTAGGGCGATTTGAAATTTTAGCAGGTTTGATTTGGGCCTCAAGAGTAGCATAGCTGTGAGCGTAGCTTAAATTGACAAGAGGCTCGAGTAATTTATTGTCATAAAATTTCAAGGTTTTATGACGCACCAGTAAAAAGTTACAAGCATTTGAATGTTGCAAACTTTGATAGGTGTAGGACGCACCGTATAGAAGTTAGGGACATTTGAAATTTTAGCAGGTTTGATGTGGGACTGAAGGGTAGCATAGCTGTGAGCGATAGCTTAAACTGACAAGAAGCTCGAGTAATTTATTGTCATCAAATTTTAAGGTTTTATGACGCTCCAGTAAAAAGTTACAAGCATTTGATTGTTGCAAACTTTGATAGGTATAGGACGCACCGTACAGAAGTTAGGGTCCTTTAAAGCTTTAGCAGTGTTTGATTTGGGACTCAAGGGTAGCATAGCTATGAGCGACAGCTTAAATTAATAAGAGGCACGAGTACTTTATTGTCACGAAATTACACGGTTTTATGACGCTCCAGTAAAAAGTTATAAGCTGTTGATGGTTGCAAACTTTAATAGGTATTGCACGCACCTTACAGAAGTTAGGGCCATTTGAAGTTTTAGCAGTGTTTGATTTAGGACTCAAGGGTAGCATAGCTATGAGCGATAGCTTAAATTGACTAGAGGCTCGAGTACTTTATTGTCACAAAATTTCATGGTTTTATGACACTCCAGTAAAAAGTTACAAGCATTTGATTGTTGCAAACTTTGATAGGTATAGGACGCACCGTATAAAAGTTAGGGCCATTTGAAGATTTAGCAGGGTTTGATTTGGGACTCAAGGGTAGCATAGCTATGACCTATAGCTTAAATTGATAAGATGCACGAGTACTTTATTGGCACAAAATTTCAAGATTTTATTAAGCTCCAGTAAAAAGTTACAAGCATTTGATTGTTGCAAACTTTGATAGGTATAGGACGCACCGTACATAAGTTAGGGTCATTTGAAGCTTTAGCAGTGTTTGATTTGGGACTCAAGGGTAGCATAGCTATGAGCTATAGCTTAAATTGATAAGACGCACGTGTACTTTATTGTCACAAAATTTCAAGATTTTATGATGCTCCAGTAAAAAGTTACAAGCATTTCATTGTTGCAAACTTTGATAGGTATAAGACGCACCATATAGCAGTTAGGGTCATTGGCAGTTTTAGCAGGTTTTCATTTGGAACTCAAGGGTAGCATAGCTATGAGCGATAGCTTAAATTGATAAGAGGCACGAGTACATTATTGTCACGAAATTACACGGTTTTATGACGCTCCAGTAAAAAGTTACAAGCATTTGATTGTTACAAACTTTGATAGGTATAGGACTCACCGTATGTAAGTTACGGCCATTTGAAGTTTTATCAGTGTTTGATTTGGGACTCAACGGTAGCAGAGCTATGAGCGATAGCTTCAATTGACAAGAGGCTCGAGCACTTTATTGTCACAAAATTTCAAGGTTTTATGACGCTCCAGTAAAAAGTTACAAGCATTTGATTGTTGCAAACTTTGATAGGTATAGGACGCACCGTATAAAAGTTAGGGCTATTTGAAGTTTTACCATGGTTTGATTTGGGACTCAAGGGTAGCACAGCTATGACCTATAGCTTAAATTGACAAGAGGCTCGAGGACTTTATTGTCACAAAATTTCAAGGTTTTATGACGCTGCAGTAAAATGTTACAAGCATTTGGTTGTTGCAAACTTTGATAGGTATAGGACGCACCGTACAGAAGTTAGGGTCATTTGAAGCTTTAGCAGTTTTTGATTTGGGACTCAATGGTAGCATTGCTATGAGCTATAGCTTAAACTGATAAAAGGCACGAATACTTTATTGGCGCAAAATTTCAAGATTTTATGACGCTCCAGTAAAAAGTTACAAGCATTTCATTGTTGCTAACTTTGATAGGTATAAGACGTACCGTATAAAAGTTAGGGCCATTTGAAGTTTTAGCAGGGTTTGATTTGGGACTCAAGGGTAGCATAGCTATGACCTATAGCTTAAATTGATAAGACGCACGAGTACTTTATTGGCACAAAATTTCAAGATTTTATGACGCTCCAGTAAAAAGTTACAAGCATTTGATTGTTGCAAACTTTGATAGATATAGGACGCACCGTACAGAAGTTAGGGTCATTTGAAGCTTTAGCAGTGTTTGATTTAGGACTCAAGGATAGCTATGAGCGATAGCTTAAATTGTTAGGCCCATTTGAAGTTTTATCAGTGTTTGATTTGGGACTCAACGGTAGCATAGCTGTGAGCGATAGCTTAAATTAACAAGAGGCTCGAGCACTTTATTGTCACAAAATTTCAAGGTTTTATGACGCACCAGTAAAAAGTTACAAGCATTTGATTGTTGCAAACTTTGATAGGTATTGGACGCACCGTACAGAAGTTAGGGTGATTTAAAGCTTTAGCAGTGTTTGATTTGGGGTCACGGGTAGCACTGCTATAAGCGGTAACTTAAATTGATAAGAGGCACGAGTACTTTATTGTCTCAAAATTTCAAGATTTTATGACGCTCCAGTAAAAAGTTACAAGCATTTGATTGTTGCAAACTTTGATAGGTATTGGACGCACCTTACAGAAGTTAGGGCCATTTGAAGTTTTAGCAGTGTTTGATTTAGGACTCAAGGGTAGCATAGCTATGAGCGATAGCTTAAATTGACAAGAGGTTCGAGCAATTTATTGTCACATAATTTCAAGGTTTTCTGACGCTCCAGTAAAAACTTACAAGCATTTGAATGTTGCAATCTTTCACAGGTGTAGGACGCACCGTATAATAGGTAGGGCCATTTGAAGTTTTAGCAGGGTTTGATTTGCGACTCAAGGGTAGCTTAGCTATGAGCGATAGCTTAATTGATAAGAGGCACGAGCACTTTATTGTCACAAAATTTCAAGCTTTTATGACCCTCCAGTAAAAAGTTACAAGCATTTGATTGTTGCAAACTTTGATAGGTATAGGACTCACCGTATGTAAGTTACAGATATTTGAAGTTTTATCAATATTTGATTTGGGACTCAAGGATAGCATAGCTATGAGCGACAGCTTAAATTGACAAGAGGTTCGAGCAATTTATTGTCACATAATTTCAAGGTTTTCTGACGCTCCAGTAAAAACTTACAAGCATTTGAATGTTGCAATCTTTGACAGGTGTAAGACGCACCGTACAGAAGTTAGGGTCATTTGAAGCTTTAGCAGTGTTTGATTTGGGACTCCAGGGTAGCATAGCTATGAGCTATAGCTTAAATTGATAAGAGGCACGAGTAATTTATTGGCACACAATTTCCAGTATTTATGACGCTCCAGTAAAAAGTTACAAGCATTTCATTGTTGCAAACTTTAATAGGTATAAGACGCACCGTATAGAAGTTAGGGCCATTGGCAGTTTTAGCAGGGTTTCATTTGGGACTCAAGGGTAGCATAGCTATGAGGGATAGCTTAAATTGATAAGACGCACGAGTACTTTATTGGCACAAAATTTCAAGATTTTATGACGCTCCAGTAAAAAGTGACAAGCATTTGATTGTTGCAAACTTTGATAGATATAAGACGCACCGTACAGAAGTTAGGGTCATTTGAAGCTTTAGCAGTGTTTGATCTGGGAGTCAAGGGTAGCATAGCTATGAGCTATAGCTTAAATTGATAAGACGCACGAGTACTTTATTGTCACAAAATTTCAAGATTTTATGATGCTCCAGTAAAAAGTTGCAAGCATTTCATTGTTGCAAACTTTGATAGGTATAAGACGCACCGTATAGAAGTTAGGGCCATTGGCAGTTTTAGCAGGTTTTGATTTGGAACTCAAGGGTAGCATAGCTATGAGCGATAGCTTAAATTGATAAGAGGCACGAGTACATTATTGTCACGAAATTACACGGTTTTATGACGCTCCAGTAAAAAGTTGCAAGCATTTGATTGTTACAAACTCTGATAGGTATAGGACTCACCGTATGTAAGTTACGGCCATTTGAAGTTTTATCAGTGTTTGATTTGGGACTCAAGGGTAGCATAGCTTTGAGGGATAGCTTAAATTGACAAGAGGTTCGAGCAATTTATTGTCACATAATTTCAAGGTTTTCTGACGCTCCAGTAAAAACTTACAAGCATTTGAATGTTGCAATCTTTGACAGGTGTAGGACGCACCGTACAGAAGTTAGGGTCATTTGAAGCTTTAGCAGTGTTTGATTTGGGACTCCAGGGTAGCTTAGCTATGAGCTATAGCTTAAATAGATAAGAGGCACGAGTAATTTATTGGCACACAATTTCAAGATTTTATGACGCTCCAGTAAAAAGTTACAAGCATTTCATTGTTGCAAACTTTAATAGGTATAAGACGCACCGTATAGAAGTTAGGGCCATTGGCAGTTTTAGCAGGGTTTCATTTGGGACTCAAGGGTAGCATAGCTATGAGGGATAGCTTAAATTGACAAGAGGTTCGAGCACTTTATTGTCACATAATTTCAAGATTTTGTGACGCCCAGTAAAAAGTTACAAGCGTTTGAATGTTGCAATCTTTGTTAGGTGTAGGACGCACCGTACAGAAGTTAAGGCCATTTGAAGTTTTAGCAGTGTTTGATTTAGGACTCAAGGGTAGTATAGCTATGAGCGATAGCTTAAATTGTTAAGGCCATTTGAAGTTTTATCAGTGTTTCATTTGGGACTCATGGGTAGCATTGCTGTGAGCGATAGCTTAAATTAACAAGAGGCTCGACTACTTTATTGTCACAAAATTTCAAGGTTTTATGACGTTCCAGTAAAAAGTTACAAGCATTTGAATGTTGCAAACTTTGATAGGTGTAGGACGCACCATATTGAAATTAGGGCCATTTGAAGTTTTTTCAGTGTTTGATTTGCGACTATAGGGTAGCATAGCTATGACCGACAGCTTAAATTAACAAGAGTCTCGAGTACTTTATTGTCACAAAATTTCAAGGTTTTATGACGCTCCAGTAAAAAGTTAAAAGTATTTGAATGGTGAAAACTTTGATATGTGTAACACGCACCGTACAGAAGTTAAGGTCATTTGAAGATTTAGCAGTGTTTGATTTGGGACTCTAGGGTAGCATAGCTATGAGCGGTAATTTAAATTGATAAGAGGCACGAGTACTTTATTGTCACGAAATTACACGGTTTTATGACGCTCCAGTAAAAAGTTACAAGCTTTTGATTGTTGCCAATTTTGATAGGTATTGGACGCACCTTACAGAAGTTAGGGCCATTTGAAGTTTTAGCAGTGTTTGATTTAGGACTCAAGGGTAGCATTTCTATGAGCGATAGCTTAAATTGATAAGAGGCTCGAGTATATTATTATCATAAAATTTCAACATATTATGACGCTCCAGTAAAAAGTTACAAGCATTTGATTGTTGCAAACTTTGATAGGTATAGGACTAACCGTATGTAAGTTACAGACATTCGAAGTTTTATCAATGTTTGATTTGGGACTCAAGGGTAGCATAGCTATGAGCGATAGCATAAATTGACAAGAGGTTCGAGCAATTTATTGTCACATAATTTCAAGCTTTTCTGACGCTCCAGTAAAAACTTACAAGCATTTGAATGTTGCAATCTTTGACAGGTGTAGGACGCATCGTACAGAAGTTAGCGTCATTTGAAGCTTTAGCAGTGTTTGATTTGGGACTCCAGGGTAGCATAGCTATGAGCTATAGCTTAAATTGATAAGAGGCACGAGTAATTTATTGGCACACAATTTTAAGATTTTATGACGCTTCAGTAAAAAGTTACAAACATTTCATTGTTGCAAACTTTGATAGGTATAAGACGCACCGTATTCATTGAGAAGTTAGGGCCATTGGCAGTTTTAGCAGGGTTTGATTTGGGACTCAAGGGTAGCATAGATATGAGGGATAGCTTAAATTGATAAGACGCACGAGTACTTTATTGGCACAAAATTACACGGTTTTATGACGCTCCAGTAAAAAGTTACAAGCATTTGATTGTTACAAACTCTGATAGGTATAGGAATCACCGTATGTAAGTTACGGCCATTTGAAGTTTTATCAGTGTTTGATTTGGGACTCAAGGGTAGCATAGCTATGAGCGATAGCTTAAATTGACAAGAGGTTCGAGCACTTTATTGTCACATAATTTCAAGATTTTATGACACCCAGTAAAAAGTTACAAGCGTTTGAATGTTGCAATCTTTGTTAGGTGTAGGACGCACCATACAGAAGTTAGGGCCATTTGAAGTTTTAGCAGTGTTTGATTTAGGACTCAAGGGTAGGATAGCTATGAGCGATAGCTTAAATTGTTAAGGCCATTTGAAGTTTTATCATTGTTTGATTTGGGACTCATGGGTAGCATAGCTGTGAGCGATAGCTTAAATTAACAAGAGGCTCGAGCACTTTATTGTCACAAAATTTTAAGATTTTATGACGCTCCAGTAAAAAGTTACAAGCATTTCATTGTTGCAAACTTTGATAGGTATAAGACGCACCGTATATAAGTTAGGGTCATTTGAAGCTTTAGCAGTGTTTGATTTGGGATTCAAGGGTAGCATAGCTATGAGCGACGGCTTAAATTGATAAGAGACACGAGTACTTTATTGTCACGAAATTACACGGTTTTATGAAGCTCCAGTAAAAAGTTACAAGCTTCTGATTGTTGCCAATTTTGATAGGTATTGGACGCACCTTACAGAAGTTAGGGCCATTTGAAGTTTTAGCAGTGTTTGATTTAGGACTCAAGGGTAGCATTTCTATGAGCGATAGCTTAAATTGATAAGAGGCTCGAGTATATTATTATCACAAAATTTCAACATATTATGCCGCTCCAGTAAAAAGTTAGAAGCATTTGATTGTTGCAAACTTTGATAGGTATAGGACTCACCGTATGTAAGTTACAGACATTTGAAGTTTTATCAATGTTTGATTTGGGACTCAAGGGTAGCATAGTTATGAGCGATAGCTTAAATTGACAACAGGTTCGAGCAATTTATTGTCACATAATTTCAAGCTTTTCTGACGCTCCAGTAAAAACTTACAAGCATTTGAATGTTGCAATCTTTGACAGATGTAGGACCCATCGTACAGAAGTTAGCGTCATTTGAAGCTTTAGCAGTGTTTGATTTGGGACTCCAGGGTAGCATAGCTATGAGCTATAGCTTAAATTGATAAGAGGCACGAGTAATTTATTGGCACACAATTTTAAGATTTTATGACGCTCCAGTAAAAAGTTACAAGCATTTCATTGTTGCAAACTTTGATAGGTATAAGACGCACCGTATTCATTGAGAAGTTAGGGCCATTGGCAGTTTTAGCAGGGTTTGATTTGGGACTCAACGGTAGCATAGCTATGAGGGATAGCTTAAATTGATAAGACGCACGAGTACTTTATTGTCACGAAATTACACGGTTTTATGACGCTCCAGCAAAAAGTTACAAGCATTTGATTGTTACAAACTTAGATAGGTATAGGACTCACCCTATGGAAGTTACCGCCATTTCAAGCTTTATCAGTGTTTGATTTGGGACTCAAGGGTAGCATAGCTATGAGCGATAGCTTAAATTGACAAGAGGTTCGAGCACTTTATTGTCACATAATTTCAAGATTTTATGACGCCCAGTAAAAAGTTACAAGCGTTTGAATGTTGCAATCTTTGTTAGGTGTAGGACGCACCGTACAGAAGTTAGGGCCATTTGAAGTTTTAGCAGTGTTTTATTTAGGACTCAAGGGTAGGATAGCTATGAGCGATAGCTTAAATTGTTAAGGCCATGTCACGTTTTATCATTGTTTGATTTGGGACTCATGGGTAGCATAGCTGTGAGCGATAGCTTAAATTAACAAGAGGCTCGAGCACTTTAGTGTCACAAAATTTTAAGATTTTATGACGCTCCAGTAAAAAGTTACAAGCATTTCATTGTTGCAAACTTTGATTCAAGGGTAGCATAGCTATGAGCGACAGCTTAAATTGATAAGAGACACGAGTACTTTATTGTCACGAAATTACACGGTTTTATGACGCTCCAGTAAAAAGTTACAAGCTTTTGATTGTTGCCAATTTTGATAGGTATTGGACGCACCTTACAGAAGTTAGGGCCATTTGAAGTTTTAGCAGTGTTTGATTTAGGACTCAAGGGTAGCATTTCTATGAGCGATAGCTTAAATTGATAAGAGGCTCGAGTATATTATTATCACAAAATTTCAACATATTATGACGCTCCAGTAAAAAGTTACAAGCATTTGATTGTTGCAAACTTTGATAGGTATAGGACTCACCGTATGTAAGTTACAGACATTTGAAGTTTTATCAATGTTTGATTTGGGACTCAAGGGTAGCATAGTTATGAGCGATAGCTTAAATTGACAAGAGGTTCGAGCAATTTATTGTCACATAATTTCAAGCTTTTCTGACGCTCCAGTAAAAACTTACAAGCATTTGAATGTTGCAATCTTTGACAGATGTAGGACCCATCGTACAGAAGTTAGCGTCATTTGAAGCTTTAGCAGTGTTTGATTTGGGACTCCAGGGTAGCATAGCTATGAGCTATAGCTTAAATTGATAAGAGGCACGAGTAATTTATTGGCACACAATTTTAAGATTTTATGACGCTCCAGTAAAAAGTTACAAGCATTTCATTGTTGCAAACTTTGATAGGTATAAGACGCACCGTATTCATTGAGAAGTTAGGGCCATTGGCAGTTTTAGCAGGGTTTGATTTGGGACTCAACGGTAGCATAGCTATGAGGGATAGCTTAAATTGATAAGACGCACGAGTACTTTATTGTCACGAAATTACACGGTTTTATGACGCTCCAGTAAAAAGTTACAAGCATTTGATTGTTACAAACTTAGATAGGTATAGGACTCACCGTATGGAAGTTACCGCCATTTGAAGTTTTATCAGTGTTTGATTTGGGACTCAAGGGTAGCATAGCTATGAGCGATAGCTTAAATTGACAAGAGGTTCGAGCACTTTATTGTCACATAATTTCAAGATTTTATGACGCCCAGTAAAAAGTTACAAGCGTTTGAATGTTGCAATCTTTGTTAGGTGTAGGACGCACCATACAGAAGTTAGGGCCATTTGAAGTTTTAGCAGTGTTTTATTTAGGACTCAAGGGTAGGATAGCTATGAGCGATAGCTTAAATTGTTAAGGCCATGTCACGTTTTATCATTGTTTGATTTGGGACTCATGGGTAGCATAGCTGTGAGCGATAGCTTAAATTAACAAGAGGCTCGAGCACTTTAGTGTCACAAAATTTTAAGATTTTATGACGCTCCAGTAAAAAGTTACAAGCATTTCATTGTTGCAAACTTTGATTCAAGGGTAGCATAGCTATGAGCGACAGCTTAAATTGATAAGAGACACGAGTACTTTATTGTCACGAAATTACACGGTTTTATGACGCTCCAGTAAAAAGTTACAAGCTTTTGATTGTTGCAAACTTTGATAGGTATTGGACGCACCTTAAAGAAGTTAGGGCCATTTGAAGTTTTAGCAGTGTTTGATTTAGGACTCAAGGGTAGCATTTCTATGAGCGATAGCTTAAATTGATAAGAGGCTCGAGTATATTATTATCACAAAATTTCAACATATTATGACGCTCCAGTAAAAAGTTACAAGCATTTGATTGTTGCAAACTTTGATAGGTATAGGACTCACCGTATGTAAGTTACAGACATTTGAAGTTTTATCAATGTTTGATTTGGGACTCAAGGGTAGCATAGCTATGAGCGATAGCTTAATTTGACAAGAGGTTCGAGCAATTTATTGTCACATAATTTCAAGCTTTTCTGACGCTCCAGTAAAAACTTACAAGCATTTGAATGTTGCAATCTTTGACAGATGTAGGACGCATCGTACAGAAGTTAGCGTCATTTGAAGCTTTATCAGAGTTTGATTTGGGACTCCAGGGTAGAATAGCTATGAGCTATAGCTTAAATTGATAAGAGCCACGAGTAATTTATTGGCACACAATTTCAAGATTTTATGACGCTCCAGTAAAAAGTTACAAGCATTTCATTGTTGCAAACTTTGATAGGTATAAGACGCACCGTATTCATTGAGAAACTGCCATTGGCAGTTTTAGCAGGGTTTGATTTGGGACTCAAGGGTAGCATAGCTATGAGGGATAGCTTAAATTGATAAGACGCACGAGTACTTTATTGGCACAAAATTACACGGTTTTATGACGCTCCAGCAAAAAGTTACAAGCATTTGATTGTTACAAACTCTGATGGGTATAGGACTCACCGTATGTAAGTTACGGCCATTTGAAGTTTTATCAGTGTTTGATTTGGGACTCAAGGGTAGCATAGCTATGAGCGATAGCTTAAATTGACAAGAGGTTCGAGCACTTTATTGTCACATAATTTCAAGATTTTATGACGGCCAGTAAAAAGTTACAAGCGTTTGAATGTTGCAATCTTTGTTAGGTGTAGGACGCACCATACAGAAGTTAGGGCCATTTGAAGTTTTAGCAGTGTTTTATTTAGGACTCAAGGGTAGGATAGCTATGAGCGATAGCTTAAATTGTTAAGGCCATGTGAAGTTTTATCATTGTTTGATTTGGGACTCATGGGTAGCATAGCTGTGAGCGATAGCTTAAATTAACAAGAGGCTCGAGCACTTTAGTGTCACAAAATTTTAAGATTTTATGACGCTCCAGTAAAAAGTTACAAGCATTTCATTGTTGCAAACTTTGATTCAAGGGTAGCATAGCTATGAGCGACAGCTTAAATTGATAAGAGACACGAGTACTTTATTGTCACGAAATTACACGGTTTTATGACGCTCCAGTAAAAAGTTACAAGTTTTTGATTGTTGCCAATTTTGATAGGTATTGGACGCACCTTACAGAAGTTAGGGCCATTTGAAGTTTTAGCAGTGTTTGATTTAGGACTCAAGGGTAGCATTTCTATGAGCGATAGCTTAAATTGATAAGAGGCTCGAGTATATTATTATCACAAAATTTCAACATATTATGACGCTCCAGTAAAAAGTTACAAGCATTTGATTGTTGCAAACTTTGATAGGTATAGGACTCACCGTATGTAAGTTACAGACATTTGAAGTTTTATCAATGTTTGATTTGGGACTCAAGGGTAGCATAGCTATGAGCGATAGCTTAAATTGACAAGAGGTTCGAGCAATTTATTGTCACATAATTTCAAGCTTTTCTGACGCTCCAGTAAAAACTTACAAGCATTTGAATGTTGCAATCTTTGACAGATGTAGGACGCATCGTACAGAAGTTAGCGTCATTTGAAGCTTTATCAGAGTTTGATTTGGGACTCCAGGGTAGAATAGCTATGAGCTATAGCTTAAATTGATAAGAGCCACGAGTAATTTATTGGCACACAATTTCAAGATTTTATGACGCTCCAGTAAAAAGTTACAAGCATTTCATTGTTGCAAACTTTGATAGGTATAAGACCGTATAGAAGTTAGGGCCATTGGCAGTTTTAGCAGGGTTTGATTTGGGACTCAAGCATTTGATTGTTGCAAACTTTGATAGATATAGGACGCACCGTACGGAAGTTAGGGTCATTTGAAGCTTTAGCAGTGTTTGACTCAAGGGACTCAAGGGTAGCATAGCTATGAGCTATAGCTTAAATTGATAAGAGGCACGAGTACATTATTGTCACGAAATTACACGGTTTTATGATGCTCCAGTAAAAAGTTACAAGCTTTTGATTGTTGCCAATTTTGATAGGTATTGGACGAACCTTACAGAAGTTAGGGCCATTTGAAGTTTTAGCAGTGTTTGATTTAGCACTCAAGGGTAGCATTTCTATGAGCGATAGCTTAAATTGATAAGAGGCTCGAGTATATTATTATCACAAAATTGCAACATATTATGAAGCTCCAGTAAAAAGTTACAAGCATTTGAATGTTGCAATATTTGACAGGTGTAGGACGCACCGTACAAAAGTTAGGGTCCTTTGAAGCTTTACCAGTGTTTGATTTGGGACTCAAGGGTAGCATAGCTATGAGCGACAGCTTAAATAGATAAGAGGCTCGAGTATATTATTGTCACAAAATTTCCAGATTTGATGACGCTCCAGTAAAAAGTTACAAGCATTTGATTGTCACAAACTTTGATAGGTATAGGACTCACCGTATGGAATTTACGGCCATTTGAAGTTTTATCAGTGTTTGATTTAGGACTCAAGGGTGGCATAGCTCTGAGCGATAGCTTATATTGACAAGAAGATCGAGTACTTTATTGACACAAAATTTCACGGTTTTATGGCGCTCCAAAGCAAAAGTTACAAGCATTTGAATGTTGCAAACTTTGATTGGTGTAGGACGCACCGTATTGAAGTTAGGGCCATTTGAAGTTTTATCAGATTTTGTTTTGCGACTCAAGGGTAGCATAGTTATGAGCGATTGCTTAAATTGACTAGAAGCTCGAGTGCTTTATTGTCACAAAATTTCAAGGTTTTATGACACTCCAGTAAAAAGTTAGAAGCATTTGATTGTTGCAAAGTTTGATAGGTATAGGACGCGCCGTATAGAAGTTAGGGCCATTGGCAGGTATAGGACTCAGAGTACAGAAGTTAGGGTCATTTGAAGCTTTAGCAGTGTTTGATTTGGGAGTCAAGGGTAGCATAGCTATAAGCGAAAAAAAAAAAAAATTTAAGCAAATTGATAAAAGGCACGCGTACTTTTTGTCACAGAATTTCAAGATTTTATGACGCTCCAGTAAAAAGTTACAAGCATTTCATTGTTGCAAACTTTGATAAGTATAAGATGTACCGTATAAAAGTTTGGGCCATTTGAAGTTTTAGCAGGGTTTGATTTCGGACTCAAGGGTAGCATCGCTATGACCTATAGCTTAAATTGATAAGAGGCACGAGTACTTTATTGGCACAAAATTTCAAGATTTTATGACGCTCCAATAAAAAGTTACAAGCATTTGATTGTTGCAAACTTTGATAGGCATTGGACGCACTGTACAGAAGTTAGGGCCATTGGCAGTTTTAGCAGGGTTTGATTTGGAAGTCAAGGGTAGCATAGCTATGAGCGATAACTTAAATTGACAAGAGACTCCATTACTTTATTGTCACAAAATTTCAAGGTTTTATGACGCTCCAGCAAAAAGTTACATGCATTTGATGCTTGCATACTTTGATAGATATAGGACGCACCGTACAGAAGTTAGGGTCCTTTTAAGCTTTAGCAGTATTTGATTTGGTACTGAAGGGTAGCATAGCTATGAGCGACAGCTTAAATTGATGAGAGGCACGAGTACTTTATTGTCACGAAATTACACGATTTATGACGCTCCAGTATAAAAGTTACAAGATTTTGATTGTTGCAAACTTTGATAGGTATTGGACGCACCTTACAGAAGTTAGGGCCATTTGAAGTTTTAGCAGTGTTTCATTTAGGACTCAAGGGTAGCAAAGTTATGAGCGATAGCTTAAATTAATAAGAGGCTCGAGTATATTATTGTCAAAAAATTTCAACATTTAATGACGCTCCAGTAAAAAGTTACAAGCATTTGAGTGTTACAAACTTTGATAGGTATAGGACTCGGCGTATCCAAGTTACGGCCATTGTAAGTTTTATCAGTGTTTCATTTGGGACTCAAGGGTAGCAAAGCTATGAGCGATAGCTTAAATTGACAAGAGGTTCGAGCACTTTATTGTCACATAATTTCAAGGTTTTCTGACGCTCCGGTAAAAACTTACAAGCATTTGAATGTGGCAATCTTTGATAGGTATAGGACGCACCGTATAGAAGTTACGGCCATTTGAAGTTTTAGCAGGGTTTGATTTGGGACTCAAGGGTAGCATAGCTATGAGCGATACTTAAATTGACAAGAGGCTCGAGTACTTTATTGACACAAAATTTCAAGGTTTTATGACGCTCCAGTAAAAAGATACAAGCATTTGAATGTTGCAAACTTTGATAGGTGTAGGACGCACCATATAGAAGTTAGGGCAATTTGAAGTTTTAGCAGGTTTGATTTGGGACTCAAGGGTAGCATATCTATGAGCGATAGCTTAAATTGACAAGAGGTTCGAGTACTTTATTGCCACAAAATTTCAAGGTTTCATGACACTAAAGTAAAAAGTTACAAGCATTTGATTGTTGCAAACTTTGATAGTTGTATGACGCACCATATAGAAGTTATGGCCATTTGAAGTTTTATCAGTGTTTGATTTGGGACTCAAGAGTAGCGTAGCTATGAGCGATAACTTAAATTGACAAGAGGCTTGAGTATTTTATTGTCACAAAATTTTTCACATTTGTCAAGGTTTTATGACGCTCCATTAAAAAGTTACAAGCATTTGATTGTATCAAACTTTGATAGGTATAGGATGCACCGTTCAGAAGTTAGGGTCATTTGAAGCTTTAGCAGTGTTTGATTTGGGACGCAAGGGTAGCATAGCTATGAGCGGTAACTTAAATTGATAAGAGGCACGAGTACCTTATTGTCACAAAATTTCAAAATTTTATGACGTTCCAGTAAAAAGTTACAAGCATTTGATTGTTGCAAACTTTGATAGGTGTAGGTCGCACCATATGGAAGTTACGGCCATCGGAAGTTTTATCAGATTTTGATTTGGGACTCAAGGGTATCATAGCTATGAGCGATAGCTTAAATTGACAATAGGTTCGAGCACTTTATTGTCACAAAATTTCAAGGTTTTATGACGCTCCAGTAAAAAGTTACGAGCATTTGAATGTTGCAAACTTTGATAGGTGTAGGACGCACCGTATAGAAGTTAGGGCAATTTGAAGTTTCAGCAGGTTTGATTTGGGAATAAAGGGTAGTATAGCTATGAGCGATAGCTTAAATTGACAAGAGGCTCGAGTACTTTATTGTCACAATATTTTTTCATTTTTTTCAAAGTTTTATGACGCTCCATTAAAAAGTTACAAGCATTTGATTGTATCCAACTTTGATAGGTATAGGATGCAGCGTATTGAAGTTGGGGCCATTTGAAGTTTTATCAGATTTTGATTTGGGACTCAAGGGTAGCATAGCTATGAACGATAGCTTAAATTGACAAGAGGTTCGAGCACTTTATTGTCACATAATTTCAAGGTTTTCTGACGCTCCGGTAAAAACTTACAAGCATTTGAATGTGGCAATCTTTGATAGGTATAGGACGCACCGTATAATAGGTAGGGCCATTTCAAGTTTTATCAGTGTTTAACTTGGGACTCAAAGGTAGCATAGCTATGGGCTATAGCTTAAATTGATAAGAGTCACGAGTACTTGGGATTCAAAGGTAGCATAGCTATGGGCTATAGCTTAAATTGATAAGAGTCACGAGTACTTTATTGTCACAAAATTTCAAGATTTTATAACGCTCCAGTAAAAAGTTACAAGCATTTGATTGTTGCAAACTTTGATAGGTATAAGACGCACCGTATAGTAGTTACGGCCATTTGAAGTTTTAGCAGGGTTTGATTTGGGACTCAAGGGTAGCATAGCTATGAGCGATACTTAAATTGACAAGAGGCTCGAGTACTTTATTGACACAAAATTTCAAGGTTTTATGACGCTCCAGTAAAAAGATACAAGCATTTGAATGTTGCAAACTTTGATAGGTGTAGGACGCACCATATAGAAGTTAGGGCAATTTGAAGTTTTAGCAGGTTTGATTTGGGACTCAAGGGTAGCATATCTATGAGCGATAGCTTAAATTGACAAGAGGTTCGAGTACTTTATTGCCACAAAATTTCAAGGTTTCATGACACTAAAGTAAAAAGTTACAAGCATTTGATTGTTGCAAACTTTGATAGTTGTATGACGCACCATATAGAAGTTATGGCCATTTGAAGTTTTATCAGTGTTTGATTTGGGACTCAAGAGTAGCGTAGCTATGAGCGATAACTTAAATTGACAAGAGGCTTGAGTATTTTATTGTCACAAAATTTTTCACATTTGTCAAGGTTTTATGACGCTCCATTAAAAAGTTACAAGCATTTGATTGTATCAAACTTTGATAGGTATAGGATGCACCGTTCAGAAGTTAGGGTCATTTGAAGCTTTAGCAGTGTTTGATTTGGGACGCAAGGGTAGCATAGCTATGAGCGGTAACTTAAATTGATAAGAGGCACGAGTACCTTATTGTCACAAAATTTCAAAATTTTATGACGTTCCAGTAAAAAGTTACAAGCATTTGATTGTTGCAAACTTTGATAGGTGTAGGTCGCACCATATGGAAGTTACGGCCATTTGAAGTTTTATCAGATTTTGATTTGGGACTCAAGGGTATCATAGCTATGAGCGATAGCTTAAATTGACAATAGGTTCGAGCACTTTATTGTCACAAAATTTCAAGGTTTTATGACGCTCCAGTAAAAAGTTACGAGCATTTGAATGTTGCAAACTTTGATAGGTGTAGGACGCACCGTATAGAAGTTAGGGCAATTTGAAGTTTCAGCAGGTTTGATTTGGGAATAAAGGGTAGTATAGCTATGAGCGATAGCTTAAATTGACAAGAGGCTCGAGTACTTTATTGTCACAATATTTTTTCATTTTTTTCAAAGTTTTATGACGCTCCATTAAAAAGTTACAAGCATTTGATTGTATCCAACTTTGATAGGTATAGGATGCAGCGTATTGAAGTTGGGGCCATTTGAAGTTTTATCAGATTTTGATTTGGGACTCAAGGGTAGCATAGCTATGAACGATAGCTTAAATTGACTAGAGGCTCGAGTACTTTATTGTCACAAAATTTCAAGGTTTTATGACACTGCAGTAAAAAGTTACAAGCATTTGGTTTTTGCAAGCTTTTATAGTTATAGGAGTCTCCGTATAGAAATGATGGCCATTTGAACTTTTATCAATATTTGATTTGGGACTCAAGGGTAGCATAGCTATGAGCTATAGCTTAAATTGATAAGAGGCACGAGTACTTTATTGTCACAAAATTTCAAGATTTTATAACGCTCCAGTAAAAAGTTACAAGCATTTCATTGTTGCAAACTTTGGTAGGTATAGGATGCACCGTTCAGAAGTTAGGGTCATTTGAAGCTTTAGCAGTGTTTGATTTGGGACGCAAGGGTAGCATAGCTATGAGCGGTAACTTAAATTGATAAGAGGCACGAGTACCTTATTGTCACAAAATTTCAAAATTTTATGACGTTCCAGTAAAAAGTTACAAGCATTTGATTGTTGCAAACTTTGATAGGTGTAGGTCGCACCATATGGAAGTTACGGCCATTTGAAGTTTTATCAGATTTTGATTTGGGACTCAAGGGTATCATAGCTATGAGCGATAGCTTAAATTGACAATAGGTTCGAGCACTTTATTGTCACAAAATTTCAAGGTTTTATGACGCTCCAGTAAAAAGTTACAAGCATTTGAATGTTGCAAACTTTGATAGGTGTAGGACGCACCGTATAGAAGTTAGGGCAATTTGAAGTTTCAGCAGGTTTGATTTGGGAATAAAGGGTAGTATAGCTATGAGCGATAGCTTAAATTGACAAGAGGCTCGAGTACTTTATTGTCACAAAATTTTTACATTTTTTCAAAGTTTTATGACGCTCCATTAAAAAGTTACAAGCATTTGATTGTATCCAACTTTGATAGGTATAGGATGCAGCGTATTGAAGTTAGGGCCATTTGAAGTTTTATCAGTTTTTGATTTGGGACTCAAGGGTAGCATAGCTATGAGCGATAGCTTAAATTGACTAGAGGCTCGAGTACTTTATTGTCACAAAATTTCAAGGTTTTATGACACTGCAGTAAAAAGTTACAAGCATTTGGTTTTTGCAAGCTTTTATAGTTATAGGAGTCTCCGTATAGAAATGATGGCCATTTGAACCTTTATCAATATTTGATTTGGGACTCAAGGGTAGCATAGCTATGAGCTATAGCTTAAATTGATAAGAGGCACGAGTACTTTATTGTCACAAAATTTCAAGATTTTATAACGCTCCAGTAAAAAGTTACAAGCATTTCATTGTTGCAAACTTCGATAGGTAAAAGACGCACCGTATAGAAGTTACGGCCATTTGAAGTTTTAGCAGGGTTTGATTTGGGACTCAAGGGTATCATAGCTATGAGCGATAGCTTAAATTGACAATAGGTTCGAGCACTTTATTGTCACAAAATTTCAAGGTTTTATGACGCTCCAGTAAAAAGTTACAAGCATTTGAATGTTGCAAACTTTGATAGGTGTAGGACGCACCGTATAGAAGTTAGGGCAATTTGAAGTTTCAGCAGGTTTGATTTGGGAATAAAGGGTAGTATAGCTATGAGCGATAACTTAAATTGACAGGAGGCTCGAGTACTTTATTGTCACCAAATTTTTTCATTTTTGTCAAGGTTTTATGACGCTCCATTAAAAAGTTACAAGCATTTGATTGTATCAAATTTTGTTAGGTATAGGATGCACCGTACAGCAGCTAGGGTCATTTGAAGCTTTAGCAGTGTTTGATTTGGTACTCAAGGGTAGCATAGCCATGACCGGTAACTGAAATTGATAAGAGGCACGAGTACCTTACTGTCACAAAATTTCAGGATTTTATGACGCTCCAGTAAAAAGTTACAAGCATTTGTTTGTTGCAAACTTTGATAGGTATAAGACGCACCGTATAGAAGTTACGGCCATTTGAAGTTTTAGCAGGGTTTGATTTGGGACTCAAGGGTAGCATAGCTATGAGCGATACTTAAATTGACAAGAGGCTCGAGTACTTTATTGACACAAAATTTCAAGGTTTTATGACGCTCCAGTAAAAAGATACAAGCATTTGAATGTTGCAAACTTTGATAGGTGTAGGACGCACCATATAGAAGTTAGGGCAATTTGAAGTTTTAGCAGGTTTGATTTGGGACTCAAGGGTAGCATATCTATGAGCGATAGCTTAAATAGACAAGAGGTTCGAGTACTTTATTGCCACAAAATTTCAAGGTTTCATGACACTAAAGTAAAAAGTTACAAGCATTTGATTGTTGCAAACTTTGATAGTTGTATGACGCACCATATAGAAGTTATGGCCATTTGAAGTTTTATCAGTGTTTGATTTGGGACTCAAGAGTAGCGTAGCTATGAGCGATAACTTAAATTGACAAGAGGCTTGAGTATTTTATTGTCACAAAATTTTTCACATTTGTCAAGGTTTTATGACGCTCCATTAAAAAGTTACAAGCATTTGATTGTATCAAACTTTGATAGGTATAGGATGCACCGTTCAGAAGTTAGGGTCATTTGAAGCTTTAGCAGTGTTTGATTTGGGACGCAAGGGTAGCATAGCTATGAGCGGTAACTTAAATTGATAAGAGGCACGAGTACCTTATTGTCACAAAATTTTATGACGTTCCAGTAAAAAGTTACAAGCATTTGATTGTTGCAAACTTTGATAGGTGTAGGTCGCACCATATGGAAGTTACGGCCATTGGAAGTTTTATCAGATTTTGATTTGGGACTCAAGGGTATCATAGCTATGAGCGATAGCTTAAATTGACAATAGGTTCGAGCACTTTATTGTCACAAAATTTCAAGGTTTTATGACGCTCCAGTAAAAAGTTACGAGCATTTGAATGTTGCAAACTTTGATAGGTGTAGGACGCACCGTATAGAAGTTAGGGCAATTTGAAGTTTCAGCAGGTTTGATTTGGGAATAAAGGGTAGTATAGCTATGAGCGATAGCTTAAATTGACAAGAGGCTCGAGTACTTTATTGTCACAATATTTTTTCATTTTTTTTCAAAGTTTTATGACGCTCCATTAAAAAGTTACAAGCATTTGATTGTATCCAACTTTGATAGGTATAGGATGCAGCGTATTGAAGTTGGGGCCATTTGAAGTTTTATCAGATTTTGATTTGGGACTCAAGGGTAGCATAGCTATGAACGATAGCTTAAATTGACAAGAGGTTCGAGCACTTTATTGTCACATAATTTCAAGGTTTTCTGACGCTCCGGTAAAAACTTACAAGCATTTGAATGTGGCAATCTTTGATAGGTATAGGACGCACCGTATAATAGGTAGGGCCATTTCAAGTTTTATCAGTGTTTAACTTGGGACTCAAAGGTAGCATAGCTATGGGCTATAGCTTAAATTGATAAGAGTCACGAGTACTTGGGATTCAAAGGTAGCATAGCTATGGGCTATAGCTTAAATTGATAAGAGTCACGAGTACTTTATTGTCACAAAATTTCAAGATTTTATAACGCTCCAGTAAAAAGTTACAAGCATTTGATTGTTGCAAACTTTGATAGGTATAAGACGCACCGTATAGTAGTTACGGCCATTTGAAGTTTTAGCAGGGTTTGATTTGGGACTCAAGGGTAGCATAGCTATGAGCGATACTTAAATTGACAAGAGGCTCGAGTACTTTATTGACACAAAATTTCAAGGTTTTATGACGCTCCAGTAAAAAGATACAAGCATTTGAATGTTGCAAACTTTGATAGGTGTAGGACGCACCATATAGAAGTTAGGGCAATTTGAAGTTTTAGCAGGTTTGATTTGGGACTCAAGGGTAGCATATCTATGAGCGATAGCTTAAATTGACAAGATGTTCGAGTACTTTATTGCCACAAAATTTCAAGGTTTCATGACACTAAAGTAAAAAGTTACAAGCATTTGATTGTTGCAAACTTTGATAGTTGTATGACGCACCATATAGAAGTTATGGCCATTTGAAGTTTTATCAGTGTTTGATTTGGGACTCAAGAGTAGCGTAGCTATGAGCGATAACTTAAATTGACAAGAGGCTTGAGTATTTTATTGTCACAAAATTTTTCACATTTTCAAGGTTTTATGACGCTCCATTAAAAAGTTACAAGCATTTGATTGTATCAAACTTTGATAGGTATAGGATGCACCGTTCAGAAGTTAGGGTCATTTGAAGCTTTAGCAGTGTTTGATTTGGGACGCAAGGGTAGCATAGCTATGAGCGGTAACTTAAATTGATAAGAGGCACGAGTACCTTATTGTCACAAAATTTCAAAATTTTATGACGTTCCAGTAAAAAGTTACAAGCATTTGATTGTTGCAAACTTTGATAGGTGTAGGTCGCACCATATGGAAGTTACGGCCATTGGAAGTTTTATCAGATTTTGATTTGGGACTCAAGGGTATCATAGCTATGAGCGATAGCTTAAATTGACAATAGGTTCGAGCACTTTATTGTCACAAAATTTCAAGGTTTTATGACGCTCCAGTAAAAAGTTACGAGCATTTGAATGTTGCAAACTTTGATAGGTGTAGGACGCACCGTATAGAAGTTAGGGCAATTTGAAGTTTCAGCAGGTTTGATTTGGGAATAAAGGGTAGTATAGCTATGAGCGATAGCTTAAATTGACAAGAGGCTCGAGTACTTTATTGTCACAATATTTTTTCATTTTTTTCAAAGTTTTATGACGCTCCATTAAAAAGTTACAAGCATTTGATTGTATCCAACTTTGATAGGTATAGGATGCAGCGTATTGAAGTTGGGGCCATTTGAAGTTTTATCAGATTTTGATTTGGGACTCAAGGGTAGCATAGCTATGAACGATAGCTTAAATTGACTAGAGGCTCGAGTACTTTATTGTCACAAAATTTCAAGGTTTTATGACACTGCAGTAAAAAGTTACAAGCATTTGGTTTTTGCAAGCTTTTATAGTTATAGGAGTCTCCGTATAGAAATGATGGCCATTTGAACTTTTATCAATATTTGATTTGGGACTCAAGGGTAGCATAGCTATGAGCTATAGCTTAAATTGATAAGAGGCACGAGTACTTTATTGTCACAAAATTTCAAGATTTTATAACGCTCCAGTAAAAAGTTACAAGCATTTCATTGTTGCAAACTTTGGTAGGTATAGGATGCACCGTTCAGAAGTTAGGGTCATTTGAAGCTTTAGCAGTGTTTGATTTGGGACGCAAGGGTAGCATAGCTATGAGCGGTAACTTAAATTGATAAGAGGCACGAGTACCTTATTGTCACAAAATTTCAAAATTTTATGACGTTCCAGTAAAAAGTTACAAGCATTTGATTGTTGCAAACTTTGATAGGTGTAGGTCGCACCATATGGAAGTTACGGCCATTTGAAGTTTTATCAGATTTTGATTTGGGACTCAAGGGTATCATAGCTATGAGCGATAGCTTAAATTGACAATAGGTTCGAGCACTTTATTGTCACAAAATTTCAAGGTTTTATGACGCTCCAGTAAAAAGTTACAAGCATTTGAATGTTGCAAACTTTGATAGGTGTATGACGCACCGTATAGAAGTTAGGGCAATTTGAAGTTTCAGCAGGTTTGATTTGGGAATAAAGGGTAGTATAGCTATGAGCGATAGCTTAAATTGACAAGAGGCTCGAGTACTTTATTGTCACAAAATTTTTACATTTTTTCAAAGTTTTATGACGCTCCATTAAAAAGTTACAAGCATTTGATTGTATCCAACTTTGATAGGTATAGGATGCAGCGTATTGAAGTTAGGGCCATTTGAAGTTTTATCAGTTTTTGATTTGGGACTCAAGGGTAGCATAGCTATGAGCGATAGCTTAAATTGACTAGAGGCTCGAGTACTTTATTGTCACAAAATTTCAAGGTTTTATGACACTGCAGTAAAAAGTTACAAGCATTTGGTTTTTGCAAGCTTTTATAGTTATAGGAGTCTCCGTATAGAAATGATGGCCATTTGAACCTTTATCAATATTTGATTTGGGACTCAAGGGTAGCATAGCTATGAGCTATAGCTTAAATTGATAAGAGGCACGAGTACTTTATTGTCACAAAATTTCAAGATTTTATAACGCTCCAGTAAAAAGTTACAAGCATTTCATTGTTGCAAACTTCGATAGGTAAAAGACGCACCGTATAGAAGTTACGGCCATTTGAAGTTTTAGCAGGGTTTGATTTGGGACTCAAGGGTATCATAGCTATGAGCGATAGCTTAAATTGACAATAGGTTCGAGCACTTTATTGTCACAAAATTTCAAGGTTTTATGACGCTCCAGTAAAAAGTTACAAGCATTTGAATGTTGCAAACTTTGATAGGTGTAGGACGCACCGTATAGAAGTTAGGGCAATTTGAAGTTTCAGCAGGTTTGATTTGGGAATAAAGGGTAGTATAGCTATGAGCGATAGCTTAAATTGACAGGAGGCTCGAGTACTTTATTGTCACCAAATTTTTTCATTTTTGTCAAGGTTTTATGACGCTCCATTAAAAAGTTACAAGCATTTGATTGTATCAAATTTTGTTAGGTATAGGATGCACCGTACAGCAGCTAGGGTCATTTGAAGCTTTAGCAGTGTTTGATTTGGTACTCAAGGGTAGCATAGCCATGACCGGTAACTGAAATTGATAAGAGGCACGAGTACCTTACTGTCACAAAATTTCAGGATTTTATGACGCTCCAGTAAAAAGTTACAAGCATTTGTTTGTTGCAAACTTTGATAGGTATAGGACGCACCGTATAGAAGTTACGGCCATTTGAAGTTTTATCAGTGTTTGATTTGGGAATAAAGGGTAGTATAGCTATGAGCGATAGCTTAAATTGACAAGAGGCTCGAGTACTTTATTGTCACAATATTTTTTCATTTTTGTCAAAGTTTTATGACGCTCCATTAAAAAGTTACAAGCATTTGATTGTATCCAACTTTGATAGGTATAGGATGCAGCGTATTGAAGTTAGGGCCATTTGAAGTTTTATCAGATTTTGATTTGGGACTCAAGGGTAGCATAGCTATGAACGATAGCTTAAATTGACTAGAGGCTCGAGTACTTTATTGTCACAAAATTTCAAGGTTTTATGACACTGCAGTAAAAAGTTACAAGCATTTGGTTTTTGCAAGCTTTTATAGTTATAGGAGTCTCCGTATAGAAATGATGGCCATTTGAACTTTTATCAATATTTGATTTGGGACTCAAGGGTAGCATAGCTATGAGCTATAGCTTAAATTGATAAGAGGCACGAGTACTTTATTGTCACAAAATTTCAAGATTTTATAACGCTCCAGTAAAAAGTTACAAGCATTTCATTGTTGCAAACTTTGATAGGTATAAGACGCACCGCATAGAAGTTACGGCCATTTGAAGTTTTAGCAGGGTTTGATTTGGGACTCAAGGGTAGCATAGCTATGAGCGATACTTAAATTGACAAGAGGCTCGAGTACTTTATTGACACAAACTTTCAAGGTTTTATGACGCTCCAGTAAAAAGTTACAAGCATTTGAATGTTGCAAACTTTGATAGGTGTAGGACGCACCGTATAGAAGTTAGGGCAATTTGAAGTTTTAGCAGGTTTGATTTGGGACTCAAGGGTAGCATAGCTATGAGCGATAGCTTAAATTGACAGGAGGCTCGAGTACTTTATTGTCACCAAATTTTTTCATTTTTGTCAAGGTTTTATGACGCTCCATTAAAAAGTTACAAGCATTTGATTGTATCAAATTTTGTTAGGTATAGGATGCACTGTACAGCAGCTAGGGTCATTTGAAGCTTTAGCAGTGTTTGATTTGGGACTCAAGGGTAGCATAGCTGTGACCGGTAACTGAAATTGATAAGAGGCACGAGTACCTTACTGTCACAAAATTTCAGGATTTTATGACGCTCCAGTAAAAAGTTACAAGCATTTGTTTGTTGCAAACTTTGATAGGTATACGCACCGTATAGAAGTTACGGCCATTTGAAGTTTTATCAGTGTTTGATTTGCGAATAAAGAGTATTATAGCTATGAGCGATAGCTTAAATTGACAAGAGGCTCGAGTACTTTATTGTCACAAAATTTTTTCATTTTTGTCAAAGTTTTATGACGCTCCATTAAAAAGTTACAAGCATTTGATTGTATCCAACTTTGATAGGTATAGGATGCAGCGTATTGAAGTTAGGGCCATTTGAAGTTTTATCAGATTTTGATTTGGGACTCCAGGGTAGCATAGCTATGAGCGTTAGCTTAAATTGACTAGACGCCCGAGTACTTTATTGTCACAAAATTTCAAGGTTTTATGAGACTGCAGTAAAAAGTTACAAACATTTGGTTTTTGCAAGCTTTTATAGTTATAGGAGTCTCCGTATAGAAATTATGGCCATTTGAACTTTTATCAATGTTTGATTTGGGACTCAAGGGTAGCATAGCTATGAGCTATAGCTTAAATTGATAAGAGGCAGGAGTACTTTATTGTCACAAAATTTCAAGATTTTATAACGCTCCAGTAAAAAGTTACAAGCATTTCATTGTTGCAAACTTTGATAAATATAAGACGCACCGTATAGAAGTTACGGCCATTTGAAGTTTTAGCAGTGTTTGATTTGGGACTCAAAGGTAGCGTAGCTATGAGCGAAAACATAAATTAACAAGAGGCTCGAGTATTTTATTGTCACAAAATTTTTTTCATTTTTGTCAAGGTTTTATGACGCTCCATTAAAAAGTTACAAGCATTTGATTGTATCAAACTTTGATAGGTATAGGATGCACCGTACAGAAGTTAGGATCATTTGAAGGGGACTCAAGGGTAGCATAGCTATGAGCGGTAACTTAAATTGATAAGAGGCACGAGTACCTTATTGTCACAAAATTTCAGGATTTTATTACGTTCCAGTAAAAAGTTACAAGCATTTGATTGTTGCAAACTTTGATAGGTGTAGGTCGCACCATATGGAAGTTACGGCCATTTGAAGTTTTATCAGTGTTTGATTTGGGAATAAAGGGTAGTATAGCTATGAGCGATAGCTTAAATTGACAAGAGACTCGAGTACTTTATTGTCACAAAATTTTTACATTTTTGTCAAAGTTTTATGACGCTCCATTAAAAAGTTACAAGCATTTGATTGTATCCAACTTTGATAGGTATAGGATGCAGCGTATTGAAGTTAGGGCCATTTGAAGTTTTATCAGATTTTGATTTGGGACTCAAGGGTAGCATAGCTATGAGCGATAGCTTAAATTGACTAGAGGCTCGAGTACTTTATTGTCACAAAATTTCAAGGTTTTATGACACTGCAGTAAAAAGTTAGAAGCATTTGGTTTTTGCAAGCTTTTATTGTTATAGGACTCTCCGTATAGAAATGATGGCCATTTGAACTTTTATCAATATTTGATTTGGGACTCAAGGGTAGCATAGCTATGAGCTATAGCTTAAATTGATAAGAGGCACGAGTACTTTATTGTCACAAAATTTCAAGATTTTATAACGCTCCAGTAAAAAGTTACAAGCATTTCATTGTTGCAAACTTTGATAGGTATAAGACGCACCGTATAGAAGTTACGGCCATTTGAAGTTTTGGCAGGGTTTGATTTGGGACTCAAGGGTAGCATAGCTATGAGCGATACTTAAATTGACAAGAGGCTCGAGTACTTTATTGACACAAAATTTCAAGGTTTTATGACGCTCCAGTAAAAAGTTACAAGCATTTGAATGTTGCAAACTTTGATAGGTATAGGACGCACCGCATACAAGTTACGGCCATTTGAAGTTTTATCAGTGTTTGATTTGGGAATAAAGGGTAGTATAGCTATGAGCGATAGCTTAAATTGACAAGAGGCTCGAGTACTTTATTGTCACAAAATTTCAAGGTTTTATGACACTGCAGTAAAAAGTTACAAGCATTTGGTTTTTGCAAGCTTTTATAGTTATAGGAAGCTCCGTATAGAAACTATGGCCATTTGAACTTTTATCAATGTTTGATTTGGGACTCAAGGGTAGCATAGCTATGAGCTATAGCTTAAATTGATAAGAGGCACGAGTACTTTATTGTCACAAAATTTCAAGATTTTATAACGCTCCAGTAAAAAGTTACAACATTTCATTGTTGCAAACTTTGAAAGGTATAAGACGCACCGTATAGAAGTTACGGCCATTTGAAGTTTTAGCAGGGTTTGATTTGGGACTCAAGGGTAGCATAGCTCTGAGCGATACTTAAATTGACAAGAGGCTCGAGTACTTTATTGCCACAAAATTTCAAGGTTTCATGACGCTAAAATAAAAAGTTACAAGTATTTGATTGTTGCAAACTTTGATAGTTGTATGACGCACCATATAGAAGTTATGGCCATTTGAAGTTTTATCAGTGTTTGATTTGGGACTCAAGGGTAGCGTAGCTATGAGCGATAACTTAAATTGACAAGAGGCTTGAGTAGTTTATTGTCACAAACTTTTTCACATTTGTCAAGGTTTTATGACGCTCCATTAAAAAGTTACAATCATTTGATTGTGTCAAACTTTGATAGGTATAGGATGCACCGTTCAGAAGTTAGGGTCATTTGAAGCTTTAGCAGTGTTTGATTTGGGACGCAAGGGTAGCATAGCTATGAGCGGTAACTTAAATTGATAAGAGGCACGAGTAGCTTATTGTCACAAAATTCCAAAATTTTATGACGTTCCAGTAAAAAGTTACAAGCATTAGATTGTTGCAAACTTTGATAGGTGTAGGTCGCACCATATGGAAGTTACGGCCATTTGAAGTTTTATCAGATTTTGATTTGGGACTCAAGGGTATCATAGCTATGAGCGATAGCTTAAATTGACAATAGGTTCGAGCACTTTATTGTCACAAAATTTCAAGATTTTATGACGCTCCAGTAAAAAGTTACAAGCATTTGAATGTTGCAAACTTTGATAGGTGTAGGACGCACCGTATAGAAGTTAGGGCAATTTGAAGTTTCAGCAGGTTTGATTTGGGAATAAAGGGTAGTATAGCTATGAGCGATAGCTTAAATTGACAAGAGGCTCGAGTACTTTATTGTCACAAAATTTTTACATTTTTTCAAAGTTTTATGACGCTCCATTAAAAAGTTACAAGCATTTGATTGTATCCAACTTTGATAGGTATAGGATGCAGCATATTGAAGTTAGGGCCATTTGAAGTTTTATCAGATTTTGATTTGGGACTCAAGGGTAGCATAGCTATGAGCGATAGCTTAAATTGACTAGAGGCTCGAGTACTTTATTGTCACACAATTTCAAGGTTTTATGACACTGCAGTAAAAAGTTACAAGCATTTGGTTTTTGCAAGCTTTTATAGTTATAGGAGTCTCCGTATAGAAATGATGGCCATTTGAACTTTTATCAATATTTGATTTGGGACTCAAGGGTAGCATAGCTATGAGCTATAGCTTAAATTGATAAGAGGTACGAGTATTTATTGTCACAAAATTTCAAGATTTTATAACGCTCCAGTAAAAAGTTACAAGCATTTCATTGTTGCAAACTTTGATAAGTATAAGACGCACCGTATAGAAGTTACGGCCATTTGAAGTTTTAGCAGGGTTTGATTTGGGACTCAAGGGTAGCATAGCTATGAGCGATACTTAAATTGACAAGAGGCTCGAGTACTTTATTGACACAAAATTTCAAGGTTTTATGACGCTCCAGTAAAAAGTTACAAGCATTTGAATGTTGCAAATTTTGATAGGTGTAGGACGCACCGTATAGAAGTTAGGGCAATTTGAAGTTTTAGCAGGTTTGATTTGGGACTCAAGGGTAGCATAGCTATGAGCGATAGCTTAAATTGACAAGAGGCTCGAGTACTTTGTTGTCACAAAATTTTTTCATTTTTGTCAAGGTTTTATGACGCTCCATTAAAAAGTTACAAGCATTTGATTGTATCAAATTTTGATAGGTATAGGATGCACCGTACAGCAGCTAGGGTCATTTGAAGCTTTAGCAGTGTTTGATTTGGGACTCAAGGGTAGAATAGCTATGACCGGTAACTGAAATTGATAAGAGGCACGAGTACCTTACTGTCACAAAATTTCAGGATTTTATGACGCTCCAGTAAAAAGTTACAAGCATTTGTTTGTTGCAAACTTTGATAGGTATAGGACGCACCGTATAGAAGTTACGGCCATTTGAAGTTTTATCAGTGTTTGATTTGCGAATAAAGGGTAATATAGCTATGAGCGATAGCTTAAATTGACAAGAGGCTCGAGTACTTTATTGTCACAAAATTTTTTCATTTTTGTCAAAGTTTTATGACGCTCCATTAAAAAGTTACAAGCATTTGATTGTATCCAACTTTGATAGGTATAGGATGCAGCGTATTGAAGTTAGGGCCATTTGAAGTTTTATCAGATTTTGATTTGGGACTCAAGGGTAGCATACCTATGAGCGTTAGCTTAAATTGACTAGACGCTCGAGTACTTTATTGTCACAAAATTTCAAGGTTTTATGAGACTGCATTAAAAAGTTACAAACATTTGGTTTTTGAAAGCTTTTATAGTTATAGGAGTCTCCGTATAGAAATTATGGCCATTTGAACTTTTATCAATGTTTGATTTGGGACTCAAGGGTAGCATAGCTATGAGCTATAGCTTAAATTGATAAGAGGCAGGAGTACTTTATTGTCACACATTTTCAAGATTTTATAACGCTCCAGTAAAAAGTTACAAGCATTTCATTGTTGCAAACTTTGATAAGTATAAGACGCACCGTATAGAAGTTACGGCCATTTGAAGTTTTAGCAGTGTTTGATTTGGGACTCAAAGGTAGCGTAGCTATGAGCGAAAACTTAAATTGACAAGAGGCTCGAGTATTTTATTGTCACAAAATTTTTTTCATTTTTGTCAAGGTTTTATGACGCTCCATTAAAAAGTTACAAGCATTTGATTGTATCAAACTTTGATAGGTATAGGATGCACCGTACAGAAGTTAGGATCATTTGAAGGGGACTCAAGGGTAGCATAGCTATGAGCGGTAACTTAAATTGATAAGAGGCACGAGTACCTTATTGTCACAAAATTTCAGGATTTTATTACGTTCCAGTAAAAAGTTACAAGCATTTGATTGTTGCAAACTTTGATAGGTGTAGGTCGCACCATATGGAAGTTACGGCCATTTGAAGTTTTATCAGTGTTTGATTTGGGACTCAAGGGTGGCAAACCTATGAGCGATAGCTTAAATTGACAATAGGTTCGAGCACTTTATTCTCACAAAATTTCAAGGTTTTATGACGCTCCAGTAAAAACTTACAAGCATTTGAATGTTGCAAACTTTGATAGGTGTAGGACGCACCGTATAGAAGTTAGGGCAATTTGAAGTTTCAGCAGGTTTGATTTGGGAATAAAGGGTAGTATAGCTATGAGCGATAGCTTAAATTGACAAGAGGCTCGAGTACTTTATTGTCACAAAATTTTTACATTTTTGCCAAAGTTTTATGACGCTCCATTAAAAAGTTACAAGCATTTGATTGTATCCAACTTTGATAGGAATAGGATGCAGCGTATTGAAGTTAGGGCCATTTGAAGTTTTATCAGATTTTGATTTGGGACTCAAGGGTAGCATAGCTATGAGCGAAAGCTTAAATTGACTAGAGGCTCGAGTACTTTATTGTCACAAAATTTCAAGGTTTTATGACACTGCAGTAAAAAGTTACAAGCATTTGGTTTTTGCAAGCTTTTAAAGTTATAGGAGTCTCCGTAAAGAAATTATGGCCATTTGAACTTTTATCAATATTTGATTTGGGACTCAAGGGTAGCATAGCTATGAGCTATAGCTTAAATTGATAAGAGGCAAGAGTACTTTATTGTCACAAAATTTCAAGATTTTATAACGCTCCAGTAAAAAGTTACAAGCATTTCATTGTTGCAAACTTTGATAGGTATAAGACGCACCGTATAGAAGTTACGGCCATTTGAAGTTTTAGCAGGGTTTGATTTGGGACTCAAGGGTAGCATAGCTATGAGCGATACTTAAATTGACAAGAGGCTCGAGTACTTTATTGACACAAACGTTCAAGGTTTTATGACGCTCCAGTAAAAAGTTACAAGCATTTGAATATTGCAAACTTTGATAGGTGTAGGACGCACCGTATAGAAGTTAGGGCAATTTGAAGTTTTAGCAGGTTCGATTTGGGACTCAAGGGTAGCATAGCTATGAGCGAGAGCTTAAATTGACAAGAGGCTCGAGTACTTTATTGTCACAAAATTTTTTCATTTTTGTCAAGGTTTTATGACGCTCCATTAAAAAGTTACAAGTATTTGATTGTATCAAATTTTGATAGGTATAGGATGCACCGTACAGCAGCTAGGGTCATTTGAAGCTTTAGCAGTGTTTGATTTGGGGCTCAAGGGTAGCATAGCTATGACCGGTAACTGAAATTGATAAGAGGCACGAGTACATTATTGTCACAAAATTTCAGGATTTTATGACGCTCCAGTAAAAAGTTACAAGCATTTGATTGTATCCAACTTTGATAGGTATAGGATGCAGCGTATTGAAGTTAGGGCCATTTGAAGTTTTATCAGATTTTGATTTGGGACTCAAGGGTAGCATAGCTATGAACGATAGCTTAAATTGACTAGAGGCTCGAGTACTTTATTGTCACAAAATTTCAAGGTTTTATGACACTGCAGTAAAAAGTTACAAGCATTTGGTTTTTGCAAGCTTTTATAGTTATAGGAGTCTCCGTATAGAAATGATGGCTATTTGAACTTTTATCAATATTTGATTTGGGACTCAAGGGTAGCATAGCTATGAGCTATAGCTTAAATTGATAAGAGGCACGAGTACTTTATTGTCACAAAATTTCAAGATTTTATAACGCTCCAGTAAAAAGTTACAAGCATTTCATTGTTGCAAACTTTGATAGGTATAAGACGCACCGTATAGAAGTTACGGCCATTTGAAGTTTTAGCAGGGTTTGATTTGGGGCTCAAGGGTAGCATAGCTATGACCGGTAACTGAAATTGATAAGAGGCACGAGTACATTATTGTCACAAAATTTCAGGATTTTATGACGCTCCAGTAAAAATTTACAAGCATTTGTTTGTTGCAAACTTTGATAGGTATAGGACGCACCGTATAGAAGTTACGGCCATTTGAAGGTTTATTAGTGTTTGATTTGGGAATAAAGGGTAGTATAGCTATGAGCGATAGCTTAAATTGACAAGAGGCTCGAGTACTTTATTGTCACAAAATTTTTTCATTTTTGTCAAAGTTTTATGACGCTCCATTAAAAAGTTACAAGCATTTGATTGTATCCAACTTTGATAGGTATAGGATGCAGCGTATTGAAGTTAGGGCCATTTGAAGTTTTATCAGATTTTGATTTGGGACTCAAGGGTAGCATAGCTATGAGCGTTAGCTTAAATTGACTAGACGCTCGAGTACTTTATTGTCACAGAATTTCAAGGTTTTATGACACTGCAGTAAAAAGTTACAAACATTTGGTTTTTGCAAGCTTTTATAGTTATAGGAGTCTCCGTATAAAAATTATGGCCATTTGAACTTTTATCAATGTTTGATTTGGGACTCAAGGGTAGCATAGCTACGAGCTATAGCTTAAATTGATAAGAGGCAGGAGTACTTTATTGTCACAAAATTTCAAGATTTTATAACGCTCCAGTAAAAAGTTACAAGCATTTCATTGTTGCAAACTTTGATAAGTATAAGACGCACCATATAGAAGTTACTGCCATTTGAAGTTTTAGCAGTGTTTGATTTGAGACTCAAAGGTAGCGTAGCTATGAGCGAAAACTTAAATTGACAAGAGGCTCGAGTATTTTATTGTCACAAAATTTTTTCATTTTTGTCAAGGTTTTATGACGCTCCATTAAAAGGTTACAAGCATTTGATTGTATCAAACTTTGATAGGTATAGGATGCACCGTACAGAAGTTAGGATCATTTGAAGGGGACTCAAGGGTAGCATAGCTATGAGCGGTAACTTAAATTGATAAGAGGCACGAGTACCTTATTGTCACAAAATTTCAGGATTTTATTACGTTCCAGTAAAAAGTTACAAGCATTTGATTGTTGCAAACTTTGATAGGTATAGGTCGCACCATATGGAAGTTACGGCCATTTGAAGTTTTATCAGTGTTTGATTTGGGACTCAAGGGTGGCAAACCTATGAGCGATAGCTTCAATTGACAATAGGTTCGAGCACTTTATTCTCACAAAATTTCAAGGTTTTATGACGCTCCAGTAAAAAGTTACAAGCATTTGAATGTTGCAAACTTTGAGAGGTGTAGGACGCACAGTATATAAGTTAATTTAATTAAGTAATTTGAACTTTTATGACGCTCCAGTAAAAAGTTACAAGCATTTGAACGTTGCAAACTTTGATAGGTGTAGGACGCACCGTATAGCAGTTACGGCCATTTGAAGTTTTATCAGTGTTTGATTTGCGAATAAAGGGTAGTATAGCTATGAGCGATAGCTTAAATTGACAAGAGGCTCGAGTACTTTATTGTCACAAAATTTCAAGGTTTTATGACACTCCAGTAAAAAGTTACAAGCATTTGATTTTTGCAAGCATTTATAGGTATAGGACGCACCGTATAGAAGTTATGGCCATTTGAAGTTTTATCAATGTTTGATTTGGGACTCAAAGGTAGCATAGCTATGTTCCAGTAAAAAGTTACAAGCATTTGATTGTTGCAAACTTTGATAGGTATAGGAGGCACCGTATAGAAGTTACGGCCATTTGAAGTTTTATCAATGATTGATTTGGGTCTCAAGGGTAGCGTAGCTATGAGCGATAACTTAAATTGACAAGAGGCTCGAGTACTTTATTGTCACAAAATTTTTTCAATTTTGTCAAGGTTTTATGACGCTCCATTAAAAAGTTACAAGCATTTGATTGTATCAAACTTTGATAGGTATAGGATGCACCGTACAGAAATTAAGGTCATTTGAAGTTTTAGCAGTGTTTGATTTAGGACTCAAGGGTAGCATAGCTACGAGAGATAGCTTAAATTGGCAAGAGGCGCGAGTATTTTATTGACACAAAATTTCAAGATTTTATGACGCCCCAGTAAAAAGTTACAAGCATTTGATTGTTGCAATTTTTGATAGGTATAGGACGCACCGTAAAGAAGTTAGTGTCATTTGAAGCTTTAGCAGTGTTTGATTGGGACTCAAGGGTAGCATAGCTGTGAGCTATAGCTTAAATTGATAAGAGGTACAAGTACTTTATTGGCACAAAATTTCAAGATTTTATTACGCTCCAGTAAAAACTTACAAGCATTTCATTGTTGCAAACTTTGATAGGTATAGGACGCACCGTACAGAAGTTAGGGTCATTTGAAGCTTTAGCAGTGTTTGATTTTGGACCGAACGGTAGCAAAGCTATGAGCGATAGCTTAAATTGATAAGAGGCACGAGTACTTTGTCACAAAATTTCAAGATTTTATGACGCTCCAGTAAATAGGTACAAGCATTTGAAAGTTGCAATCTTTGATAAGTGTAGGTCGCACCGTTTAGAAGTTAGGGCAATTGGAAGTTTTAGCAGGTTTGATTTGGGACTCAAGGGTAGCATAGCTATGAGCGATAGCTTAAATTGACAAGAGGCTCGAGTACTTTATTGACACAAAATTTCAAGGTTTTATGACGCTCCAGTAAAAAGTTACAAGCATTTGAATGCTGCAAATTTTCATAGGTGTAGGACGCAGCGTATTGAAGTTAGGGCCATTTGAAGTTTCATCAGATGTTGATTTGGGCCTAGGTATAGGATGCACCGTACAGAAGTTAGGGTCATTTGAAGCTTTAGCAGTGTTTGATTTGGGACTCAAGGGTGGCATAGCTATGAGCGGTAACTTAAATTGATAAGAGGCACGAGTACCTTATTGTCACAAAATTTCAGGATTTTATGACGCTCCAGTAAAAAGTTACAAGCATTTGATTGTTGCAAACTTTGATAGGTATAGGATGCACCGTACAGAAGTTACGGCCATTTGAAGTTTTATCAGTGTTTGCTTTAGGAATAAAGGGTAGCATAGCTATGATCGATAGCTTAAATTGACAAGAGGTTCGAGCACTTTAATGTCACAAAAGTTCAAGGTTTTATGACGGTCCAGTAAAAAATGAGAAGCATTTCATTGTTGCAGACTTTGTTAGGTATAAGCCGCACCGTATAGAAGTTAGGGCCATTTGAAGTGTTATCAGTGTTTGATTTGGGGTCAAGGGTAGAATAGTTGTGAGCGATAGCTTAAATGGACAATAAGCTCGAGAACTTTATTGTCACAAAATTTTTTCATTTTTGTCAAGGTTTTATGACGCTCCAGTAAAAAGTTACAAGCATTTGAGTGTTGCAAACTTTGATAGGTATAGGACGCACCGTACAGAAGTAAGGGACGTTTGAAGTTTTAGCAGTGTTTGATTTAGGACTCAAGGGTAGCATAGCTATGAGCGATAGCTTAAACTGGCAAGAGGCTCGAGTATTTTATTGTCACAAAATTTCAAGATTTTATGACGCTCCAGTAAAAAATTACAAGCATTTGATTGTTGCAAACTTTGATAGGTATAGGACGCACTGTATAGAAGTTACGGCCATTTGAAGTTTTATCAGTGTTTGATTTGGGAATCAAGGGTAGCATAGCTATGAGCTATAGCTTAAATTGATAAGAGGCACAAGTACTTTATTGGCACAAAATTTCAAGATTTTATGACGCTCCAGTAAAAAGTTACAAGCATTTCATTGTTGCAAACTTTGATAGGTATAAGACGCACCGTACAGAAGTTACGGTCATTTGAAGCTTTAGCAGTTTTTGATTTGGGATTGAACGGTAGCATAGCTATGAGCGATAGCTTAAATTGATAAGAGGCCCGAGTACATTGTCACAAAATTTCAAGATCTTATGACGCTCCAGTAAAAAGTTACAAGCATTTGAAAGTTGCAATCTTTGATAAGTGTAGGTCGCACCGTTTAGAAGTTAGGGCCATTTGAAGGTTAAGCAGGGTTTGATTTAGGACTCAAGGGAAGTATAGCTATGAGCGATAGCTTAAATTGATAAGTGGCTCAAGTACTTTATTGTCACAAAATTTCAAATTTTTATGACGCTCCAGTAAAAAGTTATAAGCATTTCATTGTTGCAAACTTTGAAAAGTATAACACGAACCGTATAGAAGTTAGGGCTATTTGAAGTTTTATCAGTGTGTGATTTGGGACTCAAGGGCAATGCTAAATTGCTGTGAGCGATAGCTTAAATTGACAAGAGGCTCGAGTACTTTATTGACACAAAATTTCAAGGTTTTATGACGCTCCAGTAAAAAGTTACAAGAATTTGAATGTTGCAAACTTTGATAGGTGTAGGACGCACCGTATGGAAGTTACGGCCATTTGAAGTTTTATCAGTGTTTGATTTGGGACTCAAGGGTTGTATAGCTATGAGCGATAGCTTAAATTGACAAGAGGCTCGAGAACTTTATTGTCACAAAATTTTTTCATTTTTGTCAAGGTGTTATGACGCTCCAGTAAAAAGTTACAAGCATTTGATTGTTGCAAACTTTGATAGGTGGAAGACGCACCGTATAGAAGTTGCGGCCAGTTGAAGTTTGAGCAGGGTTTGATTTGGGACTCAAGGGTAGCATAGCTATGAGCGATACTTAAATTGACAAGAGGCTCGAGAACTTTATTGCCACAAAATTTCAAGGTTTTATGACGCTCCAATAAAAACTTACAAGCATTTGATTGTTGCAAACTTTGATAGGTATAGGACGCACCGTATAGAAGTTATGGCCATTTGAAGTTTTATCAGTGTTTGATTTGGGACTCAAGGGTAGCGTAGCTATGAGCGATAACGTAAATTGACAAGAGGCTCGTGTACTTTATTGTCACAAAATTTTTTCATTTTTGTGAAGGTTTTATGACGCTCCATTAAAAAGTTACAAGCATTTGATTGTATCAAACTTTGATAGGTATAGGATGCACCGTACAGAAGTTAGGGTCATTTGAAGCTTTAGCAGTGTTTGATTTGCGACTCAAGGGTAGCATAGAATTGAGCGGTAACTTAAATTGATAAGAGGCACGAGTACCTTATTGTCACAAAATTTCAGGATTTTATGACGCTCCAGTAAAAAGTTGCAAGCATTTGAGTGTTGCAAACTTTGATAGGTATAGGACGCACCGTACAGAAGTTAGGGCCATTTGAAGTTTTATCAGATTTTGATTTGGGACTCAAGGGTAGCATAGCTATAAGCGATAGCTTAAATTGACAAGAGGTTCGAGCACTTTATTGTCACAAAATTTCAAGGTTTTATTACGCTCGAGTAAAAAATTACAAGCATTTCCTTGTTGCAAACTTTGATAGGTATAAGACGCACCGTATAGAAGTTAGAGCCATTTGAAGTTTTATCAGTGTTTGATTTGGGACTCAAGGGTAGCATAGCTGTGAGCGATAGCTTAAATTGACAAGAGGCTCGAGAACTTTATTGTCACAAAATTTTTTCATTTTTGTCAAGGCTTTATGACGCTCCAGTAAAAAGTTACAAGCATTTGAATGCTCCAATCTTTGATAGGTGTAGGTCGCACCGTATAGAAGTTAGGGCCATTTGAAGCTTTAGCAGGGTTTGATTTAGGACTCAAGGGTAGCATAGCTATGAGCGATAGCTTAAATTGATAAGTGGCTCGAGTACTTAATTGTCACAAAATTTCAAGATTTTATGACGCTCCAGTAAAAAGTTACAAGCATTTCATTGTTGCAAACTTTGATAGGTATAAGACGCACCGTATAGAAGTTAGGGCTATTTGAAGTTTTAGCAGTGTTTGATTTAGGACTCAAGGGTAGCATAGCTACGAGAGATAGCTTAAATTGGCAAGAGGCTCGAGTATTTTATTGACACAAAATTTCAAGATTTTATGACGCCCCAGTAAAAAGTTACAAGCATTTGATTGTTGCAAACTTTGATAGGTATAGGACGCACCGTAAAGAAGTTAGTGTCATTTGAAGCTTTAGCAGTGTTTGATTTGGGACTCAAGGGTAGCATAGCTGTGAGCTATAACTTAAATTGATAAGAGGTACAAGTACTTTATTGGCACAAAATTTCAAGATTTTATTACGCTCCAGTAAAAACTTACAAGCATTTCATTGTTGCAAACTTTGATAGGTATAGGACGAACCGTACAGAAGTTAGGGTCATTTGAAGCTTTAGCAGTGTTTGATTTGGGACCGAACGGTAGCAAAGCTATGAGCGATAACTTAAATTGATAAGAGGCACGAGTACTTTGTCACAAAATTTCAAGATTTTATGACGCTCCAGTAAATAGGTACAAGCATTTGAAAGTTGCAATCTTTGATAAGTGTAGGTCGCACCGTTTAGAAGTTAGGGCAATTGGAAGTTTTAGCAGGTTTGATTTGGGACTCAAGGGTAGCATAGCTATGAGCGATAGCTTAAATTGACAAGAGGCTCGAGTACTTTATTGACACAAAATTTCAAGGTTTTATGACGCTCCAGTAAAAAGTTACAAGCATTTGAATGCTGCAAATTTTGATAGGTGTAGGACGCAGCGTATTGAAGTTAGGGCCATTTGAAGTTTCATCAGATGTTGATTTGGGCCTAGGTATAGGATGCACCGTACAGAAGTTAGGGTCATTTGAAGCTTTAGCAGTGTTTGATTTGGGACTCAAGGGTGGCATAGCTATGAGCGGTAACTTAAATTGATAGGAGGCACGAGTACCTTATTGTCACAAAATTTCAGGATTTTATGACGCTCCAGTAAAAAATTACAAGCATTTGATTGTTGCAAACTTTGATAGGTATAGGACGCACTGTATAGAAGTTACGGCCATTTGAAGTTTTATCAGTGTTTGATTTGGGAATCAAGGGTAGCATAGCTATGAGCGATAGCTTAAATTGACAAGAGGTTCGAGCACTTTATTGTCACAAAATTTCAAGGTTTTATTACGCTCCAGTAAAAAATTACAAGTATTTCCTTGTTGCAAACTTTGATAGGTATAGGTGCGTCTTATTATTATATTATAGAAGTTAGTGTCATTTGAAGCTTTAGCAGTGTTTGATTTGGGACTCAAGGGTAGCATAGCTATGAGCTATAGCTTAAATTGATAAGAGGCACAAGTACTTTATTGGCACAAAATTTCAAGATTTTATGACGCTCCAGTAAAAAGTTACAAGCATTTCATTGTTGCAAACTTTGATAGGTATAAGACGCACCGTACAGAAGTTACGGTCATTTGAAGCTTTAGCAGTTTTTGATTTGGGACTGAACGGTAGCATAGCTATGAGCGATAGCTTAAATTGATAAGAGGCACGAGTACATTGTCACAAAATTTCAAGATTTTATGACGCTCCAGTAAAAAGTTACAAGCATTTGAAAGTTGCAATCTTTGATAAGTGTAGGTCGCACCGTTTAGAAGTTAGGGCCATTTGAAGGTTTAGCAGGGATTGATTTAGGACTCAAGGGAAGTATAGCTATGAGCGATAGCTTAAATTGATAAGTGGCTCAAGTACTTTATTGTCACAAAATTTCAAGTTTTTATGACGCTCCAGTAAAAAGTTACAAGCATTTCATTGTTGCAAACTTTGAAAAGTATAACACGAACCGTATAGAAGTTAGGGCTATTTGAAGTTTTATCAGTGTTTGATTTGGGACTCAAGGGCAATGCTAAATTGCTGTGAGCGATAGCTTAAATTGACAAGAGGCTCGAGTACTTTATTGACACAAAATTGCAAGGTTTTATGACGCTCCAGTAAAAAGTTACAAGCATTTGAATGTTGCAAACTTTGATAGGTGTAGGACGCACCGTATGGAAGTTACGGCCATTTGAAGTTTTATCAGTGTTTGATTTGGGACTCAAGGGTAGCGTAGCTATGAGCGATAACGTAAATTGACAAGAGGCTCGTGTACTTTATTGTCACAAAATTTTTTCATTTTTGTGAAGGTTTTATGACGCTCCATTAAAAAGTTACAAGCATTTGATTGTATCAAACTTTGATAGGTATAGGATGCACCGTACAGAAGTTAGGGTCATTTGAAGCTTTAGCAGTGTTTGATTTGCGACTCAAGGGTAGCATAGAATTGAGCGGTAACTTAAATTGATAAGAGGCACGAGTACCTTATTGTCACAAAATTTCAGGATTTTATGACGCTCCAGTAAAAAGTTGCAAGCATTTGAGTGTTGCAAACTTTGATAGGTATAGGACGCACCGTACAGAAGTTAGGGCCATTTGAAGTTTTATCAGATTTTGATTTGGGACTCAAGGGTAGCATAGCTATGAGCGATAGCTTAAATTGACAAGAGGTTCGAGCACTTTATTGTCACAAAATTTCAAGGTTTTATTATGCTCGAGTAAAAAATTACAAGCATTTCCTTGTTGCAAACTTTGATAGGTATAAGACGCACCGTATAGAAGTTAGAGCCATTTGAAGTTTTATCAGTGTTTGATTTGGGAGTCAAGGGTAGCATAGCTGTGAGCGATAGCTTAAATTGACAAGAGGCTCGAGAACTTTATTGTCACAAAATTTTTTCATTTTTGTCAAGGCTTTATGACGCTCCAGTAAAAAGTTACAAGCATTTGAATGCTCCAATCTTTGATAGGTGTAGGTCGCACCGTATAGAAGTTAGAGCCATTTGAAGTTTTAGCAGTGTTTGATTTAGGACTCAAGGGTAGCATAGCTACGAGAGATAGCTTAAATTGGCAAGAGGCTCGAGTATTTTATTGACACAAAATTTCAAGATTTTATGACGCCCCAGTAAAAAGTTACAAGCATTTGATTGTTGCAAACTTTGATAGGTATAGGACGCACCGTAAAGAAGTTAGTGTCATTTGAAGCTTTAGCAGTGTTTGATTTGGGACTCAAGGGTAGCATAGCTGTGAGCTATAGCTTAAATTGATAAGAGGTACAAGTACTTTATTGGCACAAAATTTCAAGATTTTATTACGCTCCAGTAGAAACTTACAAGCATTTCATTGTTGCAAACTTTGATAGGTATAGGACGAACCGTACAGAAGTTAGGGTCATTTGAAGCTTTAGCAGTGTTTGATTTGGGACCGAATGGTAGCAAAGCTATGAGCGATAACTTAAATTGATAAGAGGCACGAGTACTTTGTCACAAAATTTCAAGATTTTATGACGCTCCAGTAAATAGGTACAAGCATTTGAAAGTTGCAATCTTTGATAAGTGTAGGTCGCACCGTTTAGAAGTTAGGGCAATTGGAAGTTTTAGCAGGTTTGATTTGGGACTCAAGGGTAGCATAGCTATGAGCGATAGCTTAAATTGACAAGAGGCTCGAGTACTTTATTGACACAAAATTTCAAGGTTTTATGACGCTCCAGTAAAAAGTTACAAGCATTTGAATGCTGCAAATTTTGATAGGTGTAGGACGCAGCGTATTGAAGTTAGGGCCATTTGAAGTTTCATCAGATGTTGATTTGGGCCTAGGTATAGGATGCACCGTACAGAAGTTAGGGTCATTTGAAGCTTTAGCAGTGTTTGATTTGGGACTCAAGGGTGGCATAGCTATGAGCGGTAACTTAAATTGATAAGAGGCACGAGTACCTTATTGTCACAAAATTTCAGGATTTTATGACGCTCCAGTAAAAAATTACAAGCATTTGATTGTTGCAAACTTTGATAGGTATAGGACGCACTGTATAGAAGTTACGGCCATTTGAAGTTTTATCAGTGTTTGATTTGGGAATCAAGGGTAGCATAGCTATGAGCGATAGCTTAAATTGACAAGAGGTTCGAGCACTTTATTGTCACAAAATTTCAAGGTTTTATTACGCTCCAGTAAAAAATTACAAGTATTTCCTTGTTGCAAACTTTGATAGGTATAGGTGCGTCTTATTATTATATTATAGAAGTTAGTGTCATTTGAAGCTTTAGCAGTGTTTGATTTGGGACTCAAGGGTAGCATAGCTATGAGCTATAGCTTAAATTGATAAGAGGCACAAGTACTTTATTGGCACAAAATTTCAAGATTTTATGACGCTCCAGTAAAAAGTTACAAGCATTTCATTGTTGCAAACTTTGATAGGTATAAGACGCACCGTACAGAAGTTAGGGTCATTTGAAGCTTTAGCAGTTTTTGATTTGGGACTGAACGGTAGCATAGCTATGAGCGATAGCTTAAATTGATAAGAGGCACGAGTACATTGTCACAAAATTTCAAGATTTTATGACGCTCCAGTAAAAAGTTACAAGCATTTGAAAGTTGCAATCTTTGATAAGTGTAGGTCGCACCGTTTAGAAGTTAGGGCCATTTGAAGGTTTAGCAGGGTTTGATTTAGGACTCAAGGGAAGTATAGCTATGAGCGATAGCTTAAATTGATAAGTGGCTCAAGTACTTTATTGTCACAAAATTTCAAGTTTTTATGACGCTCCAGTAAAAAGTTACAAGCATTTCATTGTTGCAAACTTTGAAAAGTATAACACGAACCGTATAGAAGTTAGGGCTATTTGAAGTTTTATCAGTGTTTGATTTGGGACTCAAGGGCAATGCTAAATTGCTGTGAGCGATAGCTTAAATTGACAAGAGGCTCGAGTACTTTATTGACACAAAATTGCAAGGTTTTATGACGCTCCAGTAAAAAGTTACAAGCATTTGAATGTTGCAAACTTTGATAGGTGTAGGACGCACCGTATGGAAGTTACGGCCATTTGAAGTTTTATCAGTGTTTGATTTGGGACTCAAGGGTTGTATAGCTATGAGCGATAGCTTAAATTGACAAGAGGCTCGAGAACTTTATTGTCACAAAATTTTTTCATTTTTGTCAAGGTTTTATGACGCTCCAGTAAAAAGTTACAAGCATTTGATTGTTGCAAACTTTGATAGGTAGAAGACGCACCGTATAGAAGTTGCGGCCATTTGAAGTTTGAGCAGGGTTTGATTTGGGACTCAAGGGTAGCATAGCTATGAGCGATACTTAAATTGACAAGAAGCTCGAGAACTTTATTGCCACAAAATTTCAAGGTTTTATGACGCTCCAATAAAAACTTACAAGCATTTGATTGTTGCAAACTTTGATAGGTATAGGACGCACCGTATAGAAGTTATGGCCATTTGAAGTTTTATTAGTGTTTGATTTGGGACTCAAGGGTAGCGTAGCTATCAGCGATAACGTAAATTGACAAGAGGCTCGTGTACTTTATTGTCACAAAATTTTTTCATTTTTGTGAAGGTTTTATGACGCTCCATTAAAAAGTTACAAGCATTTGATTGTATCAAACTTTGATAGGTATAGGATGCACCGTACAGAAGTTAGGGTCATTTGAAGCTTTAGCAGTGTTTGATTTGCGACTCAAGGGTAGCATAGAATTGAGCGGTAACTTAAATTGATAAGAGGCACGAGTACCTTGTTGTCACAAAATTTCAGGATTTTATGACGCTCCAGTAAAAAGTTGCAAGCATTTGAGTGTTGCAAACTTTGATAGGTATAGGACGCACCGTACAGAAGTTAGGGCCATTTGAAGTTTTATCAGATTTTGATTTGGGACTCAAGGCTAGCATAGCTATGAGCGATAGCTTAAATTGACAAGAGGCTCAAGTACTTTATTGTCACAAAATTTCAAGATTTTATGACGCTCCAGTAAAAAATTACAAGCATTTGATTGTTGCAAACTTTGATAGGTATAGGACGCACTGTATAGAAGTTACGTCCATTTGAAGTTTTATCAGTGCTTGATTTGGGAATCAAGGGTAGCATAGCTATGAGCGATAGCTTAAATTGACAAGAGGTTCGAGCACTTTATTGTCACAAAATTTCAAGGTTTTATTACGCTCGAGTAAAAAATTACAAGCATTTCCTTGTTGCAAACTTTGATAGGTATAGGTGCGTCTTATTATTATATTATAGAAGTTAGTGTCATTTGAAGCTTTAGCAGTGTTTGATTTGGGACTCAAGGGTAGCATAGCTATGAGCTATAGCTTAAATTGATAAGAGGCACAAGTACTTTATTGGCACAAAATTTCAAGATTTTATGACGCTCCAGTAAAAAGTTACAAGCATTTCATTGTTGCAAACTTTGATAGGTATAAGACGCACCGTTTAGAAGTTAGGGCCATTTGAAGGTTTAGCAGGGTTTGATTTAGGACTCAAGGGAAGTATAGCTATGAGCGATAGCTTAAATTGATAAGTGGCTCAAGTACTTTATTGTCACAAAATTTCAAGTTTTTATGACGCTCCAGTAAAAAGTTACAAGCATTTCATTGTTGCAAACTTTGAAAAGTATAACACGAACCGTATAGAAGTTAGGGCTATTTGAAGTTTTATCAGTGTTTGATTTGGGACTCAAGGGCAATGCTAAATTGCTGTGAGCGATAGCTTAAATTGACAAGAGGCTCGAGTACTTTATTGACACAAAATTGCAAGGTTTTATGACGCTCCAGTAAAAAGTTACAAGCATTTGAATGTTGCAAACTTTGATAGGTGTAGGACGCACCGTATGGAAGTTACGGCCATTTGAAGTTTTATCAGTGTTTGATTTGGGACTCAAGGGTTGTATAGCTCTAAGCGATAACTGAATTTGACAAGAGGCTCGACTACTTTATTGTCACAAAATTTTTTCATTTTTGTCAAGGTTTTATGACGCTCCAGTAAAAAGTTACAAGCATTTGATTGTTGCAAACTTTGATAGGTAGAAGACGCACCGTATAGAAGTTGCGGCCATTTGAAGTTTGAGCAGGGTTTGATTTGGGACTCAAGGGTAGCATAGCAATGAGCGATACTTAAATTGACAAGAAGCTCGAGAACTTTATTGCCACAAAATTTCAAGGTTTTATGACGCTCCAATAAAAACTTACAAGCATTTGATTGTTGCAAACTTTGATAGGTATAGGACGCACCGTATAGAAGTTATGGCCATTTGAAGTTTTATCAGTGTTTGATTTGGGACTCAAGGGTAGCGTAGCTATGAGCGATAACGTAAATTGACAAGAGGCTCGTGTACTTTATTGTCACAAAATTTTTTCATTTTTGTGAAGGTTTTATGACGCTCCATTAAAAAGTTACAAGCATTTGATTGTATCAAACTTTGATAGGTATAGGATGCACCGTACAGAAGTTAGGGTCATTTGAAGCTTTAGCAGTGTTTGATTTGCGACTCAAGGGTAGCATAGAATTGAGCGGTAACTTAAATTGATAAGAGGCACGAGTACCTTGTTGTCACAAAATTTCAGGATTTTATGACGCTCCAGTAAAAAGTTTCAAGCATTTGAGTGTTGCAAACTTTGATAGGTATAGGACGCACCGTACAGAAGTTAGGGCCATTTGAAGTTTTATCAGATTTTGATTTGGGACTCAAGGCTAGCATAGCTATGAGCGATAGCTTAAATTGACAAGAGGCTCAAGTACTTTATTGACACAAAATTTCAAGATTTTATGACGCTCCAGTAAAAAATTACAAGCATTTGATTGTTGCAAACTTTGATAGGTATAGGACGCACTGTATAGAAGTTACGGCCATTTGAAGTTTTATCAGTGCTTGATTTGGGAATCAAGGGTAGCATAGCTATGAGCGATAGCTTAAATTGACAAGAGGTTCGAGCACTTTATTGTCACAAAATTTCAAGGTTTTATTACGCTCGAGTAAAAAATTACAAGCATTTCCTTGTTGCAAACTTTGATAGGTATAAGACGCACCGTATAGAAGTTAGAGCCATTTGAAGTTTTATCAGTGTTTGACTTGGGACTCAAGGGTAGCATAGCTGTGAGCGATAGCTTAAATTGACAAGAGGCTCGAGAACTTTATTGTCACAAAATTTTTTCATTTTTGTCAAGGCTTTATGACGCTCCAGTAAAAAGTTACAAGCATTTGAATGCTCCAATCTTTGATAGGTGTAGGTCGCACCGTATAGAAGTTAGGGCCATTTGAAGCTTTAGCAGGGTTTGATTTAGGACTCAAGGGTAGCATAGCTATGAGCGATAGCTTAAATTGATAAGTGGCTCGAGTACTTAATTGTCACAAAATTTCAAGATTTTATGACGCTCCAGTAAAAAGTTACAAGCATTTCATTGTTGCAAACTTTGATAGCTATAAGACGCACCGTATAGAAGTTAGGGCTATTGGAAGTTTTATCAGTGTTTGATTTGGGACTCAAGGGCAATGCTAATTTGACAAGAGCCTCTTGTCAATTTAGCATAGCTGTGAGCGATGGCTTAAATTGACAAGAGGCTCGAGTACTTTATTGACACAAAATTTCAAGGTTTTATGACGCTCCAGTAAAAAGTTACAAGCATTTGATTGTTGCAAACTTTGATAGGTATAAGACGCACCGTATAGAAGTTACTGCCATTTGAAGTTTTAGCAGTGTTTGATTTGGGACTCAAAGGTAGCGTAGCTATGAGCGAAAACTTAAATTGACAAGAGGCTCGAGTATTTTATTGTCACAAAATTTTTTCATTTTTGTCAAGGTTTTATGACGCTCCATTAAAAAGTTACAAGCATTTGATTGTATCAAACTTTGATAGGTATAGGATGCACCGTACAGAAGTTAGGATCATTTGAAGGGGACTCAAGGGTAGCATAGCTATGAGCGGTAACTTAAATGGATAAGAGGCACGAGTACCTTATTGTCACAAAATTTCAGGATTTTATTACGTTCCAGTAAAAAGTTACAAGCATTTGATTGTTGCAAACTTTGATAGGTGTAGGTCGCACCATATGGAAGTTACGGTCATTTGAAGTTTTATCAGTGTTTGATTTGGGACTCAAGGGTGGCAAACCTATGAGCGATAGCTTCAATTGACAATAGGTTCGAGCACTTTATTCTCACAAAATTTCAAGGTTTTATGACGCTCCAGTAAAAAGTTACAAGCATTTGAATGTTGCAAACTTTGAGAGGTGTAGGACGCACAGTATATAAGTTAGGGTAATTTGAACTTTTATGACGCTCCAGTAAAAAGTTACAAGCATTTGAATGTTGCAAACTTTGATAGGTGTAGGACGCACCGTATAGCAGTTAGGGTAATTTGAAATTTTAGCAGGTTTGATTTGGGACTCAAGGGTAGCATAGCTATGACCGGTAACTGAAATTGATAAGAGGCACGAGTACCTTACTGTCACAAAATTTTTTCAATTTTGTCAAGGTTTTATGACGCTCCATTAAAAAGTTACAAGCATTTGATTGTATCAAACTTTGATAGGTATAGGATGCACCGTACAGAAATTAAGGTCATTTGAAGTTTTAGCAGTGTTTGATTTAGGACTCAAGGGTAGCATAGCTACGAGAGATAGCTTAAATTGGCAAGAGGCTCGAGTATTTTATTGACACAAAATTTCAAGATTTTATGACGCCCCAGTAAAAAGTTACAAGCATTTGATTGTTGCAAACTTTGATAGGTATAGGACGCACCGTAAAGAAGTTAGTGTCATTTGAAACTTTAGCAGTGTTTGATTTGGAACTCAAGGGTAGCATAGCTGTGAGCTATAGCTTAAATTGATAAGAGGTACAAGTACTTTATTGGCACAAAATTTCAAGATTTTATTACGCTCCAGTAAAAACTTACAAGCATTTCATTGTTGCAAACTTTGATAGGTATAGGACGCACCGTACAGAAGTTAGGGTCATTTGAAGCTTTAGCAGTGTTTGATTTGGGACCGAACGGTAGCAAAGCTATGAGCGATAGCTTAAATTGATAAGAGGCACGAGTACTTTGTCACAAAATTTCAAGATTTTATGACGCTCCAGTAAATAGGTACAAGCATTTGAAAGTTGCAATCTTTGATAAGTGTAGGTCGCACCGTTAAGAAGTTAGGGCAATTGGAAGTTTTAGCAGGTTTGATTTGGGACTCAAGGGTAGCATAGCTATGAGCGATAGCTTAAATTGACAAGAAGCTCGAGTACTTTATTGACACAAAATTTCAAGGTTTTATGACGCTCCAGTAAAAAGTTACAAGCATTTGAATGCTGCAAATTTTCATAGGTGTAGGACGCAGCGTATTGAAGATAGGCCATTTGAAGTTTCATCAGATGTTGATTTGGGCCTAGGTATAGGATGCACCGTACAGAAGTTAGGGTCATTTGAAGCTTTAGCAGTGTTTGATTTAGGACTCAAGGGTAGCATAGCTACGAGAGATAGCTTAAATTGGCAAGAGGCTCGAGTATTTTATTGACACAAAATTTCAAGATTTTATGACGCCCCAGTAAAAAGTTACAAGCATTTGATTGTTGCAAACTTTGATAGGTATAGGACGCACCGTAAAGAAGTTAGTGTCATTTGAAGCTTTAGCAGTGTTTGATTTGGGACTCAAGGGTAGCATAGCTGTGAGCTATAGCTTAAATTGATAAGAGGTACAAGTACTTTATTGGCACAAAATTTCAAGATTTTATTACGCTCCAGTAAAAACTTACAAGCATTTCATTGTTGCAAACTTTGATAGGTATAGGACGCACCGTACAGAAGTTAGGGTCATTTGAAGCTTTAGCAGTGTTTGATTTGGGACCGAACGGTAGCAAAGCTATGAGCGATAGCTTAAATTGATAAGAGGCACGAGTACTTTGTCACAAAATTTCAAGATTTTATGACGCTCCAGTAAATAGGTACAAGCATTTGAAAGTTGCAATCTTTGATAAGTGTAGGTCGCACCGTTTAGAAGTTAGGGCAATTGGAAGTTTTAGCAGGTTTGATTTGGGACTCAAGGGTAGCATAGCTATGAGCGATAGCTTAAATTGACAAGAGGCTCGAGTACTTTATTGACACAAAATTTCAAGGTTTTATGACGCTCCAGTAAAAAGTTACAAGCATTTGAATGCTGCAAATTTTCATAGGTGTAGGACGCAGCGTATTGAAGTTAGGGCCATTTGAAGTTTCATCAGATGTTGATTTGGGCCTAGGTATAGGATGCACCGTACAGAAGTTAGGGTCATTTGAAGCTTTAGCAGTGTTTGATTTGGGACTCAAGGGTGGCATAGCTATGAGCGATAGCTTAAATTGATAAGAGGCACGAGTAGCTTATTGTCACAAAATTTCAGGATTTTATGACGCTCCAGTAAAAAGTTACAAGCATTTGATTGTTGCAAACTTTGATAGGTATAGGATGCACCGTACAGAAGTTACGGCCATTTGAAGTTTTATCAGTGTTTGATTTGGGAATCAAGGGTAGCATAGCTATGAGCGATAGCTTAAATTGACAAGAGGTTCGAGCACTTTATTGTCACAAAATTTCAAGGTTTTATTACGCTCCAGTAAAAAATTACAAGTATTTCCTTGTTGCAAACTTTGATAGGTATAAGAAGTTAGTGTCATTTGAAGCTTTAGCAGTGTTTGATTTGTGACTCAAGGGTAGCATAGCTATGAGCTATACCTTAAATTGATAAGAGGCACAAGTACTTTATTGGCACAAAATTTCAAGATTTTATGACGCTCCAGTAAAAAGTTACAAGCATTTGAAAGTTGCAATCTTTGATAAGTGTAGGTCGCACCGTTTAGAAGTTAGGGCCATTTGAAGGTTTAGCAGGGTTTGATTTAGGACTCAAGGGAAGTATAGCTATGAGCGATAGCTTAAATTGATAAGTGGCTCAAGTACTTTATTGTCACAAAATTTCAAGTTTTTATGACGCTCCAGTAAAAAGTTACAAGCATTTCATTGTTGCAAACTTTGAAAAGTATAACACGAACCGTATAGAAGTTAGGGCTATTTGAAGTTTTATCAGTGTTTGATTTGGGACTCAAGGGCAATGCTAAATTGCTGTGAGCGATAGCTTAAATTGACAAGAGGCTCGAGTACTTTATTGACACAAAATTTCAAGGTTTTATGACGCTTCAGCAAAAAGTTACAAGCATTTGAATGTTGCAAACTTTGATAGGTGTAGGGCGCACCGTATGGAAGTTACGGCCATTTGAAGTTTTATCAGTGTTTGATTTGGGACTCAAGGGTTGTATAGCTATGAGCGATAGCTTAAATTGACAAGAGGCTCGAGAACTTTATTGTCACAAAATTTTTTCATTTTTGTCAAGGTTTTATGACGCTCCAGTAAAAAGTTACAAGCATTTGATTGTTGCAAACTTTGATAGGTCGAAGACGCACCGTATAGAAGTTGCGGCCATTTGAAGTTTGAGCAGGGTTTGATTTGGGACTCAAGGGTAGCATAGCTATGAGCGATACTTAAATTGACAAGAGGCTCGAGAACTTTATTGCCACAAAATTTCAAGGTTTTATGACGCTCCAATAAAAACTTACAAGCATTTGATTGTTGCAAACTTTGATAGGTATAGGACGCACCGTATAGAAGGTAGAGCCATTTGAAGTTTTATCAGTGTTTGATTTGGGACTCAAGGGTAGCATAGCTGTGAGCGATAGCTTAAATTGACAAGAGGCTCGAGTACTTTATTGACACAAAATTTCAAGGTTTTATGACGCTCCAGTAAAAAGTTACAAGCATTTGAATGCTGCAAATTTTCATAGGTGTAGGACGCAGCGTATTGAAGTTAGGGCCATTTGAAGTTTCATCAGATGTTGATTTGGGCCTAGGTATAGGATGCACCGTACAGAAGTTAGGGTCATTTGAAGCTTTAGCAGTGTTTGATTTAGGACTCAAGGGTAGCATAGCTTCGAGAGATAGCTTAAATTGGCAAGAGGCTCGAGTATTTTATTGACACAAAATTTTTTCATTTTTGTCAAGGTTTTATGACGCTCCAGTAAAAAGTTACAAGCATTTGATTGTTGCAAACTTTGATAGGTAGAAGACGCACCGTATAGAAGTTGCGGCCATTTGAAGTTTGAGCCGGGTTTGATTTGGGACTCAAGGGTAGCATAGCTATGAGCGATACTTAAATTGACAAGAAGCTCGAGAACTTTATTGCCACAAAATTTCAAGGTTTTATGACGCTCCAATAAAAACTTACAAGCATTTGATTGTTGCAAACTTTGATAGGTATAGGACGCACCGTATAGAAGTTATGGCCATTTGAAGTTTTATCAGTGTTTGATTTGGGACTCAAGGGTAGCGTAGCTATGAGCGATAACGTAAATTGACAAGAGGCTCGTGTACTTTATTGTCACAAAATTTTTTCATTTTTGTGAAGGTTTTATGACGCTCCATTAAAAAGTTACAAGCATTTGATTGTATCAAACTTTGATAGGTATAGGATGCACCGTACAGAAGTTAGGGTCATTTGAAGCTTTAGCAGTGTTTGATTTGCGACTCAAGGGTAGCATAGAATTGAGCGGTAACTTAAATTGATAAGAGGCACGAGTACCTTGTTGTCACAAAATTTCAGGATTTTATGACGCTCCAGTAAAAAGTTTCAAGCATTTGAGTGTTGCAAACTTTGATAGGTATAGGACGCACCGTACAGAAGTTAGGGCCATTTGAAGTTTTATCAGATTTTGATTTGGGACTCAAGGCTAGCATAGCTATGAGCGATAGCTTAAATTGACAAGAGGCTCAAGTACTTTATTGACACAAAATTTCAAGATTTTATGACGCTCCAGTAAAAAATTACAAGCATTTGATTGTTGCAAACTTTGATAGGTATAGGACGCACTGTATAGAAGTTACGGCCATTTGAAGTTTTATCAGTGCTTGATTTGGGACTCAAGGGTAGCATAGCTATGAGCGATAGCTTAAATTGACAAGAGGTTCGAGCACATTATTGTCACAAAATTTCAAGATTTTATAACGCTCCAGTAAAAAAATTACAAGCATATCATTGTTGCAAACTTTGATAGGTATAAGACGCACCGTATAGAAGTTAGAGCCATTTGAAGTTTTATCAGTGTTTGACTTGGGACTCAAGGGTAGCATAGCTGTGAGCGATAGCTTAAATTGACAAGAGGCTCGAGAACTTTATTGTCACAAAATTTTTTCATTTTTGTCAAGGCTTTATGACGCTCCAGTAAAAAGTTACAAGCATTTGAATGCTCCAATCTTTGATAGGTGTAGGTCGCACCGTATAGAAGTTAGGGCCATTTGAAGCTTTAGCAGGGTTTGATTTGGGACTCAAGGGTAGCATAGCTATGAGCGATAGCTTAAATTGATAAGTGGCTCGAGTACTTAATTGTCACAAAATTTCAAGATTTTATGACGCTCCAGTAAAAAGTTACAAGCATTTCATTGTTGCAAACTTTGATAGCTATAAGACGCACCGTATAGAAGTTAGGGCTATTGGAAGTTTTATCAGTGTTTGATTTGGGACTCAAGGGCAATGCTAATTTGACAAGAGCCTCTTGTCAATTTAGCATAGCTGTGAGCGATGGCTTAAATTGACAAGAGGCTCGAGTACTTTATTGACACAAAATTTCAAGGTTTTATGACGCTCCAGTAAAAAGTTACAAGCATTTGATTGTTGCAAACTTTGATAGGTATAAGACGCACCGTATAGAAGTCACTGCCATTTGAAGTTTTAGCAGTGTTTGATTTGGGACTCAAAGGTAGCGTAGCTATGAGCGAAAACTTAAATTGACAAGAGGCTCGAGTATTTTATTGTCACAAAATTTTTTCATTTTTGTCAAGGTTTTATGACGCTCCATTAAAAAGTTACAAGCATTTGATTGTATCAAACTTTGATAGGTATAGGATGCACCGTACAGAAGTTAGGATCATTTGAAGGGGACTCAAGGGTAGCATAGCTATGAGCGGTAACTTAAATGGATAAGAGGCACGAGTACCTTATTGTCACAAAATTTCAGGATTTTATTACGTTCCAGTAAAAAGTTACAAGCATTTGATTGTTGCAAACTTTGATAGGTGTAGGTCGCACCATATGGAAGTTACGGTCATTTGAAGTTTTATCAGTGTTTGATTTGGGACTCAAGGGTGGCAAACCTATGAGCGATAGCTTCAATTGACAATAGGTTCGAGCACTTTATTCTCACAAAATTTCAAGGTTTTATGACGCTCCAGTAAAAAGTTACAAGCATTTGAATGTTGCAAACTTTGAGAGGTGTAGGACGCACAGTATATAAGTTAGGGTAATTTGAACTTTTATGACGCTCCAGTAAAAAGTTACAAGCATTTGAATGTTGCAAACTTTGATAGGTGTAGGACGCACCGTATAGCAGTTAGGGTAATTTGAAATTTTAGCAGGTTTGATTTGGGACTCAAGGGTAGCATAGCTATGACCGGTAACTGAAATTGATAAGAGGCACGAGTACCTTACTGTCACAAAATTTTTTCAATTTTGTCAAGGTTTTATGACGCTCCATTAAAAAGTTACAAGCATTTGATTGTATCAAACTTTGATAGGTATAGGATGCACCGTACAGAAATTAAGGTCATTTGAAGTTTTAGCAGTGTTTGATTTAGGACTCAAGGGTAGCATAGCTACGAGAGATAGCTTAAATTGGCAAGAGGCTCGAGTATTTTATTGACACAAAATTTCAAGATTTTATGACGCCCCAGTAAAAAGTTACAAGCATTTGATTGTTGCAAACTTTGATAGGTATAGGACGCACCGTAAAGAAGTTAGTGTCATTTGAAACTTTAGCAGTGTTTGATTTGGAACTCAAGGGTAGCATAGCTGTGAGCTATAGCTTAAATTGATAAGAGGTACAAGTACTTTATTGGCACAAAATTTCAAGATTTTATTACGCTCCAGTAAAAACTTACAAGCATTTCATTGTTGCAAACTTTGATAGGTATAGGACGCACCGTACAGAAGTTAGGGTCATTTGAAGCTTTAGCAGTGTTTGATTTGGGACCGAACGGTAGCAAAGCTATGAGCGATAGCTTAAATTGATAAGAGGCACGAGTACTTTGTCACAAAATTTCAAGATTTTATGACGCTCCAGTAAATAGGTACAAGCATTTGAAAGTTGCAATCTTTGATAAGTGTAGGTCGCACCGTTAAGAAGTTAGGGCAATTGGAAGTTTTAGCAGGTTTGATTTGGGACTCAAGGGTAGCATAGCTATGAGCGATAGCTTAAATTGACAAGAGGCTCGAGTACTTTATTGACACAAAATTTCAAGGTTTTATGACGCTCCAGTAAAAAGTTACAAGCATTTGAATGCTGCAAATTTTCATAGGTGTAGGACGCAGCGTATTGAAGATAGGCCATTTGAAGTTTCATCAGATGTTGATTTGGGCCTAGGTATAGGATGCACCGTACAGAAGTTAGGGTCATTTGAAGCTTTAGCAGTGTTTGATTTAGGACTCAAGGGTAGCATAGCTACGAGAGATAGCTTAAATTGGCAAGAGGCTCGAGTATTTTATTGACACAAAATTTCAGGATTTTATGACGCTCCAGTAAAAAGTTACAAGCATTTGATTGTTGCAAACTTTGATAGGTATAGGATGCACCGTACAGAAGGTACGGCCATTTGAAGTTTTATCAGTGTTTGATTTAGGAATAAAGGGTAGCATAGCTATGATCGATAGCTTAAATTGACAAGAGGTTCGAGCACTTTAATGTCACAAAAGTTCAAGGTTTTATGACGGTCCAGTAAAAAATGAGAAGCATTTCATTGTTGCAGACTTTGTTAGGTATAAGCCGCACCGTATAGAAGTTAGGGCCATTTGAAGTGTTATCAGTGTTTGATTTGGGACTCAAGGGTAGCATAGCTGTGAGCGATAGCTTAAATGGACAAGAAGCTCGAGAACTTTATTGTTACAAAATTTTTTCATTTTTGTCAAGGTTTTATGACGCTCCAGTAAAAAGTTACAAGCATTTGAGTGTTGCAAACTTTGATAGGTATAGGACGCACCGTACAGAAGTAAGGGACGTTTGAAGTTTTAGCAGTGTTTGATTTAGGACTCAAGGGTAGCATAGCTATGAGCGATAGCTTAAATTGGCAAGAGGCTCGAGTATTTTATTGTCACAAAATTTCAAGATTTTATGACGCTCCAGTAAAAAATTACAAGCATTTGATTGTTGCAAACTTTGATAGGTATAGGACGCACTGTATAGAAGTTACGGCCATTTGAAGTTTTATCAGTGTTTGATTTGGGAATCAAGGGTAGCATAGCTATGAGCGATAGCTTAAATTGACAAGAGGTTCGAGCACTTTATTGTCACAAAATTTCAAGGTTTTATTACGCTCCAGTAAAAAATTACAAGTATTTCCTTGTTGCAAACTTTGATAGGTATAAGAAGTTAGTGTCATTTGAAGCTTTAGCAGTGTTTGATTTGGGACTCAAGGGTAGCATAGCTATGAGCTATACCTTAAATTGATAAGAGGCACAAGTACTTTATTGGCACAAAATTTCAAGATTTTATGACGCTCCAGTAAAAAGTTACAAGCATTTGAAAGTTGCAATCTTTGATAAGTGTAGGTCGCACCGTTTAGAAGTTAGGGCCATTTGAAGGTTTAGCAGGGTTTGATTTAGGACTCAAGGGAAGCATAGCTATGAGCGATAGCTTAAATTGATAAGTGGCTCAAGTACTTTATTGTCACAAAATTTCAAGTTTTTATGACGCTCCAGTAAAAAGTTACAAGCATTTCATTGTTGCAAACTTTGAAAAGTATAACACGAACCGTATAGAAGTTAGGGCTATTTGAAGTTTTATCAGTGTTTGATTTGGGACTCAAGGGCAATGCTAAATTGCTGTGAGCGATAGCTTAAATTGACAAGAGGCTCGAGTACTTTATTGACACAAAATTTCAAGGTTTTGTGACGCTTCAGCAAAAAGTTACAAGCATTTGAATGTTGCAAACTTTGATAGGTGTAGGGCGCACCGTATGGAAGTTACGGCCATTTGAAGTTTTATCAGTGTTTGATTTGGGACTCAAGGGTTGTATAGCTATGAGCGATAGCTTAAATTGACAAGAGGCTCGAGAACTTTATTGTCACAAAATTTTTTCATTTTTGTCAAGGTTTTATGACGCTCCAGTAAAAAGTTACAAGCATTTGATTGTTGCAAACTTTGATAGGTCGAAGACGCACCGTATAGAAGTTGCGGCCATTTGAAGTTTGAGCAGGGTTTGATTTGGGACTCAAGGGTAGCATAGCTATGAGCGATACTTAAATTGACAAGAGGCTCGAGAACTTTATTGCCACAAAATTTCAAGGTTTTATGACGCTCCAATAAAAACTTACAAGCATTTGATTGTTGCAAACTTTGATAGGTATAGGACGCACCGTATAGAAGGTAGAGCCATTTGAAGTTTTATCAGTGTTTGATTTGGGACTCAAGGGTAGCATAGCTGTGAGCGATAGCTTAAATTGACAAGAGGCTCGAGTACTTTATTGACACAAAATTTCAAGGTTTTATGACGCTCCAGTAAAAAGTTACAAGCATTTGAATGCTGCAAATTTTCATAGGTGTAGGACGCAGCGTATTGAAGTTAGGGCCATTTGAAGTTTCATCAGATGTTGATTTGGGCCTAGGTATAGGATGCACCGTACAGAAGTTAGGGTCATTTGAAGCTTTAGCAGTGTTTGATTTAGGACTCAAGGGTAGCATAGCTTCGAGAGATAGCTTAAATTGGCAAGAGGCTCGAGTATTTTATTGACACAAAATTTCAAGATTTTATGACGCCCCAGTAAAAAGTTACAAGCATTTGATTGTTGCAAACTTTGATAGGTATAGGACGCACCGTAAAGAAGTTAGTGTCATTTGAAGCTTTAGCAGTGTTTGATTTGGGACTCAAGGGTAGCATAGCTGTGAGCTATAGCTTAAATTGATAAGAGGTACAAGTACTTTATTGGCACAAAATTTCAAGATTTTATTACGCTCCAGTAAAAACTTACAAGCATTTCATTGTTGCAAACTTTGATAGGTATAGGACGCACCGTACAGAAGTTAGGGTCATTTGAAGCTTTAGCAGTGTTTGATTTAGGACCGAACGGTAGCAAAGCTATGAGCGATAGCTTAAATTGATAAGAGGCACGAGTACTTTGTCACAAAATTTCAAGATTTTATGACGCTCCAGTAAATAGGTACAAGCATTTGAAAGTTGCAATCTTTGATAAGTGTAGGTCGCACCGTTTAGAAGTTAGGGCAATTGGAAGTTTTAGCAGGTTTGATTTGGGACTCAAGGGTAGCATAGCTATGAGCGATAGCTTAAATTGACAAGAGGCTCGAGTACTTTATTGACACAAAATTTCAAGGTTTTATGACGCTCCAGTAAAAAGTTACAAGCATTTGAATGCTGCAAATTTTCATAGGTGTAGGACGCAGCGTATTGAAGTTAGGGCCATTTGAAGTTTCATCAGATGTTGATTTGGGCCTAGGTATAGGATGCACCGTACAGAAGTTAGGGTCATTTGAAGCTTTAGCAGTGTTTGATTTGGGACTCAAGGGTAGCATAGCTATGAGCTATAGCTTAAATTGATAAGAGGCACAAGTACTTTATTGGCACAAAATTTCAAGGTTTTATGACGCTCCAGTAAAAAGTTACAAGCATTTGAATGTTGCAAACTTTGATAGGTGTAGGACGCACCGTATGGAAGTTACGGCCATTTGAAGTTTTATCAGTGTTTGATTTGGGACTCAAGGGTTGTATAGCTATGAGCGATAGCTTAAATTGACAAGAGGCTCGAGTACTTTATTGTCACAAAATTTTTTCATTTTTGTCAAGGTTTTATGACGCTCCAGTAAAAAGTTACAAGCATTTGATTGTTGCAAACTTTGATAGGTAGAAGACGCACCGTATAGAAGTTGCGGCCATTTGAAGTTTGCGCAGGGTTTGATTTGGGACTCAAGGGTAGCATAGCTATGAGCGATACTTAAATTGACAAGAGGCTCGAGAACTTTATTGCCACAAAATTTCAAGGTTTTATGACGCTCCAATAAAAACTTACAAGCATTTGATTGTTGCAAACTTTGATAGGTATAGGACGCACCGTATAGAAGTTATGGCCATTTGAAGTTTTATCAGTGTTTGATTTGGGACTCAAGGGTAGCGTAGCTATGAGCGATAACGTAAATTGACAAGAGGCTCGTGTACTTTATTGTCACAAAATTTTTTCATTTTTGTAAAGGTTTTATGACGCTCCATTAAAAAGTTACAAGCATTTGATTGTATCAAACTTTGATAGGTATAGGATGCACCGTACAGAAGTTAGGGTCATTTGAAGCTTTAGCAGTGTTTGATTAGCGACTCAAGGGTAGCATAGAATTGAGCGGTAACTTAAATTGATAAGAGGCACGAGTACCTTGTTGTCACAAAATTTCAGGATTTTATGACGCTCCAGTAAAAAGTTGCAAGCATTTGAGTGTTGCAAACTTTGATAGGTATAGGACGCACCGTACAGAAGTTAGGGCCATTTGAAGTTTTATCAGATTTTGATTTGGGACTCAAGGGTAGCATAGCTATGAGCGATAGCTTAAATTGACAAGAGGCTGAAGTACTTTATTGACACAAAATTTCAAGATTTTATGACGCTCCAGTAAAAAATTACAAGCATTTGATTGTTGCAAACTTTGATAGGTATAGGACGCACTGTATAGAAGTTACGGCCATTTGAAGTTTTATCAGTGTTTGATTTGGGAATCAAGGGTAGCATAGCTATGAGCGATAGCTTAAATTGACAAGAGGTTCGAGCACTTTATTGTCACAAAATTTCAAGGTTTTATTACGCTCGAGTAAAAAATTACAAGCATTTCCTTGTTGCAAACTTTGATAGGTATAAGACGCACCGTATAGAAGTTAGAGCCATTTGAAGTTTTATCAGTGTTTGATTTGGGACTCAAGGGTAGCATAGCTGTGAGCGATAGCTTAAATTGACAAGAGGCTCGAGAACTTTTTGTCACAAAATTTTTTCATTTTTGTCAAGGCTTTATGACGCTCCAGTAAAAAGTTACAAGCATTTGAATGCTCCAATCTTTGATAGGTGTAGGTCGCACCGTATAGAAGTTAGGGCCATTTGAAGCTTTAGCAGGGTTTGATTTAGGACTCAAGGGTAGCATAGCTATGAGCGATAGCTTAAATTGATAAGAGGCTCGAGTACTTAATTGTCACAAAATTTCAAGATTTTATGGCGGTCCAGTAAAGAGTTACAAGCATTTCATTGTTGCAAACTTTGATAGGTATAAGACGCACCGTATAGAAGTTAGGGCTATTTGAAGTTTTATCAGTGTTTGATTTAGGACTCAAGGGTAGCATAGCTACGAGAGATAGCTTAAATTGGCAAGAGGCTCGAGTATATTATTGACACAAAATTTCAAGATTTTATGACGCTCCAGTAAAAAATTACAAGCATTTGATTGTTGCAAACTTTGATAGGTATAGGACGCACTGTATAGAAGTTACGGCCATTTGAAGTTTTATCAGTGTTTGATTTGGGAATCAAGGGTAGCATAGCTATGAGCGATAGCTTAAATTGACAAGAGGTTCGAGCACTTTATTGTCACAAAATTTCAAGGTTTTATTACGCTCCAGTAAAAAATTACAAGTATTTCCTTGTTGCAAACTTTGATAGGTATAAGAAGTTAGTGTCATTTGAAGCTTTAGCAGTGTTTGATTTGGGACTCAAGGGTAGCATAGCTATGAGCTATACCTTAAATTGATAAGAGGCACAAGTACTTTATTGGCACAAAATTTCAAGATTTTATGACGCTCCAGTAAAAAGTTACAAGCATTTGAAAGTTGCAATCTTTGATAAGTGTAGGTCGCACCGTTTAGAAGTTAGGGCCATTTGAAGGTTTAGCAGGGTTTGATTTAGGACTCAAGGGAAGTATAGCTATGAGCGATAGCTTAAATTGATAAGTGGCTCAAGTACTTTATTGTCACAAAATTTCAAGTTTTTATGACGCTCCAGTAAAAAGTTACAAGCATTTCATTGTTGCAAACTTTGAAAAGTATAACACGAACCGTATAGAAGTTAGGGCTATTTGAAGTTTTATCAGTGTTTGATTTGGGACTCAAGGGCAATGCTAAATTGCTGTGAGCGATAGCTTAAATTGACAAGAGGCTCGAGTACTTTATTGACACAAAATTTCAAGGTTTTGTGACGCTTCAGCAAAAAGTTACAAGCATTTGAATGTTGCAAACTTTGATAGGTGTAGGACGCACCGTATGGAAGTTACGGCCATTTGAAGTTTTATCAGTGTTTGATTTGGGACTCAAGGGTTGTATAGCTATGAGCGATAGCTTAAATTGACAAGAGGCTCGAGAACTTTATTGTCACAAAATTTTTTCATTTTTGTCAAGGTTTTATGACGCTCCAGTAAAAAGTTACAAGCATTTGATTGTTGCAAACTTTGATAGGTCGAAGACGCACCGTATAGAAGTTGCGGCCATTTGAAGTTTGAGCAGGGTTTGATTTGGGACTCAAGGGTAGCATAGCTATGAGCGATACTTAAATTGACAAGAGGCTCGAGTACTTTATTGCCACAAAATTTCAAGGTTTTATGACGCTCCAATAAAAACTTACAAGCATTTGATTGTTGCAAACTTTGATAGGTATAGGACGCACCGTATAGAAGGTAGAGCCATTTGAAGTTTTATCAGTGTTTGATTTGGGACTCAAGGGTAGCATAGCTGTGAGCGATAGCTTAAATTGACAAGAGGCTCGAGTACTTTATTGACACAAAATTTCAAGGTTTTATGACGCTCCAGTAAAAAGTTACAAGCATTTGAATGCTGCAAATTTTCATAGGTGTAGGACGCAGCGTATTGAAGTTAGGGCCATTTGAAGTTTCATCAGATGTTGATTTGGGCCTAGGTATAGGATGCACCGTACAGAAGTTAGGGTCATTTGAAGCTTTAGCAGTGTTTGATTTAGGACTCAAGGGTAGCATAGCTTCGAGAGATAGCTTAAATTGGCAAGAGGCTCGAGTATTTTATTGACACAAAATTTCAAGATTTTATGACGCCCCAGTAAAAAGTTACAAGCATTTGATTGTTGCAAACTTTGATAGGTATAGGACGCACCGTAAAGAAGTTAGTGTCATTTGAAGCTTTAGCAGTGTTTGATTTGGGACTCAAGGGTAGCATAGCTGTGAGCTATAGCTTAAATTGATAAGAGGTACAAGTACTTTATTGGCACAAAATTTCAAGATTTTATTACGCTCCAGTAAAAACTTACAAGCATTTCATTGTTGCAAACTTTGATAGGTATAGGACGCACCGTACAGAAGTTAGGGTCATTTGAAGCTTTAGCAGTGTTTGATTTAGGACCGAACGGTAGCAAAGCTATGAGCGATAGCTTAAATTGATAAGAGGCACGAGTACTTTGTCACAAAATTTCAAGATTTTATGACGCTCCAGTAAATAGGTACAAGCATTTGAAAGTTGCAATCTTTGATAAGTGTAGGTCGCACCGTTTAGAAGTTAGGGCAATTGGAAGTTTTAGCAGGTTTGATTTGGGACTCAAGGGTAGCATAGCTATGAGCGATAGCTTAAATTGACAAGAGGCTCGAGTACTTTATTGACACAAAATTTCAAGGTTTTATGACGCTCCAGTAAAAAGTTACAAGCATTTGAATGCTGCAAATTTTCATAGGTGTAGGACGCAGCGTATTGAAGTTAGGGCCATTTGAAGTTTCATCAGATGTTGATTTGGGCCTAGGTATAGGATGCACCGTACAGAAGTTAGGGTCATTTGAAGCTTTAGCAGTGTTTGATTTGGGACTCAAGGGTAGCATAGCTATGAGCTATAGCTTAAATTGATAAGAGGCACAAGTACTTTATTGGCACAAAATTTCAAGGTTTTATGACGCTCCAGTAAAAAGTTACAAGCATTTGAATGTTGCAAACTTTGATAGGTGTAGGACGCACCGTATGGAAGTTACGGCCATTTGAAGTTTTATCAGTGTTTGATTTGGGACTCAAGGGTTGTATAGCTATGAGCGATAGCTTAAATTGACAAGAGGCTCGAGAACTTTATTGTCACAAAATTTTTTCATTTTTGTCAAGGTTTTATGACGCTCCAGTAAAAAGTTACAAGCATTTGATTGTTGCAAACTTTGATAGGTAGAAGACGCACCGTATAGAAGTTGCGGCCATTTGAAGTTTGCGCAGGGTTTGATTTGGGACTCAAGGGTAGCATAGCTATGAGCGATACTTAAATTGACAAGAGGCTCGAGAACTTTATTGCCACAAAATTTCAAGGTTTTATGACGCTCCAATAAAAACTTACAAGCATTTGATTGTTGCAAACTTTGATAGGTATAGGACGCACCGTATAGAAGTTATGGCCATTTGAAGTTTTATCAGTGTTTGATTTGGGACTCAAGGGTAGCGTAGCTATGAGCGATAACGTAAATTGACAAGAGGCTCGTGTACTTTATTGTCACAAAATTTTTTCATTTTTGTAAAGGTTTTATGACGCTCCATTAAAAAGTTACAAGCATTTGATTGTATCAAACTTTGATAGGTATAGGATGCACCGTACAGAAGTTAGGGTCATTTGAAGCTTTAGCAGTGTTTGATTAGCGACTCAAGGGTAGCATAGAATTGAGCGGTAACTTAAATTGATAAGAGGCACGAGTACCTTGTTGTCACAAAATTTCAGGATTTTATGACGCTCCAGTAAAAAGTTGCAAGCATTTGAGTGTTGCAAACTTTGATAGGTATAGGACGCACCGTACAGAAGTTAGGGCCATTTGAAGTTTTATCAGATTTTGATTTGGGACTCAAGGGTAGCATAGCTATGAGCGATAGCTTAAATTGACAAGAGGCTGAAGTACTTAATTGACACAAAATTTCAAGATTTTATGACGCTCCAGTAAAAAATTACAAGCATTTGATTGTTGCAAACTTTGATAGGTATAGGACGCACTGTATAGAAGTTACGGCCATTTGAAGTTTTATCAGTGTTTGATTTGGGAATCAAGGGTAGCATAGCTATGAGCGATAGCTTAAATTGACAAGAGGTTCGAGCACTTTATTGTCACAAAATTTCAAGGTTTTATTACGCTCGAGTAAAAAATTACAAGCATTTCCTTGTTGCAAACTTTGATAGGTATAAGACGCACCGTATAGAAGTTAGAGCCATTTGAAGTTTTATCAGTGTTTGATTTGGGACTCAAGGGTAGCATAGCTGTGAGCGATAGCTTAAATTGACAAGAGGCTCGAGAACTTTTTGTCACAAAATTTTTTCATTTTTGTCAAGGCTTTATGACGCTCCAGTAAAAAGTTACAAGCATTTGAATGCTCCAATCTTTGATAGGTGTAGGTCGCACCGTATAGAAGTTAGGGCCATTTGAAGCTTTAGCAGGGTTTGATTTAGGACTCAAGGGTAGCATAGCTATGAGCGATAGCTTAAATTGATAAGTGGCTCGAGTACTTAATTGTCACAAAATTTCAAGATTTTATGACGCTCCAGTAAAGAGTTACAAGCATTTCATTGTTGCAAACTTTGATAGGTATAAGACGCACCGTATAGAAGTTAGGGCTATTTGAAGTTTTATCAGTGTTTGATTTAGGACTCAAGGGTAGCATAGCTACGAGAGATAGCTTAAATTGGCAAGAGGCTCGAGTATATTATTGACACAAAATTTCAAGATTTTATGACGCCCCAGTAAAAAGTTACAAGCATTTGATTGTTGCAAACTTTGATAGGTATAGGACGCACCGTAAAGAAGTTAGTGTCATTTGAAGCTTTAGCAGTGTTTGATTTGGGACTCAAGGGTAGCATAGCTGTGAGCTATAGCTTAAATTGATAAGAGGTACAAGTACTTTATTGGCACAAAATTTCAAGATTTTATTACGCTCCAGTAAAAACTTACAAGCATTTCATTGTTGCAAACTTTGATAGGTATAGGACGAACCGTACAGAAGTTAGGGTCATTTGAAGCTTTAGCAGTGTTTGATTTGGGACCGAACGGTAGCAAAGCTATGAGCGATAACTTAAATTGATAAGAGGCACGAGTACTTTGTCACAAAATTTCAAGATTTTATGACGCTCCAGTAAATAGGTACAAGCATTTGAAAGTTGCAATCTTTGATAAGTGTAGGTCGCACCGTTTAGAAGTTAGGGCAATTGGAAGTTTTAGCAGGTTTGATTTGGGACTCAAGGGTAGCATAGCTATGAGCGATAGCTTAAATTGACAAGAGGCTCGAGTACTTTATTGACACAAAATTTCAAGGTTTTATGACGCTCCAGTAAAAAGTTACAAGCATTTGAATGCTGCAAATTTTGATAGGTGTAGGACGCAGCGTATTGAAGTTAGGGCCATTTGAAGTTTCATCAGATGTTTATTTGGGCCTAGGTATAGGATGCACCGTACAGAAGTTAGGGTCATTTGAAGCTTTAGCAGTGTTTGATTTGGGACTCAAGGGTGGCATAGCTATGAGCGGTAACTTAAATTGATAAGAGGCACGAGTACCTTATTGTCACAAAATTTCAGGATTTTATGACGCTCCAGTAAAAAATTACAAGCATTTGATTGTTGCAAACTTTGATAGGTATAGGACGCACTGTATAGAAGTTACGGCCATTTGAAGTTTTATCAGTGTTTGATTTGGGAATCAAGGGTAGCATAGCTATGAGCGATAGCTTAAATTGACAAGAGGTTCGAGCACTTTATTGTCACAAAATTTCAAGGTTTTATTACGCTCCAGTAAAAAATTACAAGTATTTCCTTGTTGCAAACTTTGATAGGTATAAGACGCACCGTATAGAAGTTATTGTCATTTGAAGCTTTAGCAGTGTTTGATTTGGGACTCAAGGGTAGCATAGCTATGAGCTATAGCTTAAATTGATAAGAGGCACAAGTACTTTATTGGCACAAAATTTCAAGATTTTATGACGCTCCAGTAAAAAGTTACAAGCATTTCATTGTTGCAAACTTTGATAGGTATAAGACGCACCGTACAGAAGTTAGGGTCATTTGAAGCTTTAGCAGGTTTTGATTTGGGACTGAACGGTAGCATAGCTATGAGCGATAGCTTAAATTGATAAGAGGCACGAGTACATTGTCACAAAATTTCAAGATTTTATTACGCTCCAGTAAAAAGTTACAAGCATTTGAAAGTTGCAATCTTTGATAAGTGTAGGTCGCACCGTTTAGAAGTTAGGGCCATTTGAAGGTTTAGCAGGGTTTGATTTAGGACTCAAGGGAAGTATAGCTATGAGCGATAGCTTAAATTGATAAGTGGCTCAAGTACTTTATTGTCACAAAATTTCAAGTTTTTATGACGCTCCAGTAAAAAGTTACAAGCATTTCATTGTTGCAAACTTTGAAAAGTATAACACGAACCGTATAGAAGTTAGGGCTATTTGAAGTTTTATCAGTGTTTGATTTGGGACTCAAGGGCAATGCTAAATTGCTGTGAGCGATAGCTTAAATTGACAAGAGGCTCGAGTACTTTATTGACACAAAATTTCAAGGTTTTATGACGCTCCAGTAAAAAGTTACAAGCATTTGAATGTTGCAAACTTTGATAGGTGTAGGACGCACCGTATGGAAGTTAGGGCCATTTGAAGTTTTATCAGTGTTTGATTTGGGACTCAAGGGTTGTATAGCTATGAGCGATAGCTTAAATTGACAAGAGGCTCGAGAACTTTATTGTCACAAAATTTTTTCATTTTTGTCAAGGTTTTATGACGCTCCAGTAAAAAGTTACAAGCATTTGATTGTTGCAAACTTTGATAGGTAGAAGACGCACCGTATAGAAGTTGCGGCCATTTGAAGTTTGAGCAGGGTTTGATTTGGGACTCAAGGGTAGCATAGCTATGAGCGATACTTAAATTGACAAGAGGCTCGAGAACTTTATTGCCACAAAATTTCAAGGTTTTATGACGCTCCAATAAAAACTTACAAGCATTTGATTGTTGCAAACTTTGATAGGTATAGGACGCACCGTATAGAAGTTATGGCCATTTGAAGTTTTATCAGTGTTTGATTTGGGACTCAAGGGTAGCGTAGCTATGAGCGATAACGTAAATTGACAAGAGGCTCGTGTACTTTATTGTCACAAAATTTTTTCATTTTTGTAAAGGTTTTATGACGCTCCATTAAAAAGTTACAAGCATTTGATTGTATCAAACTTTGATAGGGATAGGATGCACCGTACAGAAGTTAGGGTCATTTGAAGCTTTAGCAGTGTTTGATTTGCGACTCAAGGGTAGCATAGAATTGAGCGGTAACTTAAATTGATAAGAGGCACGAGTACCTTGTTGTCACAAAATTTCAGGATTTTATGACGCTCCAGTAAAAAGTTGCAAGCATTTGAGTGTTGCAAACTTTGATAGGTATAGGACGCACCGTACAGAAGTTAGGGCCATTTGAAGTTTTATCAGATTTTGATTTGGGACTCAAGGGTAGCATAGCTATGAGCGATAGCTTAAATTGACAAGAGGCACAAGTACTTTATTGACACAAAATTTCAAGATTTTATGACGCTCCAGTAAAAAGTTACAAGCATTTGATTGTTGCAAACTTTGATAGGTATAGGACGCACTGTATAGAAGTTACGGCCATTTGAAGTTTTATCAGTGTTTGATTTGGGACTCAAGGGTAGCATAGCTATGAGCGATAGCTTAAATTGACAAGAGGTTCGAGCACTTTATTGTCACAAAATTTCAAGGTTTTATTATGCTCGAGTAAAAAATTACAAGCATTTCCTTGTTGCAAACTTTGATAGGTATAAGACGCACCGTATAGAAGTTAGAGCCATTTGAAGTTTTATCAGTGTTTGATTTGGGACTCAAGGGTAGCATAGCTGTGAGCGATAGCTTAAATTGACAAGAGGCTCGAGAACTTTTTGTCACAAAATTTTTTCATTTTTGTCAAGGCTTTATGACGCTCCAGTAAAAAGTTACAAGCATTTGAATGCTCCAATCTTTGATAGGTTTAGGTCGCACCGTATAGAAGTTAGGGCCATTTGAAGCTTTAGCAGGGTTTGATTTAGGACTCAAGGGTAGCATACCTATGAGCGATAGCTTAAATTGATAAGTGGCTCGAGTACTTAATTGTCACAAAATTTCAAGATTTTATGACGCTCCAGTAAAAAGTTACAAGCATTTCATTGTTGCAAACTTTGATAGGTATAAGACGCACCGTATAGAAGTTAGGGCTATTTGAAGTTTTATCAGTGTTTGATTTAGGACTCAAGGGTAGCATAGCTACGAGAGATAGCTTAAATTGGCAAGAGGCTCGAGTATATTATTGACACAAAATTTCAAGATTTTATGACGCCCCAGTAAAAAGTTACAAGCATTTGATTGTTGCAAACTTTGATAGGTATAGGACGCACCGTAAAGAAGTTAGTGTCATTTGAAGCTTTAGCAGTGTTTGATTTGGGACTCAAGGGTAGCATAGCTGTGAGCTATAGCTTAAATTGATAAGAGGTACAAGTACTTTATTGGCACAAAATTTCAAGATTTTATTACGCTCCAGTAAAAACTTACAAGCATTTCATTGTTGCAAACTTTGATAGGTATAGGACGAACCGTACAGAAGTTAGGGTCATTTGAAGCTTTAGCAGTGTTTGATTTGGGACCGAACGGTAGCAAAGCTATGAGCGATAGCTTAAATTGATAAGAGGCACGAGTACTTTGTCACAAAATTTCAAGATTTTATGACGCTCCAGTAAATAGGTACAAGCATTTGAAAGTTGCAATCTTTGATAAGTGTAGGTCGCACCGTTTAGAAGTTAGGGCAATTGGAAGTTTTAGCAGGTTTGATTTGGGACTCAAGGGTAGCATAGCTATAAGCGATAGCTTAAATTGACAAGAGGCTCGAGTACTTTATTGACACAAAATTTCAAGGTTTTATGACGCTCCAGTAAAAAGTTACAAGCATTTGAATGCTGCAAATTTTGATAGGTGTAGGACGCAGCGTATTGAAGTTAGGGCCATTTGAAGTTTCATCAGATGTTTATTTGGGCCTAGGTATAGGATGCACCGTACAGAAGTTAGGGTCATTTGAAGCTTTAGCAGTGTTTGATTTGGGACTCAAGGGTGGCATAGCTATGAGCGGTAACTTAAATTGATAAGAGGCACGAGTACCTTATTGTCACAAAATTTCAGGATGTTATGACGCTCCAGTAAAAAATTACAAGCATTTGATTGTTGCAAACTTTGATAGGTATAGGACGCACTGTATAGAAGTTACGGCCATTTGAAGTTTTATCAGTGTTTGATTTGGGAATCAAGGGTAGCATAGCTATGAGCGATAGCTTAAATTGACAAGAGGTTCGAGCACTTTATTGTCACAAAATTTCAAGGTTTTATTACGCTCCAGTAAAAAATTACAAGTATTTCCTTGTTGCAAACTTTGATAGGTATAAGACGCACCGTATAGAAGTTAGTGTCATTTGAAGCTTTAGCAGTGTTTGATTTGGGACTCAAGGGTAGCATAGCTATGAGCTATAGCTTAAATTGATAAGAGGCACAAGTACTTTAATGGCACAAAATTTCAAGATTTTATGACGCTCCAGTAAAAAGTTACAAGCATTTCATTGTTGCAAACTTTGATAGGTATAAGACGCACCGTACAGAAGTTAGGGTCATTTGAAGCTTTAGCAGGTTTTGATTTGGGACTGAACGGTAGCATAGCTATGAGCGATAGCTTAAATTGATAAGAGGCACGAGTACATTGTCACAAAATTTCAAGATTTTATTACGCTCCAGTAAAAAGTTACAAGCATTTGAAAGTTGCAATCTTTGATAAGTGTAGGTCGCACCGTTTAGAAGTTAGGGCCATTTGAAGGTTTAGCAGGGTTTGATTTAGGACTCAAGGGAAGTATAGCTATGAGCGATAGCTTAAATTGATAAGTGGCTCAAGTACTTTATTGTCACAAAATTTCAAGTTTTTATGACGCTCCAGTAAAAAGTTACAAGCATTTCATTGTTGCAAACTTTGAAAAGTATAACACGAACCGTATAGAAGTTAGGGCTATTTGAAGTTTTATCAGTGTTTGATTTGGGACTCAAGGGCAATGCTAAATTGCTGTGAGCGATAGCTTAAATTGACAAGAGGCTCGAGTACTTTATTGACACAAAATTTCAAGGTTTTATGACGCTCCAGTAAAAAGTTACAAGCATTTGAATGTTGCAAACTTTGATAGGTGTAGGACGCACCGTATAGAAGTTAAGGCCATTTGAAGTTTTATCAGTGTTTGATTTGGGACTCAAGGGTTGTATAGCTATGAGCGATAGCTTAAATTGACAAGAGGCTCGAGAACTTTATTGTCACAAAATTTTTTCATTTTTGTCAAGGTTTTATGACGCTCCAGTAAAAAGTTACAAGCATTTGATTGTTGCAAACTTTGATAGGTAGAAGACGCACCGTATAGAAGTTGCGGCCATTTGAAGTTTGAGCAGGATTTGATTTGGGACTCAAGGGTAGCATAGCTATGAGCGATACTTAAATTGACAAGAGGCTCGAGAACTTTATTGCCACAAAATTTCAAGGTTTTATGACGCTCCAATAAAAACTTACAAGCATTTGATTGTTGCAAACTTTGATAGGTATAGGACGCACCGTATAGAAGTTATGGCCATTTGAAGTTTTACCAGTGTTTGATTTGGGACTCAAGGGTAGCGTAGCTATGAGCGATAACGTAAATTGACAAGAGGCTCGTGTACTTTATTGTCACAAAATTTTTTCATTTTTGTAAAGGTTTTATGACGCTCCATTAAAAAGTTACAAGCATTTGATTGTATCAAACTTTGATAGGGATAGGATGCACCGTACAGAAGTTAGGGTCATTTGAAGCTTTAGCAGTGTTTGATTTGCGACTCAAGGGTAGCATAGAATTGAGCGGTAACTTAAATTGATAAGAGGCACGAGTACCTTGTTGTCACAAAATTTCAGGATTTTATGACGCTCCAGTAAAAAGTTGCAAGCATTTGAGTGTTGCAAACTTTGATAGGTATAGGACGCACCGTACAGAAGTTAGGGCCATTTGAAGTTTTATCAGATTTTGATTTGGGACTCAAGGGTAGCATAGCTATGAGCGATAGCTTAAATTGACAAGAGGCTCAAGTACTTTATTGACACAAAATTTCAAGATTTTATGACGCTCCAGTAAAAAATTACAAGCATTTGATTGTTGCAAACTTTGATAGGTATAGGACGCACTGTATAGAAGTTACGGCCATTTGAAGTTTTATCAGTGTTTGATTTGGGAATCAAGGGTAGCATAGCTATGAGCGATAGCTTAAATTGACAAGAGGTTCGAGCACTTTATTGTCACAAAATTTCAAGGTTTTATTACGCTCGAGTAAAAAATTACAAGCATTTCCTTGTTGCAAACTTTGATAGGTATAAGACGCACCGTATAGAAGTTAGAGCCATTTGAAGTTTTATCAGTGTTTGATTTGGGACTCAAGGGTAGCATAGCTGTGAGCGATAGCTTAAATTGACAAGAGGCTCGAGAACTTTATTGTCACAAAATTTTTTCATTTTTGTCAAGGCTTTATGACGCTCCAGTAAAAAGTTACAAGCATTTGAATGCTCCAATCTTTGATAGGTGTAGGTCGCACCGTATAGAAGTTAGGGCCATTTGAAGCTTTAGCAGGGTTTGATTTAGGACTCAAGGGTAGCATAGCTATGGGCGATAGCTTAAATTGATAAGTGGCTCGAGTACTTAATTGTCACAAAATTTCAAGATTTTATGACGCTCCAGTAAAAAGTTACAAGTATTTCATTGTTGCAAACTTTGATAGGTATAAGACGCACCGTATAGAAGTTAGGGCTATTTGAAGTTTTATCAGTGTTTGATTTGGGACTCAAGGGCAATGCTAATTTGACAAGAGCCTCTTGTCAATTTAGCATAGCTGTGAGCGATGGCTTAAATTGACAAGAGGCTCGAGTACTTTATTGACACAAAATTTCAAGGTTTTATGACGCTCCAGTAAAAAGTTACAAGCATTTGATTGTTGCAAACTTTGATAGGTATAAGACGCACCGTATAGAAGTTACGGCCATTTGAAGTTTTATCAGTGTTTGATTTGGGACTCAAGGGTAGCGTAGCTATGAGCGATAACTTAAATTGACAAGAGGCTCGAGTACCTTATTGTCACAAAATTTTTTCATTTTTGTCAAGGTTTTATGACGCTCCATTAAAAAGTTAGGGTCATTTGAAGCTTTAGCAGTGTTTGATTTGGGACTCAAGGGTAGCATAGCTATGAGCGGTAACTTAAATTGATAAGAGGCACGAGTACCTTATTGTCACAAAATTTCAGGATTTTATGACGCTCCAGTAAAAAGTTACAAGCATTTGATTGTTGCAAACTTTGATAGGTATAGGACGCACCGTACAGAAGTAAGGGACATTTGAAGTTTTAGCAGTGTTTGATTTAGGACTCAAGGGTAGCATAGCTATGAGCGATAGCTTAAATTGACAAGAGGCTCGAGTATTTTATTGTCACAAAATTTCAAGATTTTATGACGCTCCAGTAAAAAATTACAAGCATTTGATTGTTGCAAACTTTGATAGGTATAGGACGCACCGTATAGAAGTTAGGCCATTTGAAGTTTTATCAGTGTTTTGATTTGGGAATCAAGGGTAGCATACGTATGAGCGATAGGTTAAATTGATAAGTGGCTCGAGTACTTTATTGTCACAAAATTTCAAGATTTTTGTAAAAAGTTACAAGCATTTCATTGTTGCAAACTTTGATAGGTATAGGACGCACCGTATAGAAGTTATGGCCATTTGAAGTTTTATCAGTGTTTGATTTGGGACTCAAGGGTAGCGTAGCTATGAGCGATAACGTAAATTGACAAGAGGCTCGTGTACTTTATTGTCACAAAATTTTTTCATTTTTGTGAAGGTTTTATGACGCTCCATTAAAAAGTTACAAGCATTTGATTGTATCAAACTTTGATAGGTATAGGATGCACCGTACAGAAGTTAGGGTCATTTGAAGCTTTAGCAGTGTTTGATTTGCGACTCAAGGGTAGCATAGAATTGAGTGGTAACTTAAATTGATAAGAGGCACGAGTACCTTGTTGTCACAAAATTTCAGGATTTTATGACGCTCCAGTAAAAAGTTGCAAGCATTTGAGTGTTGCAAACTTTGATAGGTATAGGACGCACCGTACAGAAGTTAGGGCCATTTGAAGTTTTATCAGATTTTGATTTGGGACTCAAGGGTAGCATAGCTATGAGCGATAGCTTAAATTGACAAGAGGCTCGAGTACTTTATTGACACAAAATTTCAAGATTTTATGACGCTCCAGTAAAAAATTACAAGCATTTGATTGTTGCAAACTTTGATAGGTATAGGACGCACTGTATAGAAGTTACGGCCATTTGAAGTTTTATCAGTGTTTGATTTGGGAATCAAGGGTAGCATAGCTATGAGCGATAGCTTAAATTGACAAGAGGTTCGAGCACTTTATTGTCACAAAATTTCAAGGTTTTATGACGCTCCAGTAAAAAGTAACAAGCATTTCATTGTTGCAAAATTTGATAGGTATAAGACGCACCGTATAGAAGTTAGAGCCATTTGAAGTTTTATCAGTGTTTGATTTGGGACTCAAGGGTAGCATAGCTGTGAGCGATAGCTTAAATTGACAAGAGGCTCGAGAACTTTTTGTCACAAAATTTTTTCATTTTTGTCAAGGCTTTATGACGCTCCAGTAAAAAGTTACAAGCATTTGAATGCTCCAATCTTTGATAGGTGTAGGTCGCACCGTATAGAAGTTAGGGCCATTTGAAGCTTTAGCAGGGTTTGATTTAGGACTCAAGGGTAGCATAGCTATGAGCGATAGCTTAAATTGATAAGTGGCTCGAGTACTTAATTGTCACAAAATTTCAAGATTTTATGACGCTCCAGTAAAAAGTTACAAGCATTTCATTGTTGCAAACTTTGATAGGTATAAGACGCACCGTATAGAAGTTAGGGCTATTTGAAGTTTTATCAGTGTTTGCTTTGGGACTCAAGGGCAATGCTAATTTGACAAGAGCCTCTTGTCAATTTAGCATAGCTGTGAGCGATGGCTTAAATTGACAAGAGGCTCGAGTACTTTATTGACACAAAATTTCAAGGTTTTATGACGCTCCAGTAAAAAGTTACAAGCATTTGATTGTTGCAAACTTTGATAGGTATAAGACGCACCGTATAGAAGTTACGGCCATTTGAAGTTTTATCAGTGTTTGATTTGGGACTCAAGGGTAGCGTAGCTATGAGCGATAACTTAAATTGACAAGAGGCTCGAGTACCTTATTGTCACAAAATTTTTTCATTTTTGTCAAGGTTTTATGACGCTCCATTAAAAAGTTAGGGTCATTTGAAGCTTTAGCAGTGTTTGATTTGGGACTCAAGGGTAGCATAGCTATGAGCGGTAACTTAAATTGATAAGAGGCACGAGTACCTTATTGTCACAAAATTTCAGGATTTTATGACGCTCCAGTAAAAAGTTACAAGCATTTGATTGTTGCAAACTTTGATAACTATAGGACGCACCGTCCAGAAGGTAGTGTCATTTGCAGCTTTAGCAGTGATTGATTTGGGATCCCAAGCTAGCATAGCTATGAGCGATAGCTTAAATTGATAAGTGGCTCGAGTACTTTATTGTCACAAAATTTCAAGATTTTTTGTAAAAAGTTACAAGCATTTCATTGTTGCAAACTTTGATAGGTATAAGGCGCACCGTATAGAAGTTAGGGCTAATTGAATTTTTTATTAGTGTCTGATTTGGGACTCAAGGGCAATGCTAAATTGACAAGAGCCTCTTGTCAATTTAGCATAGCTGTGAGCGATAGCTTAAATTGACAAGAGGCCCGAGTACGTTATTGACACAAAATTTCAAGGTTTTATGACGATCCTGTAAAAAATTACAAGCATTTCATTGTTGCAAACGTTGATAGGTATAAGACACACCGTATAGAAGTTAGGGCCATTTGAAGTTTTATCAGTGATTGATTTAGGACTCAAGGGTAGCATAGCTGTGAGCGATAGCTTAAATTGACAAGAGGCACGAGTACTTTGTCACTAAATTTCAAGATTTTATAACGCTCCAGGCAAAAGTTACAAGCGTTTGAATGTTGCAATCTTTGTTAGGTGTAGGTCGCACCGTATAGAAGTTAGGGCCATTTGAAGGTTTAGCAGGGTTTGATTTAGGACTCAAGGGTAGCATAGCTATGAGCGATAGCTTAAATTGACAAGAGGCTCGAGTACTTTATTGACACAAAATTTCAAGGTTTTATGACGCTCCAGTAAAAAGTTACAAGCATTTTAATGCTGCAAACTTTGATAGGTGTAGGACGCAGCGTATTGAAGTTAGGGCCATTTGAAGTTTTATCAGATTTTGATTTGAAACTCAAGGGTAGCATAGCTATTAGCGATAGCTTAAATTGACTAGAGGCTCGAGTACTTTATTGTCACAAAATTTCAAGGTTTTAGGACACTCCAGTAAAAAGTTACAAGCATTTGATTTTTGCAAGCTTTTATAGGTATAGGACGCTCCGTATAGAAGTTATGGCAATTTGAAGTTTTATTAATGTTTGATTTGGGACTCGAAGGTAGCATAGCTATGAGCTATAGCTTAAATTGATAAGTGGCACGACTACTTTATTGTCACAAAATTTCAAAATTTTATAACGCTCCAGTAGAAAGTTACAAGCATTTGATTGTTGCAAACGTTGATAGGTATAAGACGACCGTATATAAGTTACGGCCATTTGAAGTTTTATCAGTGGTTGATTTGGGACTCAAGGGTAGCATAGCTGTGAGCGATAGCTTAAATTGACAAGAGGCTCGAGAAATTTATTGTCACAAAATTTTTTCATTTTTGTTAAGGTTTTATTACGCTCCAGTAAAAAGTTACAAGCATTTGATTGTTGCAAACTTTGATAGGTATAGGATGCACCGTACAGAAGTTAGTGTCATTTGAAGCTTTAGCAGTGTTTGATTTGGGACTCAAGGGTAGCATAGCTATGAGCTATAGCTTAAATTGATAAGAGGCACAAGTACTTTATTGGCACAAAATTTCAAGATTTTATGACGCTCCAGTAAAAAGTTACAAGCATTTCATTGTTGCAAACTTTGATAGGTATAAGGCGCACCGTACAGAAGTTAGGGTCATTTGAAGCTTTAGCAGGGTTTGATTTGGGACTGAACGGTAGCATAGCTATGAGCGATAGCTTAAATTGATAAGAGGCACGAGTAATTTGTCACAAACTTTCAAGATTTTATGACGCTCCAGTAAAAAGTTACAAGCATTTCATTGTTGCAAACTTTGATAGGTATAAGACGCACCGCATAGAAGTTAGGGCTATTTGAAGTTTTATCAGTGTTTGATTTGGGACTCAAGGGCAATGCTAAATTTACTAGAGCCTCTTGTCAATTTAGCATAGCTGTGAGCGATAGCTTAAATTGACAAGAGGCTCGAGTACTTTATTGTCACACAATTTTTTCATTTTTGTCAAGGTTTTATGACGCTCCAGTAAAAAGTTACAAGCATTTGATTGTTGCAAACTTTGATAGGTATAGGATGCACTGCACAGAAGTGAGGGTCATTTGAAGCTTTAGCAGGGTTTGATTTGGGACTGAACGGTAGCATAGCTATGAGCGATAGCTTAAATTGATAAGAGGCATGAGTAATTTGTCACAAAATTTCAAGGTTTTATGACGCTCCAGTAAAAAGTTACAAGCAATTGAATGTTGCAATCTTTGATAGGTGTAGGACGCACCGTATAGATGTTAGGACAATTTGAAGTTTTTGCAGAGTTTGATTTGCGACTCAAGGGTAGCATAGCTATGAGCCATAACTTAAATTAATAAGAGGCACGAGTACTTTATTGTCACAAAATTTCAAGATTTTATGACGCCCCAGTAAAAAGTTACAAGCATTTGAATGTTGCAAACTTTGATAGGTGTAGGACGCACCGTATAGAAGTTAGGGCAATTTGAAGTTTTAGCAGGTTTGATTTGGGTCTCAAGGGTAGCATAGCTATGAGCTATAGCTTAAATTGGTAAGAGGCACGAGTACTTTATTGTCACAAAATTTCAAGATTTTATAACACTCCAGTAAAAAGTTACAAGCATTTCATTGTTGCAAACTTTGATAGGTATAAGACGCACCGTATATAAGTTAGGGCTAATTGAAGTTTTATCAGTGTTTGATTTGGGACTCAAGGGCAATGCTAAATTGACAAGCATAGCTGTGAGCGATAGCTGAAATTGACAAGAGGCTCGAGTACTTTATTGACACAAAATTTCAAGGTTTTATGACGCTCCAGTAAAAAGTTACAAGCATTTGAATGCAGCAAACTTTGATAGGTGTAGGACGCAGCATATTGAAGTTAGGGCCATTTGAAGTTTTATCAGATTTTGATTTGGGACTCAAGGGTAGCATAGCTTTGAGCGATAGCTTAAATTGACAAGAGGCACGAGTACATTATTGTCACCAAATTTCAGGCTTTTATGACGCTCCAGTAAAAAGTTACAAGCATTTGATTGTTGCAAACTTTGATAGGTATAGGATGCACCGCACAGAATTGAGGGTCATTTGAAGCTTTAGCAGTGTTTGATCTGGGACTCAAGGGTAGCATAGCTATGAGCTATAGCTTAAATTGATAAGAGGCACGAGTACTTTATTGGTACAAAATTTCAAGATTTTATGACGCTCCAGTAAAAAGTTACAAGCATTTCATTGTTGCAAACTTTGTAGGTATAAGACGCACCGTATAAAAGTTAGGGCCATTTGAAGTTTTATCAGTGTTTGATTTGGGACTCAAGGGTAGCATAGCTATGAGCGATAGCTTAAATTGACAACAGATTCGAGCACTTTATTGCCACAAAATTTCAAGGTTTTATAACGCTCCAGTAAAAAGTTACAAGCATTTCATTGTTGCAAACTTTGATAGGTATAAGACGCACCGTATAGATGATAGGCCATTTGAAGTTTTATCAGTGTTTGATTTGGGACTCAAGGGTAGCATAGCTGTGAGCGAAGCTTAAATTGACAAGAGGCTCGAGAACTTTATTGTCACAAAATTTTTTCATTTTTGTTAAGGTTTTATGACGCTCCAGTAAAAAGTTACAAGCATTTGATTGTTGCAAACTTTGATAGGTATAGGATGCACCGTACAGAAGTTAGTTGCATTTGAAGCTTTAGCAGTGTTTGATTTGGGACTCAAGGGTAGCATAGCTATGAGCTATAGCTTAAATTGATAAGAGGCACAAGTACTTTATTGGCACAAAATTTAAAGATTTTATGACGCTCCAGTAAAAAGTTACAAGCATTTGATTGTTGCAAACTTTGATAGGTATAGGATGCACTGCACAGAAGTGAGGGTCATTTGAAGCTTTAGCAGGGTTTGATTTGGGACTGAACGGTAGCATAGCTATGAGCGATAGCTTAAATTGATAAGAGGCATGAGTAATTTGTCACAAAATTTCAAGGTTTTATGACGCTCCAGTAAAAAGTTACAAGCATTTGAATGTTGCAATCTTTGATAGGTGTAGGACGCACCGTATAGATGTTAGGACCATTTGAAGTTTTTGCAGAGTTTGATTTGCGACTCAAGGGTAGCATAGCTATGAGCCATAACTTAAATTAATAAGAGGCACGAGTACTTTATTGTCACAAAATTTCAAGATTTTATGACGCCCCAGTAAAAAGTTACAAGCATTTGAATGTTGCAAACTTTGATAGGTGTAGGACGCACCGTATAGAAGTTAGGGCAATTTGAAGTTTGAGCAGGTTTGATTTGGGTCTCAAGGGTAGCATAGCTATGAGCTATAGCTTAAGGTAAGAGGCACGAGTACTTTATTGTCACAAAATTTCAAGATTTTATGACGCTCCAGTAAAAAGTTACAAGCATTTCATTGTTGCAAACTTTGATAGGTATAAGACGCACCGCATAGAAGTTAGGGCTATTTGAAGTTTTATCAGTGTTTGATTTGGGACTCAAGGGCAATGCTAAATTTACTAGAGCCTCTTGTCAATTTAGCATAGCTGTGAGCGATAGCTTAAATTGACAAGAGGCTCGAGTACTTTATTGTCACACAATTTTTTCATTTTTGTCAAGGTTTTATGACGCTCCAGTAAAAAGTTACAAGCATTTGATTGTTGCAAACTTTGATAGGTATAGGATGCACTGCACAGAAGTGAGGGTCATTTGAAGCTTTAGCAGGGTTTGATTTGGGACTGAACGGTAGCATAGCTATGAGCGATAGCTTAAATTGATAAGAGGCATGAGTAATTTGTCACAAAATTTCAAGGTTTTATGACGCTCCAGTAAAAAGTTACAAGCAATTGAATGTTGCAATCTTTGATAGGTGTAGGACGCACCGTATAGATGTTAGGACAATTTGAAGTTTTTGCAGAGTTTGATTTGCGACTCAAGGGTAGCATAGCTATGAGCCATAACTTAAATTAATAAGAGGCACGAGTACTTTATTGTCAGAAAATTTCAAGATTTTATGACGCCCCAGTAAAAAGTTACAAGCATTTGAATGTTGCAAACTTTGATAGGTGTAGGACGCACCGTATAGAAGTTAGGGCAATTTGAAGTTTTAGCAGGTTTGATTTGGGTCTCAAGGGTAGCATAGCTATGAGCTATAGCTTAAATTGGTAAGAGGCACGAGTACTTTATTGTCACAAAATTTCAAGATTTTATAACACTCCAGTAACAAGTTACAAGCATTTCATTGTTGCAAACTTTGATAGGTATAAGACGAACCGTATAGAAGTTACGGCCATTTGAAGTTTTGCAGGGTTTGATTTGGGACTCAAGGTTAGCATACTTATAAGCGATACTTAAATTGACAAGAGGCTCGAGTACTTTATTGCCACAAAATTTCAAGGTTTTATGATGCTCCAATAAAAAGTTAAAAGCATTTGATTGTTGCCAACTTTGAATGGTATAGGACGCACCGTATGGAAGTTATGGCCATTTGAAGTTTTATCAGTGTTTGATTTGTCACTCAAGGGTAGCGTAGCTATGAGCGATAACTTAAATTGACAAGCGGCTCGAGTACTTTATTGTCACAAAATTTTTTCATTTTTGTCAAGGTTTTATGACGCTCTATTAAAAAGTTACAAGCATTTAATTGTATCAAACTTTGATAGGTATAGGATGCACCGTACAGAAGTTAGGGTCATTTGAAGCTTTAGCCTTGTTTGATTTGGGACTCAAGGGTAGCATAGCTATCAGCGGTAACTTAAATTGATAAGTGGCTCGAGTACTTTATTGTCACAAAATTCAAGATTTTTGTAAAAAGTTACAAGCATTTCATTGTTGCAAACTTTGATAGGTATAAGACGCACCGTATATAAGTTAGGGCTAATTGAAGTTTTATCAGTGTTTGATTTGGGACTCAAGGGCAATGCTAAATTGACAAGCATAGCTGTGAGCGATAGCTTAAATTGACAAGAGGCTCGAGTACTTTATTGACACAAAATTTCAAGGTTTTATGACGCTCCAGTAAAAAGTTACAAGCATTTGAATGCAGCAAACTTTGATAGGTGTAGGACGCAGCGTATTGAAGTTAGGGCCATTTGAAGTTTTATCAGATTTTGATTTGGGACTCAAGGGTAGCATAGCTTTGAGCGATAGCTTAAATTGACAAGAGGCACGAGTACATTATTGTCACCAAATTTCAGGCTTTTATGACGCTCCAGTAAAAAGTTACAAGCATTTGATTGTTGCAAACTTTGATAGGTATAGGATGCACCGCACAGAATTGAGGGTCATTTGAAGCTTTAGCAGTGTTTGATCTGGGACTCAAGGGTAGCATAGCTATGAGCTATAGCTTAAATTGATAAGAGGCACGAGTACTTTATTGGTACAAAATTTCAAGATTTTATGACGCTCCAGTAAAAAGTTACAAGCATTTCATTGTTGCAAACTTTGTAGGTATAAGACGCACCGTATAAAAGTTAGGGCCATTTGAAGTTTTATCAGTGTTTGATTTGGGACTCAAGGGTAGCATAGCTATGAGCGATAGCTTAAATTGACAACAGATTCGAGCACTTTATTGCCACAAAATTTCAAGGTTTTATAACGCTCCAGTAAAAAGTTACAAGCATTTCATTGTTGCAAACTTTGATAGGTATAAGACGCACCGTATAGATGATAGGCCATTTGAAGTTTTATCAGTGTTTGATTTGGGACTCAAGGGTAGCATAGCTGTGAGCGAAGCTTAAATTGACAAGAGGCTCGAGAACTTTATTGTCACAAATTTTTTCATTTTTGTTAAGGTTTTATGACGCTCCAGTAAAAAGTTACAAGCATTTGATTGTTGCAAACTTTGATAGGTATAGGATGCACCGTACAGAAGTTAGTTGCATTTGAAGCTTTAGCAGTGTTTGATTTGGGACTCAAGGGTAGCATAGCTATGAGCTATAGCTTAAATTGATAAGAGGCACAAGTACTTTATTGGCACAAAATTTAAAGATTTTATGACGCTCCAGTAAAAAGTTACAAGCATTTGATTGTTGCAAACTTTGATAGGTATAGGATGCACTGCACAGAAGTGAGGGTCATTTGAAGCTTTAGCAGGGTTTGATTTGGGACTGAACGGTAGCATAGCTATGAGCGATAGCTTAAATTGATAAGAGGCATGAGTAATTTGTCACAAAATTTCAAGGTTTTATGACGCTCCAGTAAAAAGTTACAAGCATTTGAATGTTGCAATCTTTGATAGGTGTAGGACGCACCGTATAGATGTTAGGACCATTTGAAGTTTTTGCAGAGTTTGATTTGCGACTCAAGGGTAGCATAGCTATGAGCCATAACTTAAATTAATAAGAGGCACGAGTACTTTATTGTCACAAAATTTCAAGATTTTATGACGCCCCAGTAAAAAGTTACAAGCATTTGAATGTTGCAAACTTTGATAGGTGTAGGACGCACCGTATAGAAGTTAGGGCAATTTGAAGTTTGAGCAGGTTTGATTTGGGTCTCAAGGGTAGCATAGCTATGAGCTATAGCTTAAGGTAAGAGGCACGAGTACTTTATTGTCACAAAATTTCAAGATTTTATAACACTCCAGTAAAAAGTTACAAGCATTTCATTGTTGCAAACTTTGATAGGTATAAGACGAACCGTATAGAAGTTACGGCCATTTGAAGTTTTGCAGGGTTTGATTTGGGACTCAAGGTTAGCATACTTATAAGCGATACTTAAATTGACAAGAGGCTCGAGTACTTTATTGCCACAAAATTTCAAGGTTTTATGATGCTCCAATAAAAAGTTAAAAGCATTTGATTGTTGCCAACTTTGAATGGTATAGGACGCACCGTATGGAAGTTATGGCCATTTGAAGTTTTATCAGTGTTTGATTTGTCACTCAAGGGTAGCGTAGCTATGAGCGATAACTTAAATTGACAAGCGGCTCGAGTACTTTATTGTCACAAAATTTTTTCATTTTTGTCAAGGTTTTATGACGCTCTATTAAAAAGTTACAAGCATTTAATTGTATCAAACTTTGATAGGTATAGGATGCACCGTACAGAAGTTAGGGTCATTTGAAGCTTTAGCCATGTTTGATTTGGGACTCAAGGGTAGCATAGCTATCAGCGGTAACTTAAATTGATAAGTGGCTCGAGTACTTTATTGTCACAAAATTCAAGATTTTTGTAAAAAGTTACAAGCATTTCATTGTTGCAAACTTTGATAGGTATAAGACGCACCGTATGTAAGTTAGGGCTAATTGAAGTTTTATCAGTGTTTGATTTGGGACTCAAGGGCAATGCTAAATTGACAAGCATAGCTGTGAGCGATAGCTTAAATTGACAAGAGGCTCGAGTACTTTATTGACACAAAATTTCAAGGTTTTATGACGCTCCAGTTAAAAGTTACAAGCATTTGAATGCAGCAAACTTTGATAGGTGTAGGACGCAGCGTATTGAAGTTAGGGCCATTTGAAGTTTTATCAGATTTTGATTTGGGAGTCAAGGGTAGCATAGCTTTGAGCGATAGCTTAAATTGACAAGAGGCACGAGTACATTATTGTCACCAAATTTCAGGCTTTTATGACGCTCCAGTAAAAAGTTACAAGCATTTGATTGTTGCAAACTTTGATAGGTATAGGATGCACCGCACAGAAGTGAGGGTCATTTGAAGCTTTAGCAGTGTTTGATTTGGGACTCAAGGGTAGCATAGCTATGAGCTATAGCTTAAATTGATAAGAGGCACGAGTACTTTATTGGTATAAAATTTCAAGATTTTATGACGCTCCAGTAAAAAGTTACAAGCATTTCATTGTTGCAAACTTTGTAGGTATAAGACGAACCGTATAAAAGTTAGGGCCATTTGAAGTTTTATCAGTGTTTGATTTGGGACTCAAGGGTAGCATAGCTATGAGCGATAGCTTAAATTGACAACAGGTTCGAGCACTTTATTGTCACAAAATTTCAAGGTTTTATGACGCTCCAGTAAAAAGTTACAAGCATTTCATTGTTGCAAACTTTGATAGGTATAAGACGCACCGTATAGATGATAGGCCATTTGAAGTTTTATCAGTGTTTGATTTGGGACTCAAGGGTAGCATAGCTGTGAGCGAAGCTTAAATTGACAAGAGGCTCGAGAACTTTATTGTCACAAAATTTTTTCATTTTTGTTAAGGTTTTATGACGCTCCAGTAAAAAGTTACAAGCATTTGATTGTTGCAAACTTTGATAGGTATAGGATGCACCGTACAGAAGTTAGGGTCATTTGAAGCTTTAGCAGTGTTTGATTTGGGACTGAACGGTAGCATAGCTATGAGCAAGAGCTTAAATTGATAAGAGGCATGAGTAATTTGTCACAAAATTTCAAGGTTTTATGACGCTCCAGTAAAAAGTTACAAGCATTTGAATGTTGCAATCTTTGATAGGTGTAGGACGCACCGTATAGATGTTAGGACCATTTGAAGTTTTTGCAGAGTTTGATTTGCGACTCAAGCGTAGCATAGCTATGAGCCATAACTTAAATTAATAAGAGGCACGAGTACTTTATTGTCACAAAATTTCAAGATTTTATGACGCCCCAGTAAAAAGTTACAAGCATTTGAATGTTGCAAACTTTGATAGGTGTAGGACGCACCGTATAGAAGTTAGGGCAATTTGAAGTTTGAGCAGGTTTGATTTGGGTCTCAAGGGTAGCATAGCTATGAGCTATAGCTTAAGGTAAGAGGCACGAGTACTTTATTGTCACAAAATTTCAAGATTTTATAACACTCCAGTAAAAAGTTACAAGCATTTCATTGTTGCAAACTTTGATAGGTATAAGACGAACCGTATAGAAGTTACGGCCATTTGAAGTTTTGCAGGGTTTGATTTGGGACTCAAGGTTAGCATACTTATAAGCGATACTTAAATTGACAAGAGGCTCGAGTACTTTATTGCCACAAAATTTCAAGGTTTTATGATGCTCCAATAAAAAGTTAAAAGCATTTGATTGTTGCCAACTTTGAATGGTATAGGACGCACCGTATGGAAGTTATGGCCATTTGAAGTTTTATCAGTGTTTGATTTGTCACTCAAGGGTAGCGTAGCTATGAGCGATAACTTAAATTGACAAGCGGCTCGAGTACTTTATTGTCACAAAATTTTTTCATTTTTGTCAAGGTTTTATGACGCTCTATTAAAAAGTTACAAGCATTTAATTGTATCAAACTTTGATAGGTATAGGATGCACCGTACAGAAGTTAGGGTCATTTGAAGCTTTAGCCATGTTTGATTTGGGACTCAAGGGTAGCATAGCTATCAGCGGTAACTTAAATTGATAAGTGGCTCGAGTACTTTATTGTCACAAAATTCAAGATTTTTGTAAAAAGTTACAAGCATTTCATTGTTGCAAACTTTGATAGGTATAAGACGCACCGTATATAAGGTAGGGCTAATTGAAGTTTTATCAGTGTTTGATTTGGGACTCAAGGGCAATGCTAAATTGACAAGCATAGCTGTGAGCGATAGCTTAAATTGACAAGAGGCTCGAGTACTTTATTGACACAAAATTTCAAGGTTTTATGACGCTCCAGTAAAAAGTTACAAGCATTTGAATGCAGCAAACTTTGATAGGTGTAGGACGCAGCGTATTGAAGTTAGGGCCATTTGAAGTTTTATCAGATTTTGATTTGGGACTCAAGGGTAGCATAGCTTTGAGCGATAGCTTAAATTGACAAGAGGCACGAGTACATTATTGTCACCAAATTTCAGGCTTTTATGACGCTCCAGTAAAAAGTTACAAGCATTTGATTGTTGCAAACTTTGATAGGTATAGGATGCACCGCACAGAATTGAGGGTCATTTGAAGCTTTAGCAGTGTTTGATCTGGGACTCAAGGGTAGCATAGCTATGAGCTATAGCTTAAATTGATAAGAGGCACGAGTACTTTATTGGTACAAAATTTCAAGATTTTATGACGCTCCAGTAAAAAGTTACAAGCATTTCATTGTTGCAAACTTTGTAGGTATAAGACGCACCGTATAAAAGTTAGGGCCATTTGAAGTTTTATCAGTGTTTGATTTGGGACTCAAGGGTAGCATAGCTATGAGCGATAGCTTAAATTGACAACAGATTCGAGCACTTTATTGCCACAAAATTTCAAGGTTTTATAACGCTCCAGTAAAAAGTTACAAGCATTTCATTGTTGCAAACTTTGATAGGTATAAGACGCACCGTATAGATGATAGGCCATTTGAAGTTTTATCAGTGTTTGATTTGGGACTCAAGGGTAGCATAGCTGTGAGCGAAGCTTAAATTGACAAGAGGCTCGAGAAATTTATTGTCACAAAATTTTTTCATTTTTGTTAAGGTTTTATGACGCTCCAGTAAAAAGTTACAAGCATTTGATTGTTGCAAACTTTGATAGGTATAGGATGCACCGTACAGAAGTTAGTTGCATTTGAAGCTTTAGCAGTGTTTGATTTGGGACTCAAGGGTAGCATAGCTATGAGCTATAGCTTAAATTGATAAGAGGCACAAGTACTTTATTGGCACAAAATTTAAAGATTTTATGACGCTCCAGTAAAAAGTTACAAGCATTTGATTGTTGCAAACTTTGATAGGTATAGGATGCACTGCACAGAAGTGAGGGTCATTTGAAGCTTTAGCAGGGTTTGATTTGGGACTGAACGGTAGCATAGCTATGAGCGATAGCTTAAATTGATAAGAGGCATGAGTAATTTGTCACAAAATTTCAAGGTTTTATGACGCTCCAGTAAAAAGTTACAAGCATTTGAATGTTGCAATCTTTGATAGGTGTAGGACGCACCGTATAGATGTTAGGACCATTTGAAGTTTTTGCAGAGTTTGATTTGCGACTCAAGGGTAGCATAGCTATGAGCCATAACTTAATTTAATAAGAGGCACGAGTACTTTATTGTCACAAAATTTCAAGATTTTGTGACGCCCCAGTAAAAAGTTACAAGCATTTGAATGTTGCAAACTTTGATAGGTGTAGGACGCACCGTATAGAAGTTAGGGCAATTTGAAGTTTGAGCAGGTTTGATTTGGGTCTCAAGGGTAGCATAGCTATGAGCTATAGCTTAAGGTAAGAGGCACGAGTACTTTATTGTCACAAAATTTCAAGATTTTATAACACTCCAGTAAAAAGGTACCAGCATTTCATTGTTGCAAACTTTGATAGGTATAAGACGAACCGTATAGAAGTTACGGCCATTTGAAGTTTTGCAGGGTTTGATTTGGGACTCAAGGTTAGCATACTTATAAGCGATACTTAAATTGACAAGAGGCTCGAGTACTTTATTGCCACAAAATTTCAAGGTTTTATGATGCTCCAATAAAAAGTTAAAAGCATTTGATTGTTGCCAACTTTGAATGGTATAGGACGCACCGTATAGAAGTTATGGCCATTTGAAGTTTTATCAGTGTTTGATTTGTCACTCAAGGGTAGCGTAGCTATGAGCGATAACTTAAATTGACAAGCGGCTCGAGTACTTTATTGTCACAAAATTTTTTCATTTTTGTCAAGGTTTTATGACGCTCTATTAAAAAGTTACAAGCATTTAATTGTATCAAACTTTGATAGGTATAGGATGCACCGTACAGAAGTTAGGGTCATTTGAAGCTTTAGCCATGTTTGATTTGGGACTCAAGGGTAGCATAGCTATCAGCGGTAACTTAAATTGATAAGTGGCTCGAGTACTTTATTGTCACAAAATTCAAGATTTTTGTAAAAAGTTACAAGCATTTCATTGTTGCAAACTTTGATAGGTATAAGACGCACCGTATAGAAGTTAGGGCTAATTGAAGTTTTATCAGTGTTTGATTTGGGACTCAAGGGCAATGCTAAATTGACAAGCATAGCTGTGAGCGATAGCTTAAATTGACAAGAGGCTCGAGTACTTTATTGACACAAAATTTCAAGGATTTATGACGCTCCAGTTAAAAGTTACAAGCATTTGAATGCAGCAAACTTTGATAGGTGTAGGACGCAGCGTATTGAAGTTAGGGCCATTTGAAGTTTTATCAGATTTTGATTTGGTAGTCAAGGGTAGCATAGCTTTGAGCGATAGCTTAAATTGACAAGAGGCACGAGTACATTATTGTCACCAAATTTCAGGCTTTTATGACGCTCCAGTAAAAAGTTACAAGCATTTGATTGTTGCAAACTTTGATAGGTATAGGATGCACCGCACAGAAGTGAGGGTCATTTGAAGCTTTAGCAGTGTTTGATTTGGGACTCAAGGGTAGCATAGCTATGAGCTATAGCTTAAATTGATAAGAGGCACGAGTACTTTATTGGTACAAAATTTCAAGATTTTATGACGCTCCAGTAAAAAGTTACAAGCATTTCATTGTTGCAAACTTTGTAGGTATAAGACGAACCGTATAAAAGTTAGGGCCATTTGAAGTTTTATCAGTGTTTGATTTGGGACTCAAGGGTAGCATAGCTATGAGCGATAGCTTAAATTGACAACAGGTTCGAGCACTTTATTGTCACAAAATTTCAAGGTTTTATGACGCTCCAGTAAAAAGTTACAAGCATTTCATTGTTGCAAACTTTGATAGGTATAAGACGCACCGTATAGATGATAGGCCATTTGAAGTTTTATCAGTGTTTGATTTGGGACTCAAGGGTAGCATAGCTGTGAGCGAAGCTTAAATTGACAAGAGGCTCGAGAACTTTATTGTCACAAAATTTTTTCATTTTTGTTAAGGTTTTATGACGCTCCAGTAAAAAGTTACAAGCATTTGATTGTTGCAAACTTTGATAGGTATAGGATGCACCGTACAGAAGTTAGGGTCATTTGAAGCTTTAGCAGTGTTTGATTTGGGACTGAACGGTAGCATAGCTATGAGCAAGAGCTTAAATTGATAAGAGGCACGAGTAATTTGTCACAAAATTTCAAGATTTTATGACGCTCCAGTAAAAAGTTACAAGCATTTGAATGTTGCACTCTTTGATAGGTGTAGGTCGCACCGTATAGAAGTTAGGGCCATTTGAAAGTTTAGCAGGGTTTGATTTAGGACTCAAGGGTAGCATAGCTATGAGCTAGAGCTTAAATTGATAAGAGGCACAAGTACTTAATTGGCACAAAATTTCAAGATTTTATGACGCTCCAGTAAAAAGTTATAAGCATTTCATTGTTGCAAACTTTGATAGGTATAAGACGCACCGTACAGAAGTTATGGTCATTTGAAGCTTTAGCTGTGTTTGATTTGGGACTGAACTGTAGCATAGCTATGAGCGATAGCTTAAATTGATAAGAGGCACGAGTAATTTGTCACAAAATTTCAAGGTTTTATGCCGCTCCAGTAAAAAGTTACAAGCATTTGAATGTTGCAATCTTTGATAGGTGTAGGACGCACCGTATAGATGTTAGGACCATTTGAAGTTTTTGCAGAGTTCGATTTGCGACTCAAGGGTAGCATAGCTATGAGCCATAACTTAAATTAATAAGAGGCACGAGTACTTTATTGTCACAAAATTTCAAGATTTTATGACGCCCCAGTAAAAAGTTACAAGCATTTGAATGTTGTAAACTTTGATAGGTGTAGGACGCACCGTATAGAAGTTAGGGCAAATTGAAGTTTTAGCAGGTTTGATTTGGGACTCAAGGGTAGTATAGCTATGAGCTACAGCTTAAATTGATAAGAGGCACGAGTACTTTATTGTCACAAAATTTCAAGGTTTTATGACGCTCCAGTAAAAAGTTACAAGCGTTTGAATGTTGCCAACTTTGATAGGTGTAGGACGCACCGTATTGAAGTTAGGGCCATTTGAAGTTTTAGCAGTGTTTGATTTAGGATTCAATATCTTGTCAATTTAAGCAAAGCTATGAGCGATAGCTTAAATTGACAAGAGGCTCGAGTATTTTATTGTCACAAAATTTCAAGGTTTTATGACGCTCCAGTAAAAAGTTACAAGCATTTGAATGTTGCCAACTTTGATAGGTGTAGGACGCACCGTATTGAAGTTAGGGCCATTTGAAGTTTTAGCAGTGTTTGATTTAGGATTCAATATCTTGTCAATTTAAGCAAAGCTATGAGCGATAGCTTAAATTGACAAGAGGCTCGAGTATTTTATTGTCACAAAATTTCAAGGTTTTATGACTCTCCAGTAAAAAGTTACAAGCATTTGATTGTTGCAAACTTGGATAGGTATAAGATGTACCGTATAGAAGTTACGGCCATTTGAAATTTTATCAGTGTTTGATTTGGGACTCAAGGGTAGCATAGCTATGGGCGATAGCTTAAATTGACAAGAGGCTCGAGTACTTTATTGTCACAAAATTTTTCATTTTTGACAATGTTTTATGACGCTCCAGTAAAAAGTTACAAGCATTTGATTGTATCAAACTTTGATATATAGGACGCACCGTACAGAAGTTAGGGCCATTTGAAGTTTTATCAGTGTTTGATTTGGGACTCAAGGGTAGCATAGCTATGAGCGATAGCTTGAATTGATAAGAGGCACGACTACTCTATTGTCACGAAATTTCACGGTTTTATGACGCTCCAGTAAAAAATTACAAGCATTTGATTGTTGCAAACTTTGATAGATATTGGATGCACAGTATAGAAGTTAGGGCCATTTGAAGTTTTAGCAGGTTTTATTTTGGACTCAAGGTTAGCATAGTTATGTGTGATAGCTTAAATTGGCAAGAGGCTCGAGTACTTTATTCTCCCAAAATTTCAAGGTTTTTTGCCGCTCCAGTAAAAACTTACAAGCATTTGAATGTTGCAAACTTTGATAGGTGTAGGACGCACCGTATTGAAGTTAGGGCCATTTTTAGTTTTATCAGATTTTGATTTGGGACTCAAGGATAGCATAGCTGTGGGCGATAGCTTAAATTGACAAGAGGCTCGAGTACTTTATTGTTACAAAGTTTCAAGGTTTTATGACTTTATGTATAGAACGCACCGCATAGAAGTTATGGCCATTTCAAGTTTTATCAGATTTTGATATGGGACTCAAGGGTAGCACAGCTGTGAGCGATAGTTTAAATTGACAAGAGGCTCGAGTACTTTATTGTTACAAAATTCACGGTTTTAAGACGCTCCAGTCAAAATTTACAAGCACTTGATTGTATCAAACTTTGATAGGTGTAGTATGCACCGTATTGAAGTTAGGGCCATTTTTAGTTTTAACAGATTTTGATTTGGGACTCAAGGGTAGCATAGCTGTGAGCGATAGCTTAAATTGACAAGAGGCTCGGGTACTTTATTGTTACAAAAGTTTAAGGTCTTATGACGCTCCAGTAAAAAGTTACAAGCATTTGATTTTTTGAAGTTAGGGACATTTTTATTTTTATCAGATTTTGATTTGGGACTCAATTATAGCATAGCTGTGAGCGATAGCTTAAATTGATAAGAGGCAGGAGTACTTTATTGTCACGAAACTTCACGGTTTTAAGACGCTCCAGCAAAAAGGTACAAGCATTTGATTGTTGCAAACTTTGATAGGTATTGGACGCATCGTACAGAAGTTAGAGCCATTTGAAGTTTTAGCAGTGTTTGATTTAGGACTCAAGGGTAGCATAGCTATGAGCGATAGCTTAAATTGATAAGAGGCTCGAGTACTTTATTGTCACAAAATTCAAGGTTTTATGATGCTCCATTAAAAAGTTACAAGCATTTGAATGTTGCAAAGTATGATAGGTGTAGGACGCACCATATAGAAATAAGGGCCATTTGAAGTTTTATCAGTGTTTAATTTGGGACTCAAGGGAAGCATAGCTATGAGCGACAGCTTAAATTGATAAGAGGCACGAGTACTTTATTGTCACGAAATTTAACGGTTTTATGACGCTCCAGTAAAAGTTACAAGCATTTGATTGTTGCAAACTTTGATAGGTATAGGACGTACCGTAAAAAAGTTAGGGTCATTTGAAGCTTCAGCAGTGTTTGATTTGTGACTCACGGGTAGCATAGCTATAAGCGGTATCTTAAATTGATAAGAGGCACGAGTCCTTTATTGTCACAAAATTTCAAGATTTTATGACGCTCCAGTAAAAAGTTACGAGCATTTGAATGTTGCAAACTATGATAGGTGCAGGACGCACCGTATAGAAGTTAGGGTCATTTGAAATTTTACTAGGTTTAGTTTTGGACCCAAGACTAGCATAGCTGTGAGGGATAGTTTAAATTGACAAGAGGCTCGAGTACTTTATTGTTACAAAATTTTAAGGTCTTATGACGTTCCAATAAAAATTTACAAGCATTTGATTGTTGCAAACTTTGATAGGTATAAGACGCACCATATAGAAGTTAGGGCCATTTGAAGTTTTAGCAGGTTTTATTTGGGACTAAAGGGTAGCATAGCTATGAGCGATAGCTTAAATTGACAAGAGGTTCGAGCATTTTATTGTCACAAAATTTCAAGGTTTTATGACTCTCCAGTAAAAAGTTACAAGCATTTGAATGCTGAAAACTTTGATAGGTGTAGGACGCACCGTATTGAAGTTAGGGTCATTTGAAGTTTTATCACATTTTGATGTGGGACTCAAGGGTAGCATAGCTGTGAGCGATAGCTTAAGCTGACAAGAGGCTAGAGTACTTTATTGTCACAAAATATCAAGGTTTTATGACGCTCCAATAAAAACTTACAAGCATTTGATTGTTGCAAACTTTGATAGCTATAGGACGCACCGTATAGAAGTTATGGCCATTTGAAGTTAAATCAGTGTTTAATTTGGGACTCAAGGGAAGCATAGCTATGAGCGACAGCTTAAATTGATAAGAGGCACGAGTACTTTATTGTCACGAAATTTCACGGTTTTATGAATGTTGCAAACAAAAGTTAGGGTCATTTGAAGCTTCAGCAGTGTTTGATTTGTGACTCACGGGTAGCATAGCTATAAGCGGTATCTTAAATTGATAAGAGGCACGAGTCCTTTATTGTCACAAAATTTCAAGATTTTATGACGCTCCAGTAAAAAGTTACGAGCATTTGAATGTTGCAAACTATGATAGGTGCAGGACGCACCGTATAGAAGTTAGGGTCATTTGAAATTTTACTAGGTTTAGTTTTGGACCCAAGACTAGCATAGCTGTGAGGGATAGTTTAAATTGACAAGAGGCTCGAGTACTTTATTGTTACAAAATTTTAAGGTCTTATGACGTTCCAATAAAAATTTACAAGCATTTGATTGTTGCAAACTTTGATAGGTATAAGACGCACCATATAGAAGTTAGGGCCATTTGAAGTTTTAGCAGGTTTTATTTGGGACTAAAGGGTAGCATAGCTATGAGCGATAGCTTAAATTGACAAGAGGTTCGAGCATTTTATTGTCACAAAATTTCAAGGTTTTATGACTCTCCAGTAAAAAGTTACAAGCATTTGAATGCTGAAAACTTTGATAAGTGTAGGACGCACCGTATTGAAGTTAGGGTCATTTGAAGTTTTATCACATTTTGATGTGGGACTCAAGGGTAGCATAGCTGTGAGCGATAGCTTAAGCTGACAAGAGGCTAGAGTACTTTATTGTCACAAAATATCAAGGTTTTATGACGCTCCAATAAAACTTACAAGCATTTGATTGTTACAAACTTTGATAGCTATAGGACGCACCGTATAGAAGTTATGGCCATTTGAAGTTAAATCAGTGTTTAATTTGGGACTCAAGGGAAGCATAGCTATGAGCGACAGCTTAAATTGACAAGAGGCTCGAGTACTTTATTGTTAAAAAATTTTAAGGTCTTATGACGCTCCAGTAAAAAGTTACAAGCCTTTGATTGTTGCAAACTTTGATAGGTACAGGACGCACAGTATAGAAGTTATGGCCATTTGAAATTTTATCAGATTTTCATTTGGGACTCAAGGGTAGCATAGCGATGATCGACAGCTTAAATTGAGAAGAGGCACGAGTACTTTATTGTCACGAAATTTCACGGTTTTATGACGCTCCAGAAAAAAGTTACAAGCATTTGATTGTTGCAAACTTTGAAAGGTATTGGACAAGTTAGGGCCATTTGAAGTTTTAGCAGTGTTTGATTTACGACTCAAGGGTAGCGGTAACTTAAATTGATAAGAGGCACGAGTCCTTTATTGTCACAAAAATTTTCAAGATTTTATGACGCTCCAGTAAAAAGTTACAAGCATTTGAATGTTGCAAACTATGATAGGTGCAGGACGCACCGTATAGAAGTTAGGACCATTTGAAGTTTTAGCAGGTTTGATTTTGGACTCAAGGGTAGCATAGTTATGTGTGATAGCTTAAATTGGCAAGAAGCTCGAGTACTTTATTCTCCCAAAATTTCAAGGTTTTATGACTCTCCAGTAAAAAGTTACAAGCATTTGAATGTTGCAAACTATGATAGGTGTAGGAGGCACCGTATTGAAGTTAGGGCCATTTTTAGTTTTATCAGATTTTGATTTGGGACTCAAGGGTAGCATAGCTGTGAGCGATAGCTTAAATTGACAAGAGGCTCGAGTACTTTATTGTTACAAAATTTCAACCTTTTATGAGTTTATGTATAGGACGCACCGTATAGAAGTTATGGCCATTTGAAGTTTTATTAGAGTTTGATTTGGGACTCAAGGTTAGCATAGCTATGAGCGATAGATTAAATTGATAAGAGGCTCGAGTATTTTATTGTCACAATATTTCAAGATTTTAGGACGCTCCAGTATAAAGTTACAAGCATTTGATTGTTGCAAACTTTGATACGTATAAGACGCCCGTATAGAAGTTACGGCCATTTGAAGTTTTATCAGTGTTTGATTTGGGACTCAAGTGTAGCATAGCTATGAGCGATAGCTTAAATTGATAAGAGGCTCGAGTACTTTATTGTCAAAAAAATTTCAAGGTTTTATGACGCACCAGTAAAAAGTTACAAGCATTTGAATGTTGAAAACTCTGATAGGTGTAGGATGCACCTTATAGAAGATAGGGCCATTTGAAGTTTTAGCAGGTTTGATTTGGGACTAAAGGGTAGCATAGCTATGAGCGATACCTTAAATTGACAAAAGGCTCGAGTATTTTATTGTCACAAAATTTCAAGATTTTATGACGCTCCAGTAAAAAGTTAGAAATATTTCATTGTTGCATACTTTGATAGGTATAAGACGCACCGTATAGAAGTGAGGGCCATTAGAAGTTTTGTCAGTGTTTGATTTGGGACTCACGGGTAGCATAGCTATAAGCGGTAACTTAAATTGATAAGAGGCTCGAGTACTTTATTGTCACAAAATTTCAAGGTTTTATGACGCTCCAGTAAAAAGTTACAAGCATTTAAATGTTGCAAGCTATGATAGGTGTAGGACGCACCGTATAGAAGTTAGGGCCATTTGAAGTTTTAGCAGGTTTGATTTTGGACTCAAGGGTAGCATAGCTGTGAGCGATAGCTTAAATTGACAAGAGGCTCGAGTACTTTATTATTACAAATTTCAAGGTTTTATGACGCTCCAGTAAAAAGTTACAAGCATTTGATTGTTGCAAACTTTGATAGGTATAGGACGCACCGTACAGAAGTTAGGGCCATTTGAAGCTTTAGCAGTGTTTGATTTACCACTCAAGGGTAGCATAGCTATAAGCGGTAACTTAAATTGATAAGAGGCCCGAGAATTTTATTGTCACAAAATTTCAAGATTTTAGGACGCTCCAGTATAAAGTTACAAGCATTTGATTGTTGCAAACTTTGATAGGAATAAGACGCACCGTATAGAAGTTAGGGCCATTTGAAGTTTTAGCAGGTTTGATTTGGGACTAAAGGGTAGCATAGCTATGAGCGATGGTTTAAATTGACAAGAGGCTCGAGTATTTTATTGTCACAAAATTTCAAGATTTTTTCACGCTCCAGTAAAAAGTTACAAACATTTCATTGTTGCATACTTTGATAGGTATAAGACGCACCGTATATAAGTTAGGGCCATTAGAAGTTTTATCAGTGTTTGATTTGGGACTCAAGGGTAGCATAGCTATGAGCGATAGCGTAAATTGACAAAAGGCTCGAGTACTTAACTGTCACAAAATTTTTCATTTTTGTCAATGTTTTATGACGCTCCAGTAAAAAGTTACAAGCATTTGATTGTATCAAACTTTGATAGGTATAGGACGCACCGTACAGAAGGTAGGGTCATTTGAAGCTTTAGCAGTGTTTGATTTGGGACTTAAGGGTAGCATAGCTGTGAGCGATACCTTAAATTTACAAGAGGCTCGAGTATATTATTGTCACAAAATTTCAAGGTTTTATGACGCTCCAGAAAAAGTTACAAGCATTTGTTTGTTGCAAACTTTGATATGTATAGGACACACCGTATAGAAGTTATGGCCATTTGAAGTTTTTTCAGTGTTTGATTTGGGACTAAAGGGTATAGGACACACCGTACAGAAGTTAGGTTCACTTGAAGCTTTAGCAGTGTTTAATTTGAAACTCAAGGGTAGCATAGCTATAAGCGGTAACTTAAATTGATAAGAGGCACGAGTACTTTATTGTCACTAAATTTCAAGATTTTATGACGCTCCAGTAAACAGTTACAAGCATTTGAATGTTGCAAACTTTGATAGGTGCAGGACGCACCGTATAGAAGTTACGGCCATTTGAAGTTTTATCAGTGTTTGATTTGGGACTCAATGGTAGCATAGCTATGAGCGATAGCTTAAATTAACAAGAGGCTCGAGTACTTTATTGTCACAAAATTTCAAGGTTTTATGACGTTCTAGTAAGAAGTTACAAGCATTTGAATGTTAAACTTTGATAATTGTAGGACGCACCGTATTGAAATTAGGGCCATTTGAAGTTTTTTCAGTGTTTGATTTGCGACTATAGGGTAGCATAGCTATGACCGACAGCTTAAATTAACAAGAGTCTCGAGTACTTTATTGTCACAAAATTTCAAGGTTTTATGACGCTCCAGTAAAAAGTTACAAGTATTTGAATGGTGAAAACTTTGATATGTGTAACACGCACCGTACAGAAGTTAGGGTCATTTTAAGCTTTAGCAGTTTTTGATTTGGGACTCTAGGGTAGCATAGCTATGAGCGGTAATTTAAATTGATAAGAGGCACGAGTACTTTATTGTCACAAAATTTCAAGATTTTATGACGCTCCAGTAAATAGTTACAAGCATTTAAATGTTGCAAAGTTTGATAGGTGTAGGACGCACCGTATATAAGTTAGGGCCTTTGAAGTTTTAGCAGGTTTGATTTGGGACTCAAGGCTATCATAGCTATGAGCGATAGCTTAAATTGACAAGAGGCTCGAGTACTTTATTGTTACAAAATTTCAAAGTTTTATGATGCTCCAGTAAAAAGTTACAAGAATTTGAATGTTGCAAACTTTGATAGGTGTAGGACGCACCGTACAGAACTTAAGGCCATTTGAACGTTTAGCAGGGTTTGATTTGGGACTCAAGGGTAGCATAGCTATGAGCGATAGCTTAAATTGATGAGGCTCGAGTACTTTATTGTCACAAAATTTCAAGATTTTATGACGTTCCAGTAAAAAGTTACAAGCATTTCATTGTTGCAAACTTTGATAGGTATAAGACGCACCGTATAGAAGTTAGGGCCATTTGATGTTTTATAAGTGTTTGATTTGGGACTCAAGGGTAACATAGCTGTAAGCGATAGCTTAAATTGACAAGAGGCTCGTGTACTTTATTGTCACAAATTTTTTTCCTTTTTGTCAATGTTTTATGACGCTCCAGTTAAAAGTTACAAGCATTTGATTGTATCAAACTTTGATAGGTATAGGACGCACCGTACAGAAGTTAGGGTCATTTGAAGCTTTAGCAGTGTTTGATTTGGGACTCAAGGGTAGCATAGCTATGAGCGACAGCTTAAATTGATAAGAGGCACGAGTACTTTATTGTCACGAATTTTCACGGTTTTATGACGCTCCAGTAAAAAGTTACAAGCATTTAATTGTAGCAAAATTTGATAGATATAAGACGCACCTTATAGAAGTTACGGCCATTTGAAGTTTTATCAGTGTTTCATTTGGGATCAAGGGTAGCAGAGCTATGAACGATAGCTTAAATTGACAAGAGGTTCGAGTACTTTCTTCTCACAAAATTTCAATGTTTTATGACGCTCCAGTAAAAAGTTACAAGCATTTGAATGTTGCAAACTTTGATAGGTGTAGGACGCACCATATTGAAGTTAGGGCCATTTTTAGTTTTATCAGATGTTGATTTGGGACTCAAGGATAGCATAGCTGTGAGCGATAGCTTAAATTGACAAGAGGCTCGAGTACTTTATTGTTAAAAAATTTCAAGGTTTTATGACGCTCCAGGAAAAAGTTACAAGCATTTGATTGTTGCAAACTTTGATAGGTATAGGACGCACCGTATAGACGTTATGGCCATTTGAAGTTTTATCAGTGGTTGATTTGGGACTCAAGGGTAGCATAGCTATGAGCGACAGCTTAAATTGAAAAGAGGCACGAGTACTTTATTGTTACAAATGACGTTCCAGTAAAAAGTTACAAGCATTTGATTGTTGCAAACTTTGATAGGTATTGGACGCACCGAAGAAGTTAGGGCCATTTGAAGTTTTAGCAGTTTTTGATTTACGACTCAAGGGTAGAATAGCTATAAGCGGAAACTTAAATTGATATGAGTCACGAGTCCTTTATTGTTACAAAATTTCAAGATTTTATAACGCTCCAGTCAAAAGTTACAAGCATTTGAATGTTGCAAACTATGATAGGTGTATGTCGCACCGTATAGAAGTTAGCTCCAGTAAAAAGTTACAAGCATTTCATTGTTGCAAACTTTGATAGGTTTGATAGGATAGACGCACCGTATAGAAGTTACGGCCATTTGAAGTTTTATCAGTGTTTGATTTGGGACTCAAAGGTAGCATAGCTATGAGCGATAGCTTAAATTGATAAGAGGCTCGAGTACTTTATTGTCACAATTTTTTTTATTTTTGTCAAGGTTTTATGCCGCTCCAGTTAAAAGTTACAAGCATTTGATTGTATGAAACTTTGATAGGTATAGGACGCACCGTACAGAAGTTAGGGTCATTTGAAGCTTTAGCAGTATTTGATTTGGGACTCAAGGGTAGCAAAGCTATGAGCGGTGACTTAAATTGATAAGAGGCACGATTACTTTATTGTCACAAAATTTCAAGATTGTATGACGCTATAGAAAAAAGTTACAAGCATATTGATTGTATAAAACTTTGATAGGTATAAGACGCACTGTATATAAGTTAGGGCCATTTGAAGTTTTATCAGTGTTTGATTTGGGACTCAAGGGTAGCATAGCTATGAGCGATAGCTTAAATTGCCAAGAGGCTCGAGTACTTAATTGTAACAAAATTTTTTCATTTTTGTCAAGGTTTTATGACGCTCCAGTAAAAAGTTACAAGCATTTGATTGTTGCAAACTTTGTTAGGTATTGGACGCACCGTACAGAAGTTAAGGCCATTTGGAGTTTTAGCAGTGTTTGATTTACGACTCAAGGGTAGCACAGCTATAAGCGGTAACTTAAATTGATAAGAGGCACGAGTCCTTTATTGTCACAAAATTTCAAGATTTTATGACGCTCCAGTAAAAAGTAACAACCATTTGAATGTTGCAAACTATGATAGGTATAGGACGCACCGAATTGAAGGTAGGGCCATTTTTAGTTTTATCAGATTTTGATTTGGGACTCAAGGGCTGTGAGCGATAACTTAAATTGACAAGAGGCTCGAGTACTTTATTGTTACAAAATTTCAAGGTTTAAATAACTAAATACCGTATAGAAGTTATGGCCGTTTGAAATTTCACGGTTTTATGACGCTCCAGTAAATTGTTACAAGCATTTGATTGTTGCAAACTTTGAAAAGTATTGGAACCACCGTACAGAAGTATGACGTTTTACCACTGTTTGATTTAGGACTCAAGGGTATCATAGCTATGAGCGATAGCTTAAATTGATAAGAGGCTCGAGTATTTTATTGTCACAAAATTTCAAGATTTTATGACGCTCCAGTAAAAAGTTCCAAGCATTTGATTGTTGCAAACTTTCATAGGTATAGGACGCACCGTATAGACGTTATGGCCATTTGAAGTTTTATCAGTGTTTGATTTGGGACTCAAGGGTAGCATAGCAATGAGCGACAGCCTTAATTGATAAGAGGAACGAGTACTTTATTGTTAAAAAATTGCAAGGGTTTATGACGCTCCAGTAAAAAGTTACAAGCATTTGATTGTTGCAAACTTTGATAGGTATAGGACGCACCGTATAGAAGTTAGGGCCATTTGAAGTTTTAGCAGTTTTGATTTTTGACTCAAGGATAGCATAGCTATGTGTGATAGCTAAATTGGCAAGAGGCTTGAGTACTTTATTGCTAGAAAATTTCAAGGTTTTATTACGCTCCACTAAAAATTTACAAGCATTTGCTTGTTGGACGCACCGCACAGAAGTTAGGGCCATTTGAAGTTTTAGCAGTTTTTGATTTACGACCCAAGGGTAGCACAGCTATAAGCGGTAACTTAAATTGATATGAGGCACGAGTCATTTATTGTCACAAAATTTCAAGATTTTATGACGCTCCAGTAAAAAGTTACAAGCATTTGAATGTTGCAAACTATGATAGGTGTAGGACGCACCGTATAGAAGTTAGGGCCATTTGAAGTTTTAGCAGGTTTGCTTTTGGACTCAAGGATAGGATAGCTATGTGTGATAGCTTAAATTGGCAAGAGGCTCGAGTGCTTCATTCTCACAAAATTTCAAGGTTTTATGACGCTCCAGTAAAAAGTTACAAGCATTTGAATGTTGCAAACTTTGATAGGTGTAGGACGCACCGTACAGAAGTTAGGGTCATTTGAAGTTTTATCAGTGTTTTGATTTGGGACTCAAGGGTAGTATAGCTTAAATTGATAAGAGGCTCTAGTACTTTATTGTCACAAAATTTCAAGGTTTTATGACGCTCCAGTAAAAAGTTACAAGCATTTGAATGTTGAAGACTTTGATAGGTGTAGGACGCACCGTATAGAAGTTAGGGCCATTTGAAGGTTTAGCAGGGTTTTATTTGGGACTCAAGGGTAGCATAGCTACGAGCGATAGCTTAAATTGCCAAGAGGCTCGAGTACTTTATTGTTATAAACTTTTTTTTATTTTTGTCTAGGTTTTATGACGCTCCAGTAAAAACTTACAAGCATTTGATTGTATCAAACTTTGATAGGTATAGGACGCACCGTACAGAAGTTAGGGTCATTTGAAGCTTTAGCAGTGCTTGATTTGGGACTCAAGGGTAGCAAAGCTATGAGCGGTGACTTAAATTGATAAGAGGCACGAGTACTTTATTGTCACAAAATTTCAAGATTTTATGACGCTACAGTAAAAAGTTACAAGCATATTGATTGTATAAAACTTTGATAGGTATAAGACGCACTGTATATAAGTTACGGCCATTTGAAGTTTTATCAGTATTTGATTTGGGACTCAAGGGTAGCATAGCTATGAGCGATAGCTTAAATTGATAAGAGGCTCGAGTATTTTATTGTCACAAAATTTCAATGTTTTATGACGCTCCAGTAAAAAGTTACAAGCATTTGAATGTTGCAATCTTTGATAGGTGTAGGACGCACCGTACATAAGTTAGGGCCATTTGAAGGTTTAGCAGGGTTTGATTTGAGACTCTAGGGTAGCATATCTATGAGCGATAGCTTAAATTGATAAGCGGCTCGAGTACTTTATTGTTACAAAATTTCAAGATTTTATGACGCTCCAGTAAAAAGTTACAAGCATTTCATTCTTGCAAACTTTGATAGGTATAAGACGCACTGTATATAAGTTAGGGCCATTTGAAGTTTTATCAGTGTTTGATTTGGGACTCAAGGGTAGCATAGCTGTGAGCGATAGCTTAAATTGACAAGAGGCTCGAGTACTTAATTGTAACAAAATGTTTTAATTTTTGTCAAGGTTTTATGACGCTCCAGTAAAAAGTTACAAGCATTTGATTGTTGCACACTTTGTTAGGTATTGGACGCACCGTACAGAAGTTAAGGCCATTTGGAGTTTTAGCAGTGTTTGATTTAGGACTCAAGGGTAGCATAGCTATGAGCGATAGCTTAAATTGATAAGAGGCTCGAGTATTTTATTGTCACAAAATTTCCAGATTTTATGACGCTCCAGTAAAAAGTTCCAAGCATTTGATTGTTGCAAACTTTGATAGGTATAAGACGCACTGTATAGAAGTCAGGGCCATTTGCAGTTTTATCAGTGTTTGATTTCGGACTCAAGGGTAGCATAGCTGTGAGCGATAGCTTAAAATGACAAGAGGCTCGAGTATTTTATTGTCACAAAATTTCAAGATTTTATGACGCTCCAGTAAAAAGTTACAAGCATTTGAATGTTGCAATCTTTGATAGGTGTAGGACGCACCGTACATAAGTTCAGGCCATTTGAAGGTTTAGCAGGGTTTGATTTGGGACTCAAGGGTAGCATAGCTATGAGCGATAGCTTAAATTGATAAGAGGCTCGAGTACTTTATTGTCACAAAATTTCAAGATTTTATGACGCTCCAGTAAAAAGTTACAAGCATTTCATTGTTGCAAAGTTTGATGGGTGTAGGACGCACCGTATAGAAGTTAGGGCCATTTGAAGGTTTAGCAGGGTTTGATTTGGGACTAAAGGGTAGCATAGCTATGATCGATAGCTTAAATTGACAAGAGGCTCGAATATTTTATTGTCACAAAATTTCAAGGTTTTATGACGCTCCAGTAAAAAATTACAAGCATTTGAATGTTGAAAACTTTGATAGGTGTATGACGCACCGTATCGAAGTTAGGGCCATTGGAAGTTATAGCAGGTTTGATTTGGGACTAAAGAGTAGCATAGCTATGAGCGATAGTGTAAATTGACAAGAGGCTCGAGTATTTTATAGTCATAAAATTTCAAGATTTTATGATGCTCCAGTAAAAAGTTACAAGCATTTGAATGTTGCAATCTTTGATAGGTGTAGGACGCACCGTACATAAGTTCGGGCCATTTGAAGGTTTAGCAGGGTTTGATTTGGGACTCAAGGGTAGCATAGCTATGAGCGATAGCTTAAATTGATAAGAGGCTCGAGTACTTTATTGTCACAAAATTTCAAGATTTTATGACGCTCCAGTAAAAAGTTACAAGCATTTCATTGTTGCAAAGTTTGATGGGTGTAGGACGCACCGTATAGAAGTTAGGGCCATTTGAAGGTTTAGCAGGGTTTGATTTGGGCTTCAAGGGTAGCATATCTATGAGCGATAGCTTAAATTGATAAGAGACTCGAGTACTTTATTGTTACAAAATTTCAAGATTTTATGACGCTCCAGTAAACAGTTAAATGCATTTGAATTTTGCAATCTTCGATAGGTGTAGGACGCACCGTATAGAAGTTAGGGCCATTTGAAGGTTTAGCATGGATTGATTTCGGACTAAAGGGTAGCATAGCTATGAGCAATAGTTTAAATTGACAAGAGGCTCGAGTATTTTATTGTCACAAAATTTCAAGGTTTTATGACGCTCCAGTAAAAAATTACAAGCATTTGAATGTTGAAAACTTTGATAGGTGTATGACGCACCGTATCGAAGTTAGGGCCATTTGATGTTTTATCAGTGTTTGATTTGGGACTCAAGGGTAGCATAGCTGTGAGCGATAGCTTAAAATGACAAGAGGCTTGAGTACTTTATTGTCACAAAATTTTTTCATTTTTGTCAAGGTTTTATGACGCTCCAGTAAAAAGTTACAAGCATTTGATTGTATCAAACTTTGATAGCTATAGGACGCACCGTACAGAAGTTAGGGTCATTTGAAGCTTTAGCAGTGCTTGATTTGCGACTCAAGGGTAGCAAAGCTATGAGCGGTGACTTAAATTGATAAGAGGCCCGAGTACGTTATTGTCACAAAATTTCAAGATTTTATGACGCTACAGTAAAAAGTTACAAGCATATTGATTGTATAAAACTTTGATAGGTATAAGACGCACTGTATATAAGTTAGGGCCATTTGAAGTTTTATCAGTGTTTGATTTGGGACTCAAGGGTAGCATAGCTGTGAGCGATAGCTTAAATTGACAAGAGGCTCGAGTACTTAATTGTAACAAAATTTTTTAATTTTTGTCAAGGTTTTATGACGCTCCAGTAAAAAGTTACAAGCATTTGATTGTTGCACACTTTGTTAGGTATTGGACGCACCGTACAGAAGTTAAGGCCATTTTGAGTTTTAGCAGTGTTTGATTTAGGACTCAAGGGTAGCATAGCTATGAGCGATAGCTTAAATTGATAAGAGGCTCGAGTATTTTATTGTCACAAAATTTCCAGATTTTATGACGCTCCAGTAAAAAGTTCCAAGCATTTGATTGTTGCAAACTTTGATAGGTATAAGACGCACTGTATAGAAGTCAGGGCCATTTGCAGTTTTATCAGTGTTTAATTTCGGACTCAAGGGTAGCATAGCTGTGAGCGATAGCTTAAAATGACAAGAGGCTCGAGTATTTTATTGTCACAAAATTTCAAGATTTTATGACGCTCCAGTAAAAAGTTACAAGCATTTGAATGTTGCAATCTTTGATAGGTGTAGGACGCACCGTACATAAGTTCGGGCCATTTGAAGGTTTAGCAGGGTTTGATTTGGGACTCAAGGGTAGCATAGCTATGAGCGATAGCTTAAATTGATAAGAGGCTCGAGTATTTTATTGTCACAAAATTTCAAGGTTTTATGACGCTCCAGTAAAAAATTACAAGCATTTGAATGTTGGAAATTTGATAGGTGTAGGACGCACCGTATTGAAGTTAGGGCCATTGGAAGTTTTAGCAGGTTTGATTTGGGACTAAAGGGTAGCATAGCTATGAGCAATAGTTTAAATTGACAAAAGGCTCGAGTATTTTATAGTCATAAAATTTCAAGATTTTATGACGCTTCAGTAAAAAGTTTCATGCATTTGAATGTTGCAATCTTCGATAGGTTTAGGACGCACCGTATAAAAGTTAGGGCCATTTGAAGGTTTAGCAGGGTTTGATTTGGGATTCAAGGGTAGCATACCTATGAGCGATAGCTTAAATTGATAAGAGGCTCGAGTACTTTATTGTTACAAAATTTCAAGATTTTATGACGCTCCAGTAAAAAGTTACAAGCATTTAATTGTTGCAAACTTTGATAGGTATAAGACGCACTGTATAGAAGTTAGGGCCATTTGAAGTTTTATCAGTGTTTGATTTGGGACTCAAGGGTAGCATAGCTGTGAGCGATAGCTTAAATTGCCAAGAGGCTCGAGTACTTAATTGTAACAAAATTTTTCATTTTTGTCAAGGTTTTATGACGCTCCAGTAAAAAGTTACAAGCATTTGATTGTTGCAAACTTTGTTAGGTATTGGACGCACCGTACAGAAGTTAAGGCCATTTGGAGTTTTAGCAGTGTTTGATTTACGATTCAAGGGTAGCACAGCTATAAGCGGTAACTTAAATTGATAAGAGGCACGAGTCCTTTATTGTCACCAAATTTCAAGATTTTATGACGCTGCAGTAAAAAGTAAGAAGCATTTGAATGTTGCAAACTATGATAGGTATAGGACGCACCGAATTGAAGGTAGGGCCATTTTTAGTTTTATCAGATTTTGATTTGGGACTCAAGGGCTGTGAGCGATAACTTAAATTGACAAGAGGCTCGAGTACTTTATTGTTACAAAATTTCAAGGTTTAAATAACTAAATACCGTATAGAAGTTATGGCCGTTGGAAATTTCACGGTTTTATGACGCTCCAGTAAAATGTTACAAGCATTTGATTGTTGCAAACTTTGAAAAGTATTGGAACCACCGTACAGAAGTATGACGTTTTACCACTGTTTGATTTAGGACTCAAGGGTATCATAGCTATGAGCGATAGCTTAAATTGATAAGAGGCTCGAGTATTTTATTGTCACAAAATTTCAAGATTTTATGACGCTCCAGTAAAAAGTTCCAAGCATTTGATTGTTGCAAACTTTGATAGGTATAGGACGCACCGTATAGACGTTATGGCCATTTGAAGTTTTATCAGTGTTTGATTTGGGACTTAAGGGTAGCATAGCAATGAGCGACAGCTTAAATTGATAAGAGGCACGAGTACTTTATTGTTAAAAAATTGCAAGGGTTTATGACGCTCCAGTAAAAAGTTACAAGCATTTGATTGTTGCAAACTTTGATAGGTATAGGACGCACCGTATAGAAGTTAGGGCCATTTGAAGTTTTAGCAGTTTTGATTTTTAACTCAAGGATAGCATAGCTATGTGTGATAGCTAAATTGGCAAGAGGCTTGAGTACTTTATTGCTACAAAATTTCAAGGTTTTATTACGCTCCACTAAAAATTTACAAGCATTTGCTTGTTGGACGCACCGTACAGAAGTTAGGGCCATTTGAAGTTTTAGCAGTTTTTGATTTCCGACTCAAGGGTAGCATAGCTATAAGCGGTAACTTAAATTGATATGAGGCACGAGTCATTTATTGTCACAAAATTTCAAGATTTTATGACGCTCCAGTAAAAAGTTACAAGCATTTGAATGTTGCAAACTATGATAGGTGTAGGACGCACCGTATAGAAGTTAGGGCCATTTGAAGTTTTAGCAGGTTTGCTTTTGGACTCAAGGATAGGATAGCTATGTGTGATAGCTTAAATTGGCAAGAGGCTCGAGTACTTCATTCTCACAAAATTTCAAGGTTTTATGACGCTCCAGTAAAAAGTTACAAGCATTTAAATGTTGCAAACTTTGATAGGTGTAGGACGCACCGTACAGAAGTTAGGGTCATTTGAAGTTTTATCAGTGTTTTGATTTGGGACTCAAGGGTATTATAGCTTAAATTGATAAGAGGCTCTAGTACTTTATTGTCACAAAATTTCAAGATTTTATGACGCTCCAGTAAAAAGTTACAAGCATTTGAATGTTGAAGACTTTGATAGGTGTAGGACGCACCGTATAGAAGTTAGGGCCATTTGAAGGTTTAGCAGGGTTTTATTTGGGACTCAAGGGTAGCATAGCTACGAGCGATAGCTTAAATTGCCAAGAGGCTCGAGTACTTTATTGTTACAAACTTTTTTTTATTTTTGTCAAGGTTTTATGACGCTCCAGTAAAAACTTACAAGCATTTGATTGTATCAAACTTTGATAGGACGCACCGTACAGAAGTTAGGGTCATTTGAAGCTTTAGCAGTGCTTGATTTGGGACTCAAGGGTAGCAAAGCTATGAGCGGTGACTTAAATTGATAAGAGGCACGAGTACTTTATTGTCACAAAATTTCAAGATTTTATGACGCTACAGTAAAAAGTTACAAGCATATTGATTGTATAAAACTTTGATAGGTATAAGACGCACTGTATATAAGTTACGGCCATTTGAAGTTTTATCAGTATTTGATTTGGGACTCAAGGGTAGCATAGCTATGAGCGATAGCTTAAATTGATAAGAGGCTCGAGTATTTTATTGTCACAAAATTTCAATGTTTTATGACGCTCCAGTAAAAAGTTACAAGCATTTGAATGTTGCAATCTTTGATAGGTGTAGGACGCACCGTATAGAAGTTAGGGCCATTTGAAGGTTTAGCAGGGTTTGATTTGGGACTAAAGGGTAGCATAGCTATGATCGATAGCTTAAATTGACAAGAGGCTCGAGTATTTTATTGTCACAAAATTTCAAGGTTTTATGACGCTCCAGTAAAAAATTACAAGCATTTGAATGTTGAAAACTTTGATAGGTGTATGACGCACCGTATCGAAGTTAGGGCCATTGGAAGTTATAGCAGGTTTGATTTGGGACTAAAGGGTAGCATAGCTATGAGCGATAGTTTAAATTGACAAGAGGCTCGAGTATTTTATAGTCATAAAATTTCAAGATTTTATGATGCTCCAGTAAAAAGTTACATGCATTTGAATGTTGCAATTTTCGATAGGTGTAGGACGCATCGTATAGAAGTTAGGGCCATTTGAAGGTTTAGCAGGGTTTGATTTGGGATTCAAGGGTAGCATATCTATGAGCGATAGCTTAAATTGATAAGAGGCTCGAGTACTTTATTGTTACACAATTTCAAGATTTTATGACGCTCCAGTAAACAGTTAAATGCATTTGAATTTTGCAATCTTCGATAGGTGTAGGACGCACCGTATAGAAGTTAGGGCCATTTGAAGGTTTAGCATGGATTGATTTCGGACTAAAGGGTAGCATAGCTATGAGCAATAGTTTAAATTGACAAGAGGCTCGAGTATTTTATTGTCACAAAATTTCAAGGTTTTATGACGCTCCAGTAAAAAATTACAAGCATTTGAATGTTGAAAACTTTGATAGGTGTATGACGCACCGTATCGAAGTTAGGGCCATTTGAAGTTTTATCAGTGTTTGATTTGGGACTCAAGGGTAGCATAGCTGTGAGCGATAGCTTAAAATGACAAGAGGCTTGAGTATTTTATTGTCACAAAATTTTTTCATTTTTGTCAAGGTTTTATGACGCTCCAGTAAAAAGTTACAAGCATTTGATTGTATCAAACTTTGATAGCTATAGGACGCACCGTACAGAAGTTAGTGTCATTTGAAGCTTTAGCAGTGCTTGATTTCCGACTCAAGGGTAGCAAAGCTATGAGCGGTGACTTAAATTGATAAGAGGCCCGAGTACTTTATTGTCACAAAATTTCAAGATTTTATGACGCTACAGTAAAAAGTTACAAGCATATTGATTGTATAAAACTTTGATAGGTATAAGACGCACTGTATATAAGTTAGGGCCATTTGAAGTTTTATCAGTGTTTGATTTGGGACTCAAGGGTAGCATAGCTGTGAGCGATAGCTTAAATTGACAAGAGGCTCGAGTACTTAATTGTAACAAAATTTTTTAATTTTTGTCAAGGTTTTATGACGCTCCAGTAAAAAGTTACAAGCATTTGATTGTTGCACACTTTGTTAGGTATTGGACGCACCGTACAGAAGTTAAGGCCATTTGGAGTTTTAGCAGTGTTTGATTTAGGACTCAAGGGTAGCATAGCTATGAGCGATAGCTTAAATTGACAAGAGGCTCGAGTATTTTATTGTCATAAAATTTCAAGATTTTATGACGCTCCAGTAAAAAGTTACAAGCATTTGAATGTTGCAATCTTTGATAGGTGTAGGACGCACCGTACATAAGTTCAGGCCATTTGAAGGTTTAGCAGGGTTTGATTTGGGACTCAAGGGTAGTATAGCTATGAGCGATAGCTTAAATTGATAAGAGGCTCGAGTACTTTATTGTCACAAAATTTCAAGATTTTATGACGCTCCAGTAAAAAGTTACAAGCATTTCATTGTTGCAAAGTTTGATGGGTATAAGACGCACTGTATAGAAGTCAGGGCCATTTGCAGTTTTATCAGTGTTTGATTTGGGACTCAAGGGTAGCATAGCTGTGAGCGATAGCTTAAAATGACAAGAGGCTCGAGTATTTTATTGTCACAAAATTTCAAGATTTTATGACGCTCCAGTAAAAAGTTACAAGCATTTGAATGTTGCAATCTTTGATAGGTGTAGGACGCACCGTACATAAGTTAGGGCCATTTGAAGGTTTAGCAGGGTTTGATTTGGGACTCAAGGGTAGCATAGCTATGAGCGATAGCTTAAATTGACAAGAGGCTCGAGTATTTTATTGTCATAAAATTTCAAGATTTTATGACGCTCCAGTAAAAAGTTACAAGCATTTGAATGTTGCAATCTTTGATAGGTGTAGGACGCACCGTACATAAGTTCAGGCCATTTGAAGGTTTAGCAGGGTTTGATTTGGGACTCAAGGGTAGTATAGCTATGAGCGATAGCTTAAATTGATAAGAGGCTCGAGTACTTTATTGTCACAAAATTTCAAGATTTTATGACGCTCCAGTAAAAAGTTACAAGCATTTCATTGTTGCAAAGTTTGATGGGTATAAGACGCACTGTATAGAAGTCAGGGCCATTTGCAGTTTTATCAGTGTTTGATTTGGGACTCAAGGGTAGCATAGCTGTGAGCGATAGCTTAAAATGACAAGAGGCTCGAGTATTTTATTGTCACAAAATTTCAAGATTTTATGACGCTCCAGTAAAAAGTTACAAGCATTTGAATGTTGCAATCTTTGATAGGTGTAGGACGCACCGTACATAAGTTAGGACCATTTGAAGGTTTAGCAGGGTTTGATTTGGGACTCAAGGGTAGCATAGCTATGAGCGATAGCTTAAATTGACAAGAGGCTCGAGTGTTTTATTGTCATAAAATTTCAAGATTTTATGACGCTCCAGTAAAAAGTTACATGCATTTGAATGTTGCAATCTTCGATAGGTGTAGGAGGCACCGTATAGAAGTTAGGGCCATTTGAAGGTTTAGCAGGGTTTGATTTGGGACTAAAGGGTAGCATAGCTATGATCGATAGCTTAAATTGACAAGAGGCTCGAGTATTTTATTGTCACAAAATTTCAAGGTTTTATGACGCTCCAGTAAAAAATTACAAGCATTTGAATGTTGAAAACTTTGATAGGTGTATGACGCACCGTATCGAAGTTAGGGCCATTGGAAGTTATAGCAGGTTTGATTTGGGACTAAAGGGTAGCATAGCTATGAGCGATAGTTTAAATTGACAAGAGGCTCGAGTATTTTATAGTCATAAAATTTCAAGATTTTATGATGCTCCAGTAAAAAGTTACATGCATTTGAATGTTGCAATTTTCGATAGGTGTAGGACGCATCGTATAGAAGTTAGGGCCATTTGAAGGTTTAGCAGGGTTTGATTTGGGATTCAAGGGTAGCATATCTATGAGCGATAGCTTAAATTGATAAGAGGCTCGAGTACTTTATTGTTACACAATTTCAAGATTTTATGACGCTCCAGTAAACAGTTAAATGCATTTGAATTTTGCAATATTCGATAGGTGTAGGACGCACCGTATAGAAGTTAGGGCCATTTGAAGGTTTAGCATGGATTGATTTCGGACTAAAGGGTAGCATAGCTATGAGCAATAGTTTAAATTGACAAGAGGCTCGAGTATTTTATTGTCACAAAATTTCAAGGTTTTATGACGCTCCAGTAAAAAATTACAAGCATTTGAATGTTGAAAACTTTGATAGGTGTATGACGCACCGTATCGAAGTTAGGGCCATTTGAAGTTTTATCAGTGTTTGATTTGGGACTCAAGGGTAGCATAGCTGTGAGCGATAGCTTAAAATGACAAGAGGCTTGAGTACTTTATTGTCACAAAATTTTTTCATTTTTGTCAAGGTTTTATGACGCTCCAGTAAAAAGTTACAAGCATTTGATTGTATCAAACTTTGATAGCTATAGGACGCACCGTACAGAAGTTAGGGTCATTTGAAGCTTTAGCAGTGCTTGATTTCCGACTCAAGGGTAGCAAAGCTATGAGCGGTGACTTAAATTGATAAGAGGCCCGAGTACTTTATTGTCACAAAATTTCAAGATTTTATGACGCTACAGTAAAAAGTTACAAGCATATTGATTGTATAAAACTTTGATAGGTATAAGACGCACTGTATATAAGTTAGGGCCATTTGAAGTTTTATCAGTGTTTGATTTGGGACTCTAGGGTAGCATAGCTGTGAGCGATAGCTTAAATTGACAAGAGGCTCGAGTACTTAATTGTAACAAAATTTTTTAATTTTTGTCAAGGTTTTATGACGCTCCAGTAAAAAGTTACAAGCATTTGATTGTTGCACACTTTGTTAGGTATTGGACGCACCGTACAGAAGTTAAGGCCATTTGGAGTTTTAGCAGTGTTTGATTTAGGACTCAAGGGTAGCATAGCTATGAGCGATAGCTTAAATTGATAAGAGGCTCGAGTATTTTATTGTCACAAAATTTCCAGATTTTATGACGCTCCAGTAAAAAGTTCCAAGCATTTGATTGTTGCAAACTTTGATAGGTATAAGACGCACTGTATAGAAGTCAGGGCCATTTGCAGTTTTATCAGTGTTTAATTTCGGACTCAAGGGTAGCATAGCTGTGAGCGATAGCTTAAAATGACAAGAGGCTCGAGTATTTTATTGTCACAAAATTTCAAGATTTTATGACGCTCCAGTAAAAAGTTACAAGCATTTGAATGTTGCAATCTTTGATAGGTGTAGGACGCACCGTACATAAGTTCGGGCCATTTGAAGGTTTAGCAGGGTTTGATTTGGGACTCAAGGGTAGCATAGCTATGAGCGATAGCTTAAATTGATAAGAGGCTCGAGTACTTTATTGTTACAAAATTTCAAGATTTTATGACGCTCCAGTAAAAAGTTACAAGCATTTCATTCTTGCAAACTTTGATAGGTATAAGACGCACTGTATATAAGTTAGGGCCATTTGAAGTTTTATCAGTGTTTGATTTGGGACTCAAGGGTAGCATAGCTGTGAGCGATAGCTTAAATTGACAAGAGGCTCGAGTACTTAATTGTAACAAAATTTTTTAATTTTTGTCAAGGTTTTATGACGCTCCAGTAAAAAGTTACAAGCATTTGATTGTTGCACACTTTGTTAGGTATTGGACGCACCGTACAGAAGTTAAGGCCATTTGGAGTTTTAGCAGTGTTTGATTTAGGACTCAAGGGTAGCATAGCTATGAGCGATAGCTTAAATTGATAAGAGGCTCGAGTACTTTATTGTTACAAAATTTCAAGATTTTATGACGCTCCAGTAAAAAGTTACAAGCATTTCATTCTTGCAAACTTTGATAGGTATAAGACGCACTGTATATAAGTTAGGGCCATTTGAAGTTTTATCAGTGTTTGATTTGGGACTCAAGGGTAGCATAGCTGTGAGCGATAGCTTAAATTGACAAGAGGCTCGAGTACTTAATTGTAACAAAATTTTTTAATTTTTGTCAAGGTTTTATGACGCTCCAGTAAAAAGTTACAAGCATTTGATTGTTGCACACTTTGTTAGGTATTGGACGCACCGTACAGAAGTTAAGGCCATTTGGAGTTTTAGCAGTGTTTGATTTAGGACTCAAGGGTAGCATAGCTATGAGCGATAGCTTAAAATGACAAGAGGCTCGAGTATTTTATTGTCACAAAATTTCAAGATTTTATGACGCTCCAGTAAAAAGTTACAAGCATTTGAATGTTGCAATCTTTGATAGGTGTAGGACGCACCGTACATAAGTTCAGGCCATTTGAAGGTTTAGCAGGGTTTGATTTTGGACTCAAGGGTAGCATAGCTATGAGCGATAGCTTAAATTGATAAGAGGCTCGAGTACTTTATTGTCACAAAATTTCAAGATTTTATGACGCTCCAGTAAAAACTTACAAGCATTTCATTGTTGCAAAGTTTGATGGGTATAAGACGCACTGTATAGAAGTCAGGGCCATTTGCAGTTTTATCAGTGTTTGATTTGGGACTCAAGGGTAGCATAGCTGTGAGCGATAGCTTAAAATGACAAGAGGCTCGAGTATTTTATTGTCACAAAATTTCAAGATTTTATGACGCTCCAGTAAAAAGTTACAAGCATTTGAATGTTGCAATCTTTGATAGGTGTAGGACGCACCGTACATAAGTTAGGGCCATTTGAAGGTTTAGTAGGGTTTGATTTGGGACTCAAGGGTAGCATAGCTATGAGCGATAGCTTAAATTGACAAGAGGCTCGAGTATTTTATTGTCATAAAATTTCAAGATTTTATGACGCTCCAGTAAAAAGTTACAAGCATTTGAATGTTGCAATCTTTGATAGGTGTAGGACGCACCGTACATAAGTTCAGGCCATTTGAAGGTTTAGCAGGGTTTGATTTGGGACTCAAGGGTAGTATAGCTATGAACGATAGCTTAAATTGATAAGAGGCTCGAGTACTTTATTGTCACAAAATTTCAAGATTTTATGACGCTCCAGTAAAAAGTTACAAGCATTTCATTGTTGCAAAGTTTGATGGGTATAAGACGCACTGTATAGAAGTCAGGGCCATTTGCAGTTTTATCAGTGTTTGATTTGGGACTCAAGGGTAGCATAGCTGTGAGCGATAGCTTAAAATGACAAGAGGCTCGAGTATTTTATTGTCACAAAATTTCAAGATTTTATGACGCTCCAGTAAAAAGTTACAAGCATTTGAATGTTGCAATCTTTGATAGGTGTAGGACGCACCGTACATAAGTTAGGGCCATTTGAAGGTTTAGCAGGGTTTGATTTGGGACTCAAGGGTAGCATAGCTATGAGCGATAGCTTAAATTGACAAGAGGCTCGAGTATTTTATTGTCATAAAATTTCAAGATTTTATGACGCTCCAGTAAAAAGTTACATGCATTTGAATGTTGCAATCTTCGATAGGTGTAGGAGGCACCGTATAGAAGTTAGGGCCATTTGAAGGTTTAGCAGGGTTTGATTTGGGACTAAAGGGTAGCATAGCTATGATCGATAGCTTAAATTGACAAGAGGCTCGAGTATTTTATTGTCACAAAATTTCAAGGTTTTATGACGCTCCAGTAAAAAATTACAAGCATTTGAATGTTGAAAACTTTGATAGGTGTATGACGCACCGTATCGAAGTTAGGGCCATTGGAAGTTATAGCAGGTTTGATTTGGGACTAAAGGGTAGCATAGCTATGAGCGATAGTTTAAATTGACAAGCGGCTCGAGTATTTTATAGTCATAAAATTTCAAGATTTTATGATGCTCCAGTAAAAAGTTACATGCATTTGAATGTTGCAATTTTCGATAGGTGTAGAACGCATCGTATAGAAGTTAGGGCCATTTGAAGGTTTAGCAGGGTTTGATTTGGGATTCAAGGGTAGCATATCTATGAGCGATAGCTTAAATTGATAAGAGGCTCGAGTACTTTATTGTTACACAATTTCAAGATTTTATGACGCTCCAGTAAACAGTTAAATGCATTTGAATTTTGCAATCTTCGATAGGTGTAGGACGCACCGTATAGAAGTTAGGGCAATTTGAAGGTTTAGCATGGATTGATTTCGGACTAAAGGGTAGCATAGCTATGAGCAATAGTTTAAATTGACAAGAGGCTCGAGTATTTTATTGTCACAAAATTTCAAGGTTTTATGACGCTCCAGTAAAAAATTACAAGCATTTGAATGTTGAAAACTTTGATAGGTGTATGACGCACCGTATCGAAGTTAGGGCCATTTGAAGTTTTATCAGTGTTTGATTTGGGACTCAAGGGTAGCATAGCTGTGAGCGATAGATTAAAATGACAAGAGGCTTGAGTACTTTATTGTCACAAAATTTTTTCATTTTTTGTCAATGTTTTATGACGCTCCAGTAAAAAGTTACAAGCATTTGATTGTATCAAACTTTGATAGCTATAGGACGCACCGTACAGAAGTTAGGGTCATTTGAAGCTTTAGCAGTGCTTGATTTCCGACTCAAGGGTAGCAAAGCTATGAGCGGTGACTTAAATTGATAAGAGGCCCGAGTACTTTATTGTCACAAAATTTCAAGATTTTATGACGCTACAGTTAAAAATTACAAGCATATTGATTGTATAAAACTTTGATAGGTATAAGACGCACTGTATATAAGTTAGGGCCATTTGAAGTTTTATCAGTGTTTGATTTGGGACTCAAGGGTAGCATAGCTGTGAGCGATAGCTTAAATTGACAAGAGGCTCGAGTACTTAATTGTAACAAAATTTTTTAATTTTTGTCAAGGTTTTATGACGCTCCAGTAAAAAGTTACAAGCATTTGATTGTTGCACACTTTGTTAGGTATTGGACGCACCGTACAGAAGTTAAGGCCATTTGGAGTTTTAGCAGTGTTTGATTTAGGACTCAAGGGTAGCATAGCTATGAGCGATAGCTTAAATTGATAAGAGGCTCGAGTATTTTATTGTCACAAAATTTCCAGATTTTATGACGCTCCAATAAAAAGTTCCAAGCATTTGATTGTTGCAAACTTTGATAGGTATAAGACGCACCGTACAGAAGTTAAGGCCATTTGGAGTTTTAGCAGTGTTTGATTTAGGACTCAAGGGTAGCATAGCTATGAGCGATAGCTTAAAATGACAAGAGGCTCGAGTATTTTATTGTCACAAAATTTCAAGATTTTATGACGCTCCAGTAAAAAGTTACAAGCATTTGAATGTTGCAATCTTTGATAGGTGTAGGACGCACCGTACATAAGTTCAGGCCATTTGAAGGTTTAGCAGGGTTTGATTTTGGACTCAAGGGTAGCATAGCTATGAGCGATAGCTTAAATTGATAAGAGGCTCGAGTACTTTATTGTCACAAAATTTCAAGATTTTATGACGCTCCAGTAAAAACTTACAAGCATTTCATTGTTGCAAAGATTGATGGGTATAAGACGCACTGTATAGAAGTCAGGGCCATTTGCAGTTTTATCAGTGTTTGATTTGGGACTCAAGGGTAGCATAGCTGTGAGCGATAGCTTAAAATGACAAGAGGCTCGAGTATTTTATTGTCACAAAATTTCAAGATTTTATGACGCTCCAGTAAAAAGTTACAAGCATTTGAATGTTGCAATCTTTGATAGGTGTAGGACGCACCGTACATAAGTTAGGGCCATTTGAAGGTTTAGTAGGGTTTGATTTGGGACTCAAGGGTAGCATAGCTATGAGCGATAGCTTAAATTGACAAGAGGCTCGAGTATTTTATTGTCATAAAATTTCAAGATTTTATGACGCTCCAGTAAAAAGTTACAAGCATTTGAATGTTGCAATCTTTGATAGGTGTAGGACGCACCGTACATAAGTTCAGGCCATTTGAAGGTTTAGCAGGGTTTGATTTGGGACTCAAGGGTAGTATAGCTATGAGCGATAGCTTAAATTGATAAGAGGCTCGAGTACTTTATTGTCACAAAATTTCAAGATTTTATGACGCTCCAGTAAAAAGTTACAAGCATTTCATTGTTGCAAAGTTTGATGGGTATAAGACGCACTGTATAGAAGTCAGGCCCATTTGCAGTTTTATCAGTGTTTGATTTGGGACTCAAGGGTAGCATAGCTGTGAGCGATAGCTTAAAATGACAAGAGGCTCGAGTATTTTATTGTCACAAAATTTCAAGATTTTATGACGCTCCAGTAAAAAGTTACAAGCATTTGAATGTTGCAATCTTTGATAGGTGTAGGACGCACCGTACATAAGTTAGGGCCATTTGAAGGTTTAGCAGGGTTTGATTTGGGACTCAAGGGTAGCATAGCTATGAGCGATAGCTTAAATTGACAAGAGGCTCGAGTATTTTATTGTCATAAAATTTCAAGATTTTATGACGCTCCAGTAAAAAGTTACATGCATTTGAATGTTGCAATCTTCGATAGGTGTAGGAGGCACCGTATAGAAGTTAGGGCCATTTGAAGGTTTAGCAGGGTTTGATTTGGGACTAAAGGGTAGCATAGCTATGATCGATAGCTTAAATTGACAAGAGGCTCGAGTATTTTATTGTCACAAAATTTCAAGGTTTTATGACGCTCCAGTAAAAAATTACAAGCATTTGAATGTTGAAAACTTTGATAGGTGTATGACGCACCGTATCGAAGTTAGGGCCATTGGAAGTTATAGCAGGTTTGATTTGGGACTAAAGGGTAGCATAGCTATGAGCGATAGTTTAAATTGACAAGAGGCTCGAGTATTTTATAGTCATAAAATTTCAAGATTTTATGATGCTCCAGTAAAAAGTTACATGCATTTGAATGTTGCAATTTTCGATAGGTGTAGGACGCATCGTATAGAAGTTAGGGCCATTTGAAGGTTTAGCAGGGTTTGATTTGGGATTCAAGGGTAGCATATCTATGAGCGATAGCTTAAATTGATAAGAGGCTCGAGTACTTTATTGTTACACAATTTCAAGATTTTATGACGCTCCAGTAAACAGTTAAATGCATTTGAATTCTGCAATCTTCGATAGGTGTAGGACGCACCGTATAGAAGTTAGGGCCATTTGAAGGTTTAGCATGGATTGATTTCGGACTAAAGGGTAGCATAGCTATGAGCAATAGTTTAAATTGACAAGAGGCTCGAGTATTTTATTGTCACAAAATTTCAAGGTTTTATGACGCTCCAGTAAAAAATTACAAGCATTTGAATGTTGAAAACTTTGATAGGTGTATGACGCACCGTATCGAAGTTAGGGCCATTTGAAGTTTTATCAGTGTTTGATTTGGGACTCAAGGGTAGCATATCTGTGAGCGATAGCTTAAAATGACAAGAGGCTTGAGTACTTTATTGTCACAAAATTTTTTCATTTTTTGTCAATGTTTTATGACGCTCCAGTAAAAAGTTACAAGCATTTGATTGTATCAAACTTTGATAGCTATAGGACGCACCGTACAGAAGTTAGGGTCATTTGAAGCTTTAGCAGTGCTTGATTTCCGACTCAAGGGTAGCAAAGCTATGAGCGGTGACTTAAATTGATAAGAGGCCTGAGTACTTTATTGTCACAAAATTTCAAGATTTTATGACGCTACAGTAAAAAGTTACAAGCATATTGATTGTATAAAACTTTGATAGGTATAAGACGCACTGTATATAAGTTAGGGCCATTTGAAGTTTTATCAGTGTTTGATTTGGGACTCAAGGGTAGCATAGCTGTGAGCGATAGCTTAAATTGACAAGAGGCTCGAGTACTTAATTGTAACAAAATTTTTTAATTTTTGTCAAGGATTTTTGACGCTCCAGTAAAAAGTTACAAGCATTTGATTGTTGCACACTTTGTTAGGTATTGGACGCACCGTACAGAAGTTAAGGCCATTTGGAGTTTTAGCAGTGTTTGATTTAGGACTCAAGGGTAGCATAGCTATGAGCGATAGCTTAAATTGATAAGAGGCTCGAGTATTTTATTGTCACAAAATTTCCAGATTTTATGACGCTCCAGTAAAAAGTTCCAAGCATTTGATTGTTGCAAACTTTGATAGGTATAAGACGCACTGTATAGAAGTCAGGGCCATTTGCAGTTTTATCAGTGTTTGATTTCGGACTCAAGGGTAGCATAGCTGTGAGCGATAGCTTAAAATGACAAGAGGCTCGAGTATTTTATTGTCACAAAATTTCAAGATTTTATGACGCTCCAGTAAAAAGTTACAAGCATTTGAATGTTGCAATCTTTGATAGGTGTAGGACGCACCGTACATAAGTTCAGGCCATTTGAAGGTTTAGCAGGGTTTGATTTGGGACTCAAGGGTAGCATAGCTATGAGCGATAGCTTAAATTGATAAGAGGCTCGAGTACTTTATTGTCACAAAATTTCAAGATTTTATGACGCTCCAGTAAAAACTTACAAGCATTTCATTGTTGCAAAGTTTGATGGGTATAAGACGCACTGTATAGAAGTCAGGGCCATTTGCAGTTTTATCAGTGTTTGATTTGGGACTCAAGGGTAGCATAGCTGTGAGCGATAGCTTAAAATGACAAGAGGCTCGAGTATTTTATTGTCACAAAATTTCAAGATTTTATGACGCTCCAGTAAAAAGTTACAAGCATTTGAATGTTGCAATCTTTGATAGGTGTAGGACGCACCGTACATAAGTTAGGGCCATTTGAAGGTTTAGCAGGGTTTGATTTGGGACTCAAGGGTAGCATAGCTATGAGCGATAGCTTAAATTGACAAGAGGCTCGAGTATTTTATTGTCATAAAATTTCAAGATTTTATGACGCTCCAGTAAAAAGTTACATGCATTTGAATGTTGCAATCTTCGATAGGTGTAGGACGCACCGTATAGAAGTTAGGGCCATTTGAAGGTTTAGCAGGGTTTGATTTGGGACTAAAGGGTAGCATAGCTATGATCGATAGCTTAAATTGACAAGAGGCTCGAGTATTTTATTGTCACAAAATTTCAAGGTTTTATGACGCTCCAGTAAAAAATTACAAGCATTTGAATGTTGAAAACTTTGATATGTGTATGACGCACCGTATCGAAGTTAGGGCCATTGGAAGTTATAGCAGGTTTGATTTGGGACTAAAGGGTAGCATAGCTATGAGCGATAGTTTAAATTGACAAGAGGCTCGAGTATTTTATAGTCATAAAATTTCAAGATTTTATGATGCTCCAGTAAAAAGTTACATGCATTTGAATGTTGCAATTTTCGATAGGTGTAGGACGCATCGTATAGAAGTTAGGGCCATTTGAAGGTTTAGCAGGGTTTGATTTGGGATTCAAGGGTAGCATATCTATGAGCGATAGCTTAAATTGATAAGAGGCTCGAGTACTTTATTGTTACAAAATTTCAAGATTTTATGACGCTCCAGTAAACAGTTAAATGCATTTGAATTTTGCAATCTTCGATAGGTGTAGGACGCACCGTATAGAAGTTAGGGCCATTTGAAGGTTTAGCATGGATTGATTTCGGACTTAAGGGTAGCATAGCTATGAGCAATAGTTTAAATTGACAAGAGGCTCGAGTATTTTATTGTCACAAAATTTCAAGGTTTTATGACGCTCCAGTAAAAAATTACAAGCATTTGAATGTTGAAAACTTTGATAGGTGTATGACGCACCGTATCGAAGTTAGGGCCATTTGAAGTTTTATCAGTGTTTGATTTGGGACTCAAGGGTAGCATAGCTGTGAGCGATAGCTTAAAATGACAAGAGGCTTGAGTACTTTATTGTCACAAAATTTTTTCATTTTTGTCAAGGTTTTATGACGCTCCAGTAAAAAGTTACAAGCATTTGATTGTATCAAACTTTGATAGCTATAGGACGCACCGTACAGAAGTTAGGGTCATTTGAAGCTTTAGCAGTGCCTGATTTGCGACTCAAGGGTAGCAAAGCTATGAGCGGTGACTTAAATTGATAAGAGGCCCGAGTACTTTATTGTCAAAAAATTTCAAGATTTTATGACGCTACAGTAAAAAGTTACAAGCATATTGATTGTATAAAACTTTGATAGGTATAAGACGCACTGTATATAAGTTAGGGCCATTTGAAGTTTTATCAGTGTTTGATTTGGGACTCAAGGGTAGCATAGCTGTGAGCGACAGCTTAAATTGACAAGAGGCTCGAGTACTTAATTGTAACAAAATTTTTTAATTTTTGTCAAGGTTTTATGACGCTCCAGTAAAAAGTTACAAGCATTTGATTGTTGCACACTTTGTTAGGTATTGGACGCACCGTACAGAAGTTAAGGCCATTTGGAGTTTTAGCAGTGTTTGATTTAGGACTCAAGGGTAGCATAGCTATGAGCGATAGCTTAAATTGATAAGAGGCTCGAGTATTTTATTGTCACAAAATTTCCAGATTTTATGACGCTCCAGTAAAAAGTTCCAAGCATTTGATTGTTGCAAACTTTGATAGGTATAAGACGCACTGTATAGAAGTCAGGGCCATTTGCAGTTTTATCAGTGTTTAATTTCGGACTCAAGGGTAGCATAGCTGTGAGCGATAGCTTAAAATGACAAGAGGCTCGAGTATTTTATTGTCACAAAATTTCAAGATTTTATGACGCTCCAGTAAAAAGTTACAAGCATTTGAATGTTGCAATCTTTGATAGGTGTAGGACGCACCGTACATAAGTTCGGGCCATTTGAAGGTTTAGCAGGGTTTGATTTGGGACTCAAGGGTAGCATAGCTATGAGCGATAGCTTAAATTGATAAGAGGCTCGAGTACTTTATTGTTACAAAATTTCAAGATTTTATGACGCTCCAGTAAACAGTTAAATGCATTTGAATTTTGCAATCTTCGATAGGTGTAGGACGCACCGTATAAAAGTTAAGGCCATTTGAAGGTTTAGCATGGATTGATTTCGGACTAAAGGGTAGCATAGCTATGAGCGATAGCTTAATTTGACAAGAGGCTCGAGTATTTTATTGTCACAAAATTTCAAGGTTTTATGACGCTCCAGTAAAAAATTACAAGCATTTGAATGTTGGAAATTTGATAGGTGTAGGACGCACCGTATTGAAATTAGGGCCATTGGAAGTTTTAGCAGGTTTGATTTGGGACTAAAGGGTAGCATAGCTATGAGCAATAGTTTAAATTGACAAAAGGCTCGAGTATTTTATAGTCATAAAATTTCAAGATTTTATGACGCTCCAGTAAAAAGTTGCATGCATTTGAATGTTGCAATCTTCGATAGGTTTAGGACGCACCGTATAAAAGTTAGGGCCATTTGAAGGTTTAGCAGGGTTTGATTTGGGATTCAAGGGTAGCATACCTATGAGCGATAGCTTAAATTGATAAGAGGCTCGAGTACTTTATTGTTACAAAATTTCAAGATTTTATGACGCTCCAGTAAAAAGTTACAAGCATTTAATTGTTGCAAACTTTGATAGGTATAAGACGCACTGTATAGAAGTTAGGGCCATTTGAAGTTTTATCAGTGTTTGATTTGGGACTCAAGGGTAGCATAGCTGTGAGCGATAGCTTAAATTGACAAGAGGCTCGAGTACTTAATTGTCACAAAATTTTTTCATGTTTGTCAAGGTTTTATGACGCTCCAGTAAAAAGTTACAAGCATTTGATTGTTGCAAACTTTAATAGGTATTGGACGCACCGTACAGAAGTTAGAGCCATTTGAAGTCTTAGCAGTGTTTGATTTACGACTCAAGGGTAGCATGGCTATAAGCGGTAACTTAAATTGATAAGAGGCACGAGTCCTTTATTGTCACAAAATTTCAAGATTTTATGACGCCCCAGAAAAAAATTACAAGCATTTGAATGTTGCAAACTATGATAGGTGTAGGACGCACCGTATAAAAGTTAGGGCCATTTGAAGTTTTAGCAGGTTTGATTTTGGACTCAAGGATAGCATAGCTATGTCTGATAGCTTAAATTGGCATGAGGCTCGAGAACTTTATTCTCACAAAATTTCAAGGTTTTATGACGCTCCAGTAAAAAGTTACAAGTATTTGAATGTTGCAAACTTTGATTGGTGTAAGACGCACTGAATTGAAGTTACGGCCATTTTTAGTTTTATCAGATTTTGATTTGGGACTCAAGGGTAGCATAGCTGTGAGCGATAGCTTAAATTGACAAGATACTCGAGTACTTTATTGTTACAAAATTTCAAGGTTTAAATAACTAAACACCGTATAGAAGTTATGGCCGTTTGACGTCTTATCAGTGTTTGATTTGGGACTCAAGAGTTGCATAGCTATGAGCGACAGCTTAAATTGATAAGAGGCACGAGTACTTTAGTGTCGCGAAATTTCACGGTTTTATGACGCTCCAGTAAAAAGTTACAAGCATTTGAATGTTGCAAACTTTGATAGGTGTAGGACGCACCGTATTGAAGTTAGGGCCATTTTTAGTTTTATCAGATTTTGATTTGGGACTCAAGGGTAGCATAGCTGTGAGCAATAGCTTAAATTGACAAAAGGCTCGAGTACTTTATTGTTACAAAATTTCAAGGTTTTATAACGCTCCAGTAAAAAGTTACAAGCATTTGATTGTATCAAACTTTGATAGGTATAGGACGCACCATACAGAAGTTAGGGTCATTTGAAGCTTTGGCAGTGTTTGATTTGGGACTCAAGGGTAGCATAGCTATAAGCGATAGCTTAAATTGATAAGAGGCTCGCGTACTTTATTGTCACTAATTCCAAGGTTTTATGACGCACCAGTAAAAACTTACAAGCATTTGATTGTTGCAAACTTTGATAGGTATAAGATGCACCATATAGAAGTTATGGCCATTTGAAGTATTATCAGTGTTTAATTTGGGACTCAAGGGAAGCATAGCTATAAGCGATAGCTTCAATTGATAAGAGGCACGAGTACTCTATTGTCATGAAATTTCCACGGTTCTATGACGCTCCAGGAAAAAGTTACAAGCATTTCATTGTTGCATACTTTGATAGGTTTAAGACGTACAGTATAGAAGTTAGGGCCATTTTAAGTTTTATCAATGTTTGATTTGGGTCTCAACGGTAGCATAGCTATGAGCGATAGCTTAAATTGACAAGAGCCTCGAGTACTTTATTGTCACAAAATTTTTCATTTTTGACAATGTTTTATGACGCTCCAATAAAAAGTTACAAGCATTTGATTGTATCAAACTTTGATAGGTACAGGATGCACCGTACAGAAGGTAGGGCCATTTGAAGTTACATCAGTGTTTGATTTGGGACTCAAGGGTAGCATAGCTATGAGCCACAGATTAAATTGATAAGAGGCACGAGTACTCTATTGTCACGAAATTTCACGGTTTTATGACGCTGCAGTAAAAAGTTACAAGCATTTGATTATTGCAAACTTTGATAGGTATTGGACGTACCGTACAGAAGTTAGGGCCATTTGAAGTTTTAGCAGTGTTTGATTTAGAACTCAAGGGTAGCATAGCTATAAGCGGTAACTTAAATTGATAAGAGGCACGAGTCGTTATTATCACAAAATTTACAGATTTGATGACGCTCCAGAAAAAGTTACAAGCATTTGATTGTTGCAAACTTTGATATGTATAGGACGCACCGTATAGAAGTTAGGGCCATTTGAAGTTTCAGCAGTTCTGATTTTGGACTCACGGATAGCATAGCTATGTGTGATAGCTTAAATTGGCAAGAGGCTCGAGTACTTTATTGTTACAAAATTTCAAGGTTTTATTACGCTCCAGTAAAAAGTTACAAGCATTTGATTGTTGCAAACTTTGATAGGTATAGGACGCACCGTATAGAAGTTATGGCCATTTGATGTTTTATCAGTGTTTGATTTGGGATTCAAGGGTAGCATAGCTACGAGCGACAGCTTAAATTGATAAGAGGCCCGAGTACTTTATTGTTACAAAATTTCAAAGCTTTATGACGCTCCAGTAAAAAGTTACAAGCATTTGATTGTTGGACGAACCGTACAGAAGTTAGGGCCCTTTGAACTTTTAGCAGTTTTTGATTTACGACTCAAGGGTAGCATAGCTATAAGCGGTAACATAAATTGATATGAGGCACGAGTCCTTTATTGTCACAAAATTTCAAGATTTTCTGACGCTCCAGTAAAAAGTTACAAGCATTTGAATGTTGGAAACTATGATAGGTGTAGGACGCACCGTATAGAAGTTAGGGCCATTTGAAGTTTTAGCAGGTTTGATTTTGTACTCAAGGATAGCATAGCTATGAGCGATAGCTTAAGTTGACAAGAGGCTTGAGCACTTTATTGTCTCAAAATTTCAAAGTTTTATGACGCTCCAGTAAAAAGTTATAATCATTTGATTGTTGCAAACTTTGATAGGTATAGGATGCACCGTATATAAGTTAGTGCCATTTGAAGTTTTAGCAGTGTTTGATTTAGGACTCAAGGGTAGCATAGCTATGAGCGATAGCTTAAATTGATAAGAGGCTCGAGTATTTTATTGTCACAAAATTTCAAGATTTTATGACGCTCCAGTAAAAAGTTACAAGCATTTGATTGTTGCAAACTTTGATAGGTATAGGACGCACCTTACAGAAGTTAGGTTCATTTGAAGCTTCAGCAGTATTTGATTTGGGACTCAAGAGTAGCATAGCTTAAATTGATAAGAGGCACGAGTACTTTATTGTCACGAAATTTCACGGTTTAATGACGCTCCAGTAAAAAGTTACAAGCATTGGTTTGTTGCAAACTTTGATAGGTATTGTACGCACCGTACAGAAATAGTGTCATTTGAAGTTTTAGCAGTGTTTGATTTGGTACTCAAGGGTTGCATATCTATGAGCGACAGCTTAAATTGATAAGAGGCACGAGTACTTTATTGTCACGAAATTTCACGGTTTGATGACCCTCCAGTAAAAAGTTACAAGCATTTGAATGTTGCAAACTTTGATAGGTGTAGGAAGCACCGTATTGAAGTTAGTTTTATCAGATTTTGATTTGGGACACAAGGGTAGCATAGCTGTGAGCGATAGCTTAAATTGCCAAGAGACTCGAGTACTTTATTGTTACAAAATTTCAAGGTTTTATGACGCTCCAGTAAAAAGTTACAAGCATTTGATTGTAGCAAACTTTGATAGGTATAGGACGCACCGTACAGTAGTTAGGGTCATTTGAAGTTTTATCACTGTTTTGATTTGGGACTCAAGGGTAGCATAGCTGTGAGCGATAGCTTAAATTGACATGAGGCTCGATTACTTTATTGTCACAAAATTTCAAGGTTTTATGACGCACCAGTAAAAAGTTACAAGCATTTGATTGTTGCAAACTTTGATAGGTATAAGACGCACCGTATAGAAGTTATGGCCATTTGAAGTATTATCAGTTTTTAATTTGGGACTCAAGGGAAGCATAGCTATAAGCGATAGCTTCAATTGATAAGAGGCACTAGTACTTTATTGTCACTAAATTTCACGGTTTTATGACGCTCAAGTAAAAACTTACAAGCATTTGAATGTTGCAAACTTTGATAGGTGTAGCACGCACCGTCTTGAAGTTAGGGCAATTTGAAGTTTTATCAGTGTTTGATTTGGGACTCAAGGGTAGCATAGCTATGAGCGACAGCTTAAATTGATAAGAGGCACGAGTACTCTATTGTCATGAAATTTCCACGGTTCTATGACGCTCCAGTAAAAAGTTACAAGCATTTCATTGTTGCATACTTTGATAGGTTTAAGACGCACAGTATAGAAGTTAGGGCCATTTTAAGTTTTATCAGTGTTTGATTTGGGTCTAAAGTGTAGCATAGCTTAGGGTTACAAGCATTTGATTGCCTCAAACTTTGATAGGTATAGGATGCACCGTACAGAAGTCAGAGTCATTTGAAGCTTTTGCAGTATTTGATTTGGGACTTAAGGGTAGCATAGCCATGTGTGATAGCTTAATTTGGCAAGAGGCTCGATTACTTTATTCTCACAAAATTTCAAGGTTTTATGATGCTCCAGTAAAAAGTTACAAGTATTTGAATGTTGAAAACTATGATAGGTGTAGGACGCACCGGATAGAAGTTAGGGCCATTTGAAGTTTTAGCAGGTTTGATTTTGGACTCAAGGGTAGCATAGCTATGTGTGATAGCTTAAATTGGCAAGAGGCTCGACTACTTTATTCTCACAAAATTTCAAGGTTTTATGACGCTCCAGTAAAAAGTTACAAGCATTTGATTGTTGCAAACATTGATAGGTATAGGATGCACCGTACTGAAGCTAGGGTCATTTGAAGTTTTGGAAGTGTTTGATTTGGGACTCAACGGTAGCATAGCTATGAGCGATAGCTTAAATTGATAAGAAGCACGAGTACTTTATTGTCACAAAATTCCAAGACTTTATGACGCTCCAGTAAAAAGTTACAAGCATTTGAATGTTGCAAACTTTGATAGGTATAAGAAGCACCGTATAATAGTTAGGGCCATTTGGAGTTTTATCAGTGTTTGATTTGGGACTCAAGGGTAGCATAGCTATGTGTGATAGCTTAAATTGGCAAGAGGTTCGACTACTTTATTCTCACAAAATTTCAAGGTTTTATGACGCTCCAGTAAAAAGTTACAAGAATTTGAAAGTTGCAAACTTTGATAGGTGTAGGACGCACCGTATTGAAGTTAGGGCCATTTTTAGTTTTATCAGCTTTTGATTTGGGACTCAAGGGTAGCATAGCTGTGAGCGATAGCTTAAATTGACAAGAGGCTCGAGTACTTTATTGTTACAAAATTTCAAGGTTTTAGGACGCTCCAGTAAAAAGTTACAAGCATTTGATTGCCTCAAACTTTGATAGGTATAGGATGCACCGTACAGAAGTTAGCGTCATTTGAAGCTTTAGCAGTGTTTGATTTGGGACTCAAGGGTAGCATAGCTATGTGTGATAGCTTAAATTGGCAAGAGGCTCGACTACTTTATTCCCACAAAATTTCAAGGTTTTATGACGCTCCAGTAAAAAGTTACAAGTATTTGAATGTTGAAAACTATGATAGGTGTAGGACGCACCGTATAGAAGTTAGGGACATTTGAAGTTTTAGCAGTGTTTGATTTAGGATTCAAGATCTTGTCAATTTAAGCATAGCTATGAGCGATAGCTTAAATTGACAAGAGCCTCGAGTATTTTATTGTCACAAAATTTCAAGGTTTTACGACGCTCCAGTAAAAAGGTACAAGCATTTGAATGCTGCCAACTTTGATAGGTGTAGGACGCACCATATTGAAGTTAGGGCCATTTGAAGTCTTATCAGATTTTGATTTGGGACTCAAGGTGAGCGATAGCTTAAACTGACAAGAGGCTAGAGTACTTTATTGTCACAAATTATGACGCTCCAGTTAAAAGTTACAAGCATTTGATTGTTGCAAACTTTGATAGGTATAGGACGCACCGTATAGAAGTTATGGCCATTTGAAGTTTTATCAGTGTTTAATTTAGGACTCAAGGGAAGCATAGCTATGAGCGACAGATTAAATTGATAAGAGGCACGAGTACTTTATTGTCACGAAAATTCACGATTTTATGACGCTCCAGTAAAAAGTTACAAGCATTTGATTGTTGCAAACTTTGATAGGTATAGGACGCACCGTACAAAAGTTAGGTTCATTTGAAGCTTTAGCAGTCTTTGATTTGGGACTCACGGGTAGCATAGCTATAAGCGGTAACTTAAATTGATAAGAGGCACGAGTCCTTTATTGTCACAAAATTTCAAGATTTTATGACGCTCCAGTAAAAAGTTACAAGCATTTGAATGTTGCAAACTATGATAGGTCTAGGACGCACCGTATAGAAGTTAGGGCCATTTGAAGTTTTAGCAGGTTTGATTTTGGACTCAAGGGTAGCATAGCTATGTGTGATAGCTTAAATTGGCAAGAGGCTCGACTACTTTATTCTCACAAAATTTCAAGGTTTTATGACGCTCCAGTAAAAAGTTACAAGCATTTGAATGTTGCAAACTTTGATAGGTGTAGGACGCACCGTATTGAAGTTAGGGCAATTTTTAGTTTTATCAGATTTTGATTTGGGACTCAAGGGTAGCATAGCGATGGCTTAAATTGACAAGAGGTTCCAGCATTTTTTTGTCACAAAATTTCAAGGTTTTATGACGCTCCAGTAAAAAGTTACAAGCATTTGATTGTTGCAAACTTTGAAAGGTATTGGACGCACCGTACAGAAGTATGAGGTTTTAGCAGTGTTTGATTTAGGACTCAAGGGTAGCATAGCTATGAGCGATAGCTTAAATTGATAAGAGGCTCGAGTACTTTATTGTCACAAAATTTCAAGATTTTATGACGCTCCAGTAAAAAGTTACAAGCAATTCATTGTTGAAAAGTTTGATAGGTATAAGACGCACTGTATAGAAGTCAGGGCCATTTGAAGTTTTAGCAGGTTTGATTTGGGACTCAAGGGTAGCATAGCTATGTGTGATAGCTTAAATTGGCAAGAGGCTCGACTACTTTATTCCCACAAAATTTCAAGGTTTTATGACGCTCCAGTAAAAAGTTACAAGTATTTGAATGTTGAAAACTATGATAGGTGTAGGACTCACCGTATAGAAGTTAGGGACATTTGAAGTTTTAGCAGTGTTTGATTTAGGATTCAAGATCTTGTCAATTTAAGCATAGCTATGAGCGATAGCTTAAATTGACAAGAGCCTCGAGTATTTTATTGTCACAAAATTTCAAGATTTTATGACGCTCCAGTAGAAAGTTACAAGCAGTTGATCGTTGCAAACTTTGATAGGTATAGGACACACCGTATGGAAGTTACGGCCATTTGAAGTTTTATCAGTGTTTGATTTGGGAATCAAGGGTAGCATAGCGATGGCTTAAATTGACAAGAGGTTCCAGCATTTTTTTGTCACAAAATTTCAAGGTTTTATGACGCTCCAATAAAACGTTACATGCATTTGATTGTTGCAAACATTGATAGGTATAGGATGCACCGTACTGAAGCTAGGGTCATTTGAAGTTTTGGAAGTGTTTGATTTGGGACTCAATGGTAGCATAGCTATGAGCGATAGCTTAAATTGATAAGAGGCACGAGTACCTTATCGTCACAAAATTCCAAGACTTTATGACGCTCCAGTAAAAAAATACAAGCATTTGAATGTTGCAATCTTTGATAGGTGTAGGACGCACCGTATAGAAGTTAGGGCCATTTGAAGGTTTAGCAGGGTTTGATTTGGGACTCAAGGGTAGCATAGCTATGAGCGATAGCAAAAATTGATGAGGCTCGAGTACTTTATTGTCACAAAATTTCAAGATTTTATGACGCTCCAGTAAAAAGTTACAAGCATTTCATTATTGCAAACTTTGATAGGTATAAGACGCACCGTATAAAAGTTAGGGCCATTTGAAGTTTTATCAGTGTTTGATTTGGGACTCAAGGGTAGCATAGCTATGAGCGACAGCTTAAATTGATAAGAGGCACGAGTACTTTATTGTCACGAAATTTCACGATTTTATGACGCTCCAGTAAAAAGTTACAAGCATTTGATTGTTGCAAACTTTGATAGGTACAAAAGTTAGGGTCATTTGAAGCTTTAGCAGTGTTTGATTTGGGACTCACGGGTAGCATAGCTATAAGCGGTAACTTAAATTGATAAGAGGCACGAGTCCTTTATTGTCACAAAAATTTCAAGATTTTATGACGCTCCAGTAAAAAGTTACAAGCATTTGAATGTTGCAAACTATGATAGGTGCAGGACGTACCGTATAGAAGTTAGGGCCATTTGAAGTTTTAGCAGGTTTGATTTTGGACTCAAGGGTAGCATAGCTATGTGTGATAGCTTAAATTGGCAAGAGGTTCGACTACTTTATTCTCACAAAATTTCAAGGTTTTATGACGCTCCAGTAAAAAGTTACAAGAATTTGAAAGTTGCAAACTTTGATAGGTGTAGGACGCACCGTATTGAAGTTAGGGCCATTTTTAGTTTTATCAGCTTTTGATTTGGGACTCAAGGGTAGCATAGCTGTGAGCGATAGCTTAAATTGACAAGAGGCTCGAGTACTTTATTGCTACAAAATTTCAAGGTTTTAGGACGCTCCAGTAAAAAGTTACAAGCATTTGATTGCCTCAAACTTTGATAGGTATAGGATGCACCGTACAGAAGTTAGCGTCATTTGAAGCTTTAGCAGTGTTTGATTTGGGACTCAAGGGTAGCATAGCTATGTGTGATAGCTTAAATTGGCAAGAGGCTCGACTACTTTATTCCCACAAAATTTCAAGGTTTTATGACGCTCCAGTAAAAAGTTACAAGTATTTGAATGTTGAAAACTATGATAGGTGTAGGACGCACCGTATAGAAGTTAGGGACATTTGAAGTTTTAGCAGTGTTTGATTTAGGATTCAAGATCTTGTCAATTTAAGCATAGCTATGAGCGATAGCTTAAATTGACAAGAGCCTCGAGTATTTTATTGTCACAAAATTTCAAGATTTTATGACGCTCCAGTAGAAAGTTACAAGCAGTTGATCGTTGCAAACTTTGATAGGTATAGGACACACCGTATGGAAGTTACGGCCATTTGAAGTTTTATCAGAGTTTGATTTGGGAATCAAGGGTAGCATAGCGATGGCTTAAATTGACAAGAGGTTGCAGCATTTTTTTGTCACAAAATTTCAAGGTTTTATGACGCTCCAATAAAAAGTTACATGCATTTGATTGTTGCAAACATTGATAGGTATAGGATGCACCGTACTGAAGCTAGGGTCATTTGAAGTTTTGGAAGTGTTTGATTTGGGACTCAACGGTAGCATAGCTATGAGCGATAGCTTAAATTGATAAGAGGCACGAGTACTTTATCGTCACAAAATTCCAAGACTTTATGACGCTCCAGTAAAAAAATACAAGCATTTGAATGTTGCAATCTTTGATAGGTGTAGGACGCACCGTATAGAAGTTAGGGCCATTTGAAGGTTTAGCAGGGTTTGATTTGGGACTCAAGGGTAGCATAGCTATGAGCGATAGCAAAAATTGATGAGGCTCGAGTACTTTATTGTCACAAAATTTCAAGATTTTATGACGCTCCAGTAAAAAGTTACAAGCATTTCATTATTGCAAACTTTGATAGGTATAAGACGCACCGTATAAAAGTTAGGGCCATTTGAAGTTTTATCAGTGTTTGATTTGGGACTCAAGGGTAGCATAGCTATGAGCGATAGCTTAAATTGACAAGAGCCTCGAGTATTTTATTGTCACAAAATTTCAAGATTTTATGACGCTCCAGTAAAAAGTTACAAGCATTTGATTGTTGCAAACTTTGATAGGTACAAAAGTTAGGGTCATTTGAAGCTTTAGCAGTGTTTGATTTGGGACTCACGGGTAGCATAGCTATAAGCGGTAACTTAAATTGATAAGAGGCACGAGTCCTTTATTGTCACAAAAATTTCAAGATTTTATGACGCTCCAGTAAAAAGTTACAAGAATTTGAAAGTTGCAAACTTTGATAGGTGTAGGACGCACCGTATTGAAGTTAGGGCCATTTTTAGTTTTATCAGCTATTGATTTGGGACTCAAGGGTAGCATAGCTGTGAGCGATAGCTTAAATTGACAAGCGGCTCGAGTACTTTATTGTTACAAAATTTCAAGGTTTTAGGACGCTCCAGTAAAAAGTTACAAGCATTTGATTGCCTCAAACTTTGATAGGTATAGGATGCACCGTACAGAAGTTAGCGTCATTTGAAGCTTTAGCAGTGTTTGATTTGGGACTCAAGGGTAGCATAGCTATGTGTGATAGCTTAAATTGGCAAGAAGCTCGACTACTTTATTCCCACAAAATTTCAAGGTTTTATGACGCTCCAGTAAAAAGTTACAAGTATTAGAATGTTGAAAACTATGATAGGTGTAGGACGCACCGTATAGAAGTTAAGGCCATTTGAAGTTTTAGCAGTGTTTGATTTAGGATTCAATATCTTGTCAATTTAAGCATAGCTATGAGCGATAGCTTAAATTGGCAAGAGCCTCGAGTATTTTATTGTCACAAAATTTCAAGATTTTATGACGCTCCAGTAGAAAGTTACAAGCAGTTGATCGTTGCAAACTTTGATAGGTATAGGACGCACCGTATGGAAGTTACGGCCATTTGACGTTTTATCAGTGTTTGATTTGGGAATCAAGGGTAGCATAGCGATGGCTTAAATTGACTGGAGCGTCATATCCAGTAAAAAGTTACAAGCATTTGAATGTTCCAATCTTTGATAGGTGTAGGACGCACCGTATAGAAGTTAGGGCCATTTGAAGGTTTAGCAGTGTTTAACTTAAGACTCAAGGGAAGCATAGACTCAACGGTAGCATAGCTATGAGCGATAGCTTAAATTGATAAGAGGCACGAGTACTTTATCGTCACAAAATTCCAAGACTTTATGACGCTCCAGTAAAAAAATACAAGCATTTGAATGTTGCAATCTTTGATAGGTGTAGGACGCACCGTATAGAAGTTAGGGCCATTTGAAGGTTTAGCAGGGTTTGATTTGGGACTCAAGGGTAGCATAGCTATGAGCGATAGCATAAATTGATGAGGCTCGAGTACTTTATTGTCACAAAATTTCAAGGTTTTATGACGCTCCAGTAAAAAGGTACAAGCATTTGAATGCTGCCAACTTTGATAGGTGTAGGATGCACCGTATTAAAGTTAGGACCATTTGAAGTTTTATCAGATTTTGATTTGGGACTCAAGGTGAGCGATAGCTTAAACTGACAAGAGGCTAGAGTACTTTATTGTCACAAATTATGACGCTCCAGTAAAAAGTTACAAGCATTTGACTGCTGCAAACTTTGATAGGTATAGGACGCACCGTATAGAAGTTATGGCCATTTGAAGTTTTATCAGTGTTCAACTTAGGACTCAAGGGAAGCATAGACTCAACGGTAGCATAGCTATGAGCGATAGCTTAAATTGATAAAAGGCACGAGAACTTTATTGTCACGAAATTTCCCGATTTTATGACGCTCCAGTAAAAAGTTACAAGCATTTGATTGTTGCAAACTTTGATAGGTATAGGCCGCACCGTACAAAAGTTAGGGTCATTTGAAGCTTTAGCAGTGTTTGATTTGGGACTCACGGGTAGCATAGCTATGAGCGGTAACTTAAATTGATAAGAGGCACGAGTACCTTATTGTCACAAAATTTCAGGATTTTATGACGCTCCAGTAAAAAGTTACAAGCATTTGATTGTGCAAACTTTGATAGGTATAGGACGCAACGTACAGTAGTTAGGGCCATTTGAAGTACAGTAGTTAGGGCCATTTAGCAGTGTTTGATTTAGGATTCAATATCTTGTCAATTTAAGCATAGCTATGAGCGATAGCTAAAATTGACAAGAGGCTCGAGTATTTTATTGTCACAAAATTTCAAGATTTTATGACGCTCCAGTAGAAAGTTACAAGCATTTGATCGTTGCAAACTTTGATAGGTATAGGACGCACCGTATGGAAGTTACGGCCATTTGAAGTTTTATCAGTGTTTGATTTGGGAATCAAGGGTAGCATAGCTATGAGCGATAGCTTCAATTGACTAGAGGTTCGAGCACTTTATTGTCACAAAATTTCAAGGTTTTATGACGCGCCAGTAAAAAGTTACAAGCATTTCATTGTTGCAAACTTTGATTGTTATAAGGCACACCGTATAAAAGTTAAGGCCATTTGAAGTTTTAGCAGTGTTTGATTTACGACTCAAGGGTAGCATAGCTGTGAGCGATAGCTTAAAATGAAAAGAGGCTCGAGTACCTTATTGTCACAAAATTTTTTCATTTTTGTCAAGGTTTTATGACGCTCCTGTAAAAAGTTACAAGCATTTGATTGTTGAAGTTAGCGTCATTTGAAGCTTTAGCAGTTTTTGATTTGGGACTCAAGGGTGGCATAGCTATAAGCGGTAACTGAAATTGATAAAAGGCACGAGTCCTTGATTGTCACAAAATTTCAAGATTTTATGACGCTCCAGTAAAAAGTTACAAGCATTTGAATGTTGCAAACTATGATAGGTGTAGGACGCACCGTATAGAAGTTAGGGTCATTTGAAGTTTTACCAGGTTTGATTTTGGACTCAAGGGTAGCATAGCTATGTGGGGTAGCTTAAATTGGCAAGAGGCTCAAGTACTTTATTCTCACAAAATTTCAAGATTTTATGACGCTCCAGTAAAAAGTTACAAGCATTTTAATGTGGCAAACTTTGATAGGTGTAGGACGCACCGTATAGAAGTTATGGCAATTTGAAGTTTTATCAGTGTTTAATTTGCGACTCAAGGGTAGCATAGCTATGAGCGACAGCTTAAATTGATAAGAGGCACGAGTCCTTTATTGTCACAAAATTTCAAGATTTTATGACGCTCCAGTAAAAAGTTACAAGCATTTGAATATTGCAAACTATGATAGGTGTAGGACGTACCGTATTGAAGTTAGGGCCATTTTTAATTGTATGAGATTTTGATTGGGACTCAAGGATAGCATAGCTGTAAGCGATACCTTAAAATGACAAGAGGCTCGAGCACTTTATTGTTACAAAATTTCAAGGTTAATGACGCTCCAGTAAAAAGTTACAAGCATTTGATTGTTGCAAACTTTGATAGGTATAGGACGCTCCATATAAAAGTTATGGCCATTTGAAGTTTTATCAGATTTTGATTTGGGACTCAAGGGTAGCATATCTGTGAGCGATAGCTTAAATTGACAAGAGGCTCGAGTACTTTATTGTTAGAAAATTTCAAGGCTTAAATAACTAAATACCGTATAGAAGTTATGGCCATTTGAAGTTTTATCAGATTTTGATTTGGGACTCAAGGGTAGCATAGCTGTGAGCGATAGCTTAAATTGACAGGAGGTTCGACTACTTTATTGTCACAAAATTTCAAAGTTTTATGACGCACCAGTAAAAAGTTACAAGCATGTGATTGTTGCAAACTTTGATAGGTATAGGACGCACCGTATATAAGTTATGGCCATTTGAAGTTTTATCAGTGTTTAATTTGGGACTCAAGGGACGCATAGCTATAAGCGATAGCTTAAATTGATAAGAGGCACGAGTACTTTATAGTCACTAAATTTCACGGTTTTATGACGCTCCAGTAAAAAGTTACAAGCATTTGATTGTTGCAAACTTTGGTAGGTATATGACGCACCGTACAAAAGTTAGCGTCATTTGAAGCTTTAGCAGTTTTTGATTTGGGACTCAAGGGTGGCATAGCTATAAGCGGTACCTGAAATTGATAAAAGGCACGAGTCCTTTATTGTCACAAAATTTCAAGATTTTATGACGCTCCAGTAAAAAGTTACAAGCATTTGAATGTTGCAAACTATGATAGGTGTAGGACGCACCGTATAGAAGTTAGGGCCATTTGAAGTTTTACCAGGTTTGATTTTGGACTCAAATGTAGCATAGCTATGTGGGGTAGCTTAAATTGGCAAGAGGCTCAAGTACTTTATTCTCACAAAATTACAAGATTTTATGACGCTCCAGTAAAAAGTTACAAGCATTTTAATGTGGCAAACTTTGATAGGTGTAGGACGCACCGTATAGAAGTTATGGCAATTTGAAGTTTTATCAGTGTTTAATTTGCGACTCAAGGGTAGCATAGCTATGAGCGACAGCTTAAATTGATAAGAGGCACGAGTCCTTTATTGTCACAAAATTTCAAGATTTTATGACGCTCCAGTAAAAAGTTACAAGCATTTGAATGTTGCAAACTATGATAGGTGTAGGACGTACCGTATTGAAGTTAGGGCCATTTTTAATTGTATGAGATTTTGATTGGGACTCAAGGATAGCATAGCTGTAAGCGATACCTTAAAATGACAAGAGGCTAGAGTACTTTATTGTTACAAAATTTCAAGGTTAATGACGCTCCAGTAAAAAGTTACAAGCATTTGATTGTTGCAAACTTTGATAGGTATAGGACGCTCCGTATAGAAGTTATGGCCATTTGAAGTTTTATCAGATTTTGATTTGGGACTCAAGGGTAGCATAGATATGAGCGATAGCTGAAATTGATAAGACGCACGAGTCCTTTATTGTCACAGAATTTCAAGATTTTATGATGCTCCAGTAAAAAGTTACAAGCATTTGAATGTTGCAAACTATGATAGGTGTAGGACGTACCGTGTTGAAGTTAGGGCCATTTTTAATTGTATGAGATTTTGATTTGGACTCAAGGATAGCATAGCTGTGAGCGATACCTTAAATTGACAAGAGGCTCGAGTACTTTATTGTTACAAAATTTCAAGGTTTTATGACGCTCCAGTAAAAAGTTACAAGCATTTGATTGTTGCAAACTTTGATAGGTATAGGACGCTCCGTATAGAAGTTATGGCCATTTGAAGTTTTATCAGATTTTGATTTGGGACTCAAGGGTAACATATCTGTGAGCGATAGCTTAAATTGACAAGAGGCTCGAGTACTTTATTGTTAGAAAATTTCAAGGCTTAAATAACTAAATACCGTATAGAAGTTATGGCCATTTGAAGTTTTATCAGTGTTTAATTTGGGACTGAAGGGAATCATAGCTATAAGCGATAGCTTAAATTGATAAGAGGCACGAGTACTTTATTGTCACAAAATTTCAAGATTTTATGACGCTCCAGTAAAAAGTTACAAACATTTGAATGTTGCAAACTATGATAGGTGTAGGACGTACCGTATTGAAGTTAGGGCCATTTTTAATTTTATGAGATTTTGATTGGGACTCAAGGGTAGCATAGCTGTGAGCAATACCTTAAATTGACAAGAGGCTCGTGTAGTTTATTGTTACAAAATTTCAAGGTTTTATGACGTTCCAGTAAAAAGTTACAAGCATATGATTGTTGCAAACTTTGATAGTTATAGGACGCTCCGTATAGAAGTTATGGCCATTTGAAGTTTTTTCAGATTTTGATTTGGGACTCAAGGGTAGCATAGCTGTGAGCGATAGCTTAAATTGACAGGAGGCTCGATTACTTTATTGTCACAAAATTTCAAGGTTTTATGACGCTCAAGTAAAAAGTTACAAGCATTTGAATGTTGCAAACTTTTATAGGTGTAGGACGCACCGTATTGAAGTTAGGGCCATTTGAAGTTTTATCAGATTTTGATTTGGGACTCAAGGGTAGCATAGCTGTGAGCGACAGCTTAAATTGATAAGAGGCTCGAGTACTTTATTGTCACAAAATTTCAAGGTTTTATGACGCTCAAGTAAAAAGTTACAAGCATTTGAATGTTGCAAACTTTGATAGGTGTAGGACGCACCGTATTGAAGTTAGGGCCATTTGAAGTTTTATCAGATTTTGATTTGGGACTCAAGGGTAGCATAGCTGTGAGCGATAGCTTAAATTGACAAGAAGCTCGATTACTTTATTGTCACAAAATTGCAAGGTTTTATGACGCACCAGTAAAAAATTACAAGCATTTGATTGATGCAAACTTTGATAGGTATAGGACGCACCGTATAGAAGTTATGGCCATTTGAAGTATTATCAGTGTTGAATTTGGGACTCAAGGGAAGCATAGCTATAAGCGATAGCTTAAATTGATAAGAGGCACGAGTACTTTATTGTCACGAAATTTCACGGTTTTATGACGCTCCAGTGAAAACTTACAAGCATTTGAGTCTTGCAAACTTTGGTAGGTAAAGGACGCACCGTACAAAAGTTAGTGTCATTTGAATCTTTAGCAGTGTTTGATTTGGGACTCAAGGGTGGCATAGCTATAAGCGGTAACTTAAATTGATAAGAGGCACGAGTCCTTTATTGTCACAAAATTTTAAGATTTTATGACGCTCCAGTAAAAAGTTACAAGCATTTGAATGTTGTAAACTATGATAGGTGTAAAACGCACCGTATAGAAGTTAGGGCCATTTGAAGTTTTAGCAGGTTTGATTTTTGACTCAAGGGTGCATAGCTATGTGTGATAGCTTAAATTGGCAAGAGGCTCGAGTACTTTATTCTCACAAAATTTCAAGGTTTTATGACGCTCCGGTAAAAAGTTACAAGCATTTGAATGTTTGCAAACTTTGATAGGTGTAGGACGCACCGTATAAAGTTATGGCCAGTTGAAGTTTCATCAGTGTTTAATTTGGGACTCAAGGGTAGCATAGCTATGAACGACAGCTTAAATTGATAAGAGGCTCGAGTACTTTATTGTCACAAAATTTCAAGATTTTATGACGCTCCAGTAAAAAGTTCCAAGCATTTGATTGTTGCAAACTTTGATTGGTATTGGATGCACCGTACAGAATTTAGGGCCATTTGAAGCTTTAGCAGTGTTTGATTTGGGGCTCAAGGGTTGCATAGCTATGAGCGATAGCTTAAATTGACAAGAGGCTCGAGTACCTTATTGTTACAAAATTTCAAGGTTTTATGACGCTCCAGTAAAAAGTTACAAGCATTTAATTGTATCAAACTTTGATAGGTATACGACGCACCGTACAAAAGTTAGGGTCATTTGAGCTTTAGCAGTGTTTGATTTGGGACTCAAGGGTAGCATAGCTATGAACGACAGCTTACATTGATAAGAGGCAGGAGTACTTTATTGTCACGAAATTTCATGGTTTTATGACGCTCCAGTAAAAAGTTACAAGCATTTGATTGTTGCAAACTTTGATAGGTATAAGACGCACCGTATAGAAGTTACGGCCATTTGCAGTTTTATCAGTGTTTGATTTGGGACTCAAGGGTAGCATAGCTATGAGCGATAGCTTAAATTGATAAGAGGCTCGAGTACTTTATTGTCACAAAATTCCAAGATTTTATGACGCTCCAGTAAAAAGTTCCAAGCATTTGATTGTTGCAAACTTTGATAGGTGTAGGACGCACCGTATTGAAGTTAGGGCCATTTGAAGTTTTATCAGATTTTGATTTGGGACTCAAGGGTAGCATAGCTGTGAGCGATAGCTTAAATTGACAAGAGGCTCGATTACTTTATTGTCACAAAATTTCAAGGTTTTAGGACGCACCAGTAAAAAGATACAAAAATTTGATTGTTGCAAACTTTGGTAGGTATAGGACGCACCGTATAGAAGTTATGGCCATTTGAAGTATTATCAGTGTTTAATTTGGGACTCAAGGGAAGCATAGCTATAAGCGATAGCTTAAATTGATAAGAGGCACGAGTACTTTATTGTCACGAAATTTCACGGTTTTCTGACGCTCCAGTAAAAACTTACAAGCATTTGATTCTTGCAAACTTTGGTAGGTATTGGACGCACCGTACAAAAGTTAGGGTCATTGGAAGCTTTAGCAGTGTTTGATTTGGGACTCAAGGGTAGCATAGCTATGAGCGACAGCTTAAATTGATAAGAGGCACGAGTACTTTATTGGCACGAAATTTCACGATTTGATTGTATCAAACTTTGATATGTATAGGACGCACCGTACAAGAGTTAGGGTCATTTGAAGCTTTAGGAGTGTTTGATTTGGACTCAAGGGTAGCATAGCATTTGATTACAAGCATTTGATTGTTGCAAACTTTGAAGGGTATTGGACGCACCGTACAGAAGTTAGGGCCATATGAGGTTTTAGCACTGTTTGATTTAGGACTCAAGGGTAGCATAGCTATGAGCGATAGCTTAAATTGATAAGATGCTCGAGTATTTTATTGTCACAAAAATTCAAGATTTTATGACGCTCCAGTAAAAAGTTCCAAGCATTTGATTGTTGCAAACTTTGATAGGTATAAGACGCACCGTATAGAAGTTACGGCCATTTGAAGTTTTATCAGTGTCTGATTTGGGACTCAAGGTTAGCATAGCTATGAGCGATAGTTTAAATTGATAAGAGGCTCGAGTACTTTAATGTCACAACATTTCAAGGTATTATGACGCTCCTTTAAAAAGTTACAAGCATTTGAATGTTGCAATCTTTGATAGGTGTAGGATGCACCGTATAGAAGTTAGGGCCATTTGAAGGTTTAGCAGGGTTTGATTTGGGACTCAAGGGTAGCATAGCTGTGAGCGATACCTTAAATTGACAAGAGGCTCGAGTACTCTATTGTTACAAAATTTCAAGGTTTTATGACGCTCCAGCAAAAAGTTACAAGCATTTGATTGTTGCAAACTTTGATAGGTATAGGACGCTCCATATAAAAGTTATGGCCATTTGAAGTTTTATCAGATTTTGATTTGGCACTCAAGGGTAGCATATCTGTGAGCGATAGCTTAAATTGACAAGAGGCTCGAGTACTTTATTGTTAGAAAATTTCAAGGCTTAAATAACTAAATACCGTATAGAAGTTATGGCCATTTGAAGTTTTATCAGATTTTGATTTGGGACTCAAGGGTAGCATAGCTGTGAGCGATAGCTTAAATTGACAGGAGGCTCGACTACTTTATTGTCACAAAATTTCAAGGTTTTATGACGCACCAGTAAAAAGTTACAAGCATGTGATTGTTGCAAACTTTGATAGGTATAGGACGCACCGTATATAAGTTATGGCCATTTGAAGTTTTATCAGTGTTTAATTTGGGACTCAAGGGAAGCATAGCTATAAGCGATAGCTTAAATTGATAAGAGGCACGAGTACTTTATTGTCACTAAATTTCACGGTTTTATGACGCTCCAGTAAAAAGTTACAAGCATTTGATTGTTGCAAACTTTGGTAGGTATATGACGCACCGTACAAAAGTTAGCGTCATTTGAAGCTTTAGCAGTTTTTGATTTGGGACTCAAGGGTGGCATAGCTATAAGCGGTAACTGAAATTGATAAAAGGCACGAGTCCTTTATTGTCACAAAATTTCAAGATTTTATGACGCTCCAGTAAAAAGTTACAAGCATTTGAATGTTGCAAACTATGATAGGTGTAGGACGCACCGTATAGAAGTTAGGGCCATTTGAAGTTTTACCAGGTTTGATTTTGGACTCAAGGGTAGCATAGCTATGTGGGGTAGCTTAAATTGGCAAGAGGCTCAAGTACTTTATTCTCACAAATTTCAAGATTTTATGACGCTCCAGTAAAAAGTTACAAGCATTTTAATGTGGCAAACTTTGATAGGTGTAGGACGCACCGTATAGAAGTTATGGCAATTTGAAGTTTTATCAGTGTTTAATTTGCGACTCAAGGGTAGCATAGCTATGAGCGACAGCTTAAATTGATAAGAGGCACGAGTCCTTTATTGTCACAAAATTTCAAGATTTTATGACGCTCCAGTAAAAAGTTACAAGCATTTGAATGTTGCAAACTATGATAGGTGTAGGACGTACCGTATTGAAGTTAGGGCCATTTTTAATTGTATGAGATTTTGATTGGGACTCAAGGATAGCATAGCTGTAAGCGATACCTTAAAATGACAAGAGGCTCGAATACTTTATTGTTACAAAATTTCAAGGTTAATGACGCTCCACTAAAAAGTTACAAGCATTTGATTGTTGCAAACTTTGATAGGTATAGGACGCTCCGTATAGAAGTTATGGCCATTTGAAGTTTTATCAGATTTTGATTTGGGACTCAAGGGTAACATATCTGTGAGCGATAGCTTAAATTGACAAGAGGCTCGAGTACTTTATTGTTAGAAAATTTCAAGGCTTAATTAACTAAATACCGTATAGAAGTTATGGCCATTTGAAGTTTTATCAGTGTTTAATTTGGGACTGAAGGGAATCATAGCTATAAGCGATAGCTTAAATTAATAAGAGGCACGAGTACTTTATTGTCACGAAATTTCACGGTTTTATGACGCTCCAGTAAAAAGTTACAAGCATTTGATTGTTGCAAACTTTGGTAGGTATAGGACGCACCGTACAAAAGTTGGGGTCATTTGAAGCTTTAGCAGTGTTTGATTTACGACTCATGGGCAGCATAGCTAAGCGGTAACTTAAATTGATAAGAGGCGCGAGCCCTTTATTGTCACAAAATTTCAAGATTTTATGACGCTCCAGTAAAAAGTTACAAGCATTTGAATGTTGCAAACTATGATAGGTGTAGAACGCACCGTATAGAAGTTAGGGCTATTTGAAGTTTTAGCAGGTTTGATTTGGGACTCAAGGGTAGCATAGCTATGTGGGGTAGCTTAAATTGGCAAGAGGCTCAAGTACTTTATTCTCACAAAGTTTCAAGGTTTTATGACGCTCCAGTAAAAACTTACAAGCATTTGATTGTTGCAAACTTTGATAGGTATAGGACGCTCCGTACAAAATTTAGGGTCATTTGAAGTTTTAGCAGTTTTTGATTTGGGACTCAAGGGTGGCATAGCTATAAGCGGTAACTGAAATTGATAAAAAGCACGAGTCCTTTATTGTCACAAAATTTCAAGATTTTATGACGCTCCAGTAAAAAGTTACAAGCATTTTAATGTGGCAAACTTTGATAGGTGTAGGACACACCGTATAGAAGTTATGGCCATTTGAAGTTTTATCAGTGTTTAATTTGGGACTCAAGGGAAGCATAGCTATAAGCGATAGCTTAATATGATAAGAGGCACGAGAACTTTATTGTCACGAAATTTCACGGATTTATGACGGTCCAGTAAAAAGTTACAAGCATTTGAATGTTGCAAACTATGATAGGTGTAGGACGTACCGTATTGAAGTTAGGGCCATTTTTAATTTTATGAGATTTTGATTGGGACTCAAGGGTAGCATAGCTGTGAGCAATACCTTAAATTGGCAAATTGGCAAAAATTGACAGGAGGCTCGATTACTTTATTGTCACAAAATTTCAAGGTTTTATGACGCACCAGTAAAAAGTTACGAGCATTTGATTGTTGCAAACTTTAATAGGTATAGGACGCACCGTATATAAGTTATGGCCATTTGAAGTTTTATCAGTGTTTAATTTGAGACTCAAGGGAAGCATAGCTATAAGCGATAGCTTAAATTGATAAGAGGCACGAGTACTTTATTGTCACTAAATTTCACGGTTTTATGACGCTCCAGTAAAAAGTTACAAACATTTGATTGTTGCAAACTGTGGTAGGTATAGGACGCACCGTACAAAATTTGGGGTCATTTGAAGCTTTAGCAGTTTTTGATTTGGGACTCAAGGGTGGCATAGCTATAAGCGGTAACTGAAATTGATAAAAGGCACGAGTCCTTTATTGTCACAAAATTTCAAGATTTTATGACGCTCCAGTAAAAAGTTACAAGCATTTTAATGTGGCAAACTTTGATAGGTGTAGGACGCACCGTATAGAATTTATGGCCATTTGAAGTTTTATCAGTGTTTAATTTGGGACTCAAGGGAAGCATAGCTATAAGCGATAGCTTAATATGATAAGAGGCACGAGAACTTTATTGTCACGAAATTTCACGGATTTATGACGCTCCAGTAAAAAGTTACAAGCATTTGAATGTTGCAAACTATGATAGATGTAGGACGTACCGTATTGAAGTTAGGGCCATTTTTAATTTTATGAGATTTTGATTGGGACTCAAGGGTAGCATAGCTGTGAGCAATACCTTAAATTGGCAAGAGGCTCGAGTTCTTTATTGTTACAAAATTTCAAGGTTTTATGTCGCTCCAGTAAAAAGTTACAAGCATTTGATTGTTACAAACTTTGATAGGTATAGGACGTTCCGTATAGAAGTTATGGCCATTTGAAGTTTTATCAGATTTTGATTTGGGACTCAAGGGTAGCATAGCTGTGAGTGATAGCTTAAATTGACAAGAGGCTCGAGTACTTTATTGCTACAAAATTTCAAGGTTTTATGACGCACCAGTAAAAAGTTACAAGCATTTGATTGTTGCAAACTTTGATAGGAATAGGACGCACCGTATAGAACTTATGGCCATTTGAAGTTTTATCAGTGTTTAATTTGGGACTCAAGGGAAGTATAGCTATAAGCGATAGCTTAAATTGATAAGAGGCACGAGTCCTTTATTGTCACAAAATTTCAAGATTTTATGACGCTCCAGTAAAAAGTTGCAAGCATTTGAATGTTGCAAACTATGATAGGTGTAGGACGTACCGTATTGAAGTTAGGGCCATTTTTAATTGTATGAGATTTTGATTGGGACTCAAGGATAGCATAGCTGTGAGCGATACCTTAAATTGACAAGAGGCTCGAGTACTTTATTGTTACAAAATTTCAAGGTTTTATGACGCTCCAGTAAAACGTTACAAGCATTTGATTGTTGCAAACTTTGATAGGTATAGGACGCTCCGTATAGAAATTATGGGCATTTGAAGTTTTATGAGTGTTTAATTTGGGACTCAAGGGTAGCATAGCTATGAGCGACAGCTTAAATTGATAAGATGCACGAGTACTTTATTGTCACGAAATTCACGGTTTTATGACTCTCCAGTAAAAAGTTACAAGCATTTGATTGTTGCAAACTATGATAGGTGTAGGACGCACCGTATAGAAGTTAGAGCCATTTGAAGTTTTAGCAGGTTTGATTTGGTGCTCAAGGGTAGCATAGCTATGAGCGATAGCTGAAATTGATAAGAGGCACGAGTCCTTTATTGTCACAAAATTTCAAGATTTTATGACGCTCCAGTAAAAAGTTACAAGCATTTGAATGTTGCAAACTATGATAGGTGTAGGACGTACCGTATTGAAGTTAGGGCCATTTTTAATTGTATGAGATTTTGATTGGGACTCAAGGATAGCATAGCTGTGAGCGATACCTTAAATTGACAAGAGGCTCGAGTACTTTATTGTTACAAAATTTCAAGGTTTTATGACGCTCCAGTAAAACGTTACAAGCATTTGATTGTTGCAAACTTTGATAGGTATAGGACGCTCCGTATAGAAGTTATGGCCATTTGAAGTTTTGTCAGATTTTGATTTGGGACTCAAGGGTAGCATATCTGTGAGCGATAGCTTAAATTGACAAGAGGCTCCAGTACTTTATTGTCACGAAATTCACGGTTTTATGACCCTCCAGTAAAAAGTTACAAGCATTTGATTGTTGCAAACTATGATAGGTGTAGGACGCACCGTATAGAAGTTAGGGCCATTTGAAGGTTTAGCAGGGTTTGATTTGGGACTCAAGGGTAGCATAGCTGTGAGCGATACCTTAAATTGACAAGAGGCTCGAGTACTCTATTGTTACAAAATTTCAAGGTTTTATGACGCTCCAGCAAAAAGTTACAAGCATTTGATTGTTGCAAACTTTGATAGGTATAGGACGCTCCATATAAAAGTTATGGCCATTTGAAGTTTTATCAGATTTTGATTTGGGACTCAAGGGTAGCATATCTGTGAGCGATAGCTTAAATTGACAAGAGGCTCGAGTACTTTATTGTTAGAAAATTTCAAGGCTTAAATAACTAAATACCGTATAGAAGTTATGGCCATTTGAAGTTTTATCAGATTTTGATTTGGGACTCAAGGGTAGCATAGCTGTGAGCGATAGCTTAAATTGACAGGAGGCTCGACTACTTTATTGTCACAAAATTTCAAGGTTTTATGACGCACCAGTAAAAAGTTACAAGCATGTGATTGTTGCAAACTTTGATAGGTATAGGACGCACCGTATATAAGTTATGGCCATTTGAAGTTTTATCAGTGTTTAATTTGGGACTCAAGGGAAGCATAGCTATAAGCGATAGCTTAAATTGATAAGAGGCACGAGTACTTTATTGTCACTAAATTTCACGGTTTTATGACGCTCCAGTAAAAAGTTACAAGCATTTGATTGTTGCAAACTTTGGTAGGTATATGACGCACCGTACAAAAGTTAGCGTCATTTGAAGCTTTAGCAGTTTTTGATTTGGGACTCAAGGGTGGCATAGCTACAAGCGGTAACTGAAATTGATAAAAGGCACGAGTCCTTTATTGTCACAAAATTTCAAGATTTTATGACGCTCCAGTAAAAAGTTACAAGCATTTGAATGTTGCAAACTATGATAGGTGTAGGACGCACCGTATAGAAGTTAGGGCCATTTGAAGTTTTACCAGGTTTGATTTTGGACTCAAGGGTAGCATAGCTATGTGGGGTAGCTTAAATTGGCAAGAGGCTCAAGTACTTTATTCTCACAAATTTCAAGATTTTATGACGCTCCAGTAAAAAGTTACAAGCATTTTAATGTGGCAAACTTTGATAGGTGTAGGACGCACCGTATAGAAGTTATGGCAATTTGAAGTTTTATCAGTGTTTAATTTGGGACTGAAGGGAATCATAGCTATAAGCGATAGCTTAAATTAATAAGAGGCACGAGTACTTTATTGTCACGAAATTTCACGGTTTTATGACGCTCCAGTAAAAAGTTACAAGCATTTGATTGTTGCAAACTTTGGTAGGTATAGGACGCACCGTACAAAAGTTGGGGTCATTTGAAGCTTTAGCAGTGTTTGATTTACGACTCATGGGCAGCATAGCTAAGCGGTAACTTAAATTGATAAGAGGCGCGAGCCCTTTATTGTCACAAAATTTCAAGATTTTATGACGCTCCAGTAAAAAGTTACAAGCATTTGAATGTTGCAAACTATGATAGGTGTAGAACGCACCGTATAGAAGTTAGGGCTATTTGAAGTTTTAGCAGGTTTGATTTGGGACTCAAGGGTAGCATAGCTATGTGGGGTAGCTTAAATTGGCAAGAGGCTCAAGTACTTTATTCTCACAAAGTTTCAAGGTTTTATGACGCTCCAGTAAAAACTTACAAGCATTTGATTGTTGCAAACTTTGATAGGTATAGGACGCTCCGTACAAAATTTAGGGTCATTTGAAGCTTTAGCAGTTTTTGATTTGGGACTCAAGGGTGGCATAGCTATAAGCGGTAACTGAAATTGATAAAAAGCACGAGTCCTTTATTGTCACAAAATTTCAAGATTTTATGACGCTCCAGTAAAAAGTTACAAGCATTTTAATGTGGCAAACTTTGATAGGTGTAGGACACACCGTATAGAAGTTATGGCCATTTGAAGTTTTATCAGTGTTTAATTTGGGACTCAAGGGAAGCATAGCTATAAGCGATAGCTTAATATGATAAGAGGCACGAGAACTTTATTGTCACGAAATTTCACGGATTTATGACGGTCCAGTAAAAAGTTACAAGCATTTGAATGTTGCAAACTATGATAGGTGTAGGACGTACCGTATTGAAGTTAGGGCCATTTTTAATTTTATGAGATTTTGATTGGGACTCAAGGGTAGCATAGCTGTGAGCAATACCTTAAATTGGCAAATTGGCAAAAATTGACAGGAGGCTCGATTACTTTATTGTCACAAAATTTCAAGGTTTTATGACGCACCAGTAAAAAGTTACGAGCATTTGATTGTTGCAAACTTTAATAGGTATAGGACGCACCGTATATAAGTTATGGCCATTTGAAGTTTTATCAGTGTTTAATTTGAGACTCAAGGGAAGCATAGCTATAAGCGATAGCTTAAATTGATAAGAGGCACGAGTACTTTATTGTCAATAAATTTCACGGTTTTATGACGCTCCAGTAAAAAGTTACAAACATTTGATTGTTGCAAACTGTGGTAGGTATAGGACGCACCGTACAAAATTTAGGGTCATTTGAAGCTTTAGCAGTTTTTGATTTGGGACTCAAGGGTGGCATAGCTATAAGCGGTAACTGAAATTGATAAAAGGCACGAGTCCTTTATTGTCACAAAATTTCAAGATTTTATGACGCTCCAGTAAAAAGTTACAAGCATTTTAATGTGGCAAACTTTGATAGGTGTAGGACGCACCGTATAGAAGTTATGGCCATTTGAAGTTTTATCAGTGTTTAATTTGGGACTCAAGGGAAGCATAGCTATAAGCGATAGCTTAATATGATAAGAGGCACGAGAACTTTATTGTCACGAAATTTCACGGATTTATGACGCTCCAGTAAAAAGTTACAAGCATTTGAATGTTGCAAACTATGATAGATGTAGGACGTACCGTATTGAAGTTAGGGCCATTTTTAATTTTATGAGATTTTGATTGGGACTCAAGGGTAGCATAGCTGTGAGCAATACCTTAAATTGGCAAGAGGCTCGAGTTCTTTATTGTTACAAAATTTCAAGGTTTTATGTCGCTCCAGTAAAAAGTTACAAGCATTTGATTGTTACAAACTTTGATAGGTATAGGACGTTCCGTATAGAAGTTATGGCCATTTGAAGTTTTATCAGATTTTGATTTGGGACTCAAGGGTAGCATAGCTGTGAGTGATAGCTTAAATTGACAAGAGGCTCGAGTACTTTATTGCTACAAAATTTCAAGGTTTTATGACGCACCAGTAAAAAGTTACAAGCATTTGATTGTTGCAAACTTTGATAGGAATAGGACGCACCGTATAGAACTTATGGCCATTTGAAGTTTTATCAGTGTTTAATTTGGGACTCAAGGGAAGTATAGCTATAAGCGATAGCTTAAATTGATAAGAGGCACGAGTCCTTTATTGTCACAAAATTTCAAGATTTTATGACGCTCCAGTAAAAAGTTGCAAGCATTTGAATGTTGCAAACTATGATACGTGTAGGACGTACCGTATTGAAGTTAGGGCCATTTTTAATTGTATGAGATTTTGATTGGGACTCAAGGATAGCATAGCTGTGAGCGATACCTTAAATTGACAAGAGGCTCGAGTACTTTATTGTTACAAAATTTCAAGGTTTTATGACGCTCCAGTAAAACGTTACAAGCATTTGATTGTTGCAAACTTTGATAGGTATAGGACGCTCCGTATAGAAATTATGGGCATTTGAAGTTTTATGAGTGTTTAATTTGGGACTCAAGGGTAGCATAGCTATGAGCGACAGCTTAAATTGATAAGATGCACGAGTACTTTATTGTCACGAAATTCACGGTTTTATGACTCTCCAGTAAAAAGTTACAAGCATTTGATTGTTGCAAACTATGATAGGTGTAGGACGCACCGTATAGAAGTTAGAGCCATTTGAAGTTTTAGCAGGTTTGATTTGGTGCTCAAGGGTAGCATAGCTATGAGCGATAGCTGAAATTGATAAGAGGCACGAGTCCTTTATTGTCACAAAATTTCAAGATTTTATGACGCTCCAGTAAAAAGTTACAAGCATTTGAATGCTGCAAACTATGATAGGTGTAGGACGTACCGTATTGAAGTTAGGGCCATTTTTAATTGTATGAGATTTTGATTGGGACTTAAGGATAGCATAGCTGTGAGCGATACCTTAAATTGACAAGAGGCTCGAGTACTTTATTGTTACAAAATTTCAAGGTTTTATGACGCTCCAGTAAAACGTTACAAGCATTTGATTGTTGCAAACTTTGATAGGTATAGGACGCTCCGTATAGAAGTTATGGCCATTTGAAGTTTTGTCAGATTTTGATTTGGGACTCAAGGGTAGCATATCTGTGAGCGATAGCTTAAATTGACAAGAGGCTCCAGTACTTTATTGTCACGAAATTCACGGTTTTATGACCCTCCAGTAAAAAGTTACAAGCATTTGATTGTTGCAAACTATGATAGGTGTAGGACGCACCGTATAGAAGTTAGAGCCATTTGAAGTTTTAGCAGGTTTGATTTGGGACCCAAGGGTAGCATAGCTATGAGCGATAGCTGAAATTGATAAGAGGCACGAGTCCTTTATTGTCACAAAATTTCAAGATTTTATGACGCTCCAGTAAAAAGTTACAAGCATTTGAATGTTGCAAACTATGATAGGTGTAGGACGTACCGTATTGAAGTTAGGGCCACTTTTAATTGTATGAGATTTTGATTGGGACTCAAGGATAGCATAGCTGTGAGCGATACCTTAAATTGACAAGAGGCTCGAGTACTTTATTGTTACAAAATTTCAAGGTTTTATGAAGCTCCAGTAAAAAGTTACAAGCATTTGATTGTTGCAAACTTTGATAGGTATAGGACGCTCCGTATAGAAGTTATGGCCATTTGAAGTTTTATCAGATTTTGATTTGGGACTCAAGGGTAGCATATCTGCGAGCGATAGCTTAAATTGACAAGAGGCTCGAGAACTTTATTGTCACGAAATTCACGGTTTTATGACCCTCCAGTAAAAAGTTACAAGCATTTGATTGTTGCAAACTATGATAGGTGTAGGACGCACCGTATAGAAGTTAGAGCCATTTGAAGTTTTAGCAGGTTTGATTTGGTACTCAAGGGTAGCATAGCTATGAGCGATAGCTGAAATTGATAAGAGGCACGAGTCCTTTATTGTCACAAAATTTCAAGATTTTATGACGCTCCAGTAAAAAGTTACAAGCATTTGAATGTTGCAGACTATGATAGGTGTAGGACGTACCGTATTGAAGTTAGGGCCATTTTTAATTGTATGAGATTTTGATTGGGACTCAAGGATAGCATAGCTGTGAGCGATACCTTAAATTGACAAGAGGCTCGAGTACTTTATTGTTACAAAATTTCAAGGTTTTATGACGCTCCAGTAAAAAGTTACAAGCATTTGATTGTTGCAAACTTTGATAGGTATAGGACGCTCCGTATAGAAGTTATGGCCATTTGAAGTTTTATCAGATTTTGATTTGGGACTCTGTGAGCGATAGCTTAAATTGACAAGAGGCTCGAGTACTTTATTGTCACGAAATTCACGGTTTTATGACCCTCCAGTAAAAAGTTACAAGCATTTGATTGTTGCAAACTATGATAGGTGTAGGACGCAGCGTATAGAAGTTAGAGCCATTTGAAGTTTTAGCAGGTTTGATTTGGGACTCAAGGGAAGCATAGCTATAAGCGATAGCTTAAATTGATAAGAGGCACGAGTACTTTATTGTCACGAAATTTCACGGTTTTATGACGCTCCAGTAAAAAGTTACAAGCATTTTATTGTTGCAAACTTTGGTAGGTATATGACGCACCGTACAAAAGTTAGGGTCATTTGAAGCTTTAGCAGTTTTCGATTTGGGACTCAAGGGTGGTATAGCTATAAGCGGTAACTGAAATTGATAAAAGGCACGAGTCCTTTATTGTCACAAAATTTCAAGATTTTATGACGCTCCAGTAAAAAGTTACAAGCATCTGAATGTTGCAAACTATGATAGGTGTAGGACGCATCGTAAAAAAGTTAGGGTCATTTGAAGCTTTAGCAGTGTTTGATTTGGGACTCAAGGGTGGCATAGCTTTAAGCGGTAACTTAAATTGACGCTCCAGTAAAAAGTTACAAGCAATTGAATGTTTCAAACTATGATAGGTGTAGGACGCGCCGTATAGAACTTAGGGCCATTTGAAGTTTTAGCAGGTTTGATTTTGGACTCAAGGGTAGCATAGCTATGTGGGATAGCTTAAATTGGCAAGAGGCTGAAGTACTTTATTCTCACAAAGTTTTAAGGTTTTATGACGCTCCAGTAACAACTTACAAGCATTTGATTCTTGCAAACTTTGATAGGTATAGGACGCTCCGTATAGTAATTATGGGCATTTGATGTTTTATCAGTGTTTGATTTGGGACTCAAGGGTAGCATAGCTGTGAGCGACAGCTTAAATTGATAAGATGCACGAGTACTTTATTGTTACGAAATTCACGGTTTTATGACCCTCCAGTAAAAAGTTACAAGCATTTGATTGTTGCAAACTATGATAGGTGTAGGACGCACCTTATAGAAGTTAGAGCCATTTGAAGTTTTAGCAGGTTTGATTTTGGACTCAAGGGTAGCATAGCTATGTGGGATAGCTTAAATTGGCAAGAGGCTCAAGTACTTTATTCTCACAAAATTTCAAGATTTTATGACGCTCCAGTAAAAAGTTACAAGCATTTTAATGTGGCAAACTTTGATAGGTATAGGACGCACCGTATAGAAGTTATGGCCATTTGAAATTTTATTAGATTTTGATTTGGGACTCCAGGGTAGCATAGCTGTGAGCGACAGCTTAAATTGACAAGAGGCTCGAGTACTTTATTGTTACAAAATTTCAAGGTTTAAATAACTTCATACCGTATAGAAGTTATGGACATTTGAAGTTTTATCAGTGTTTCATTTGGGACTCAAGGGAAGCATAGCTATAAGCGATAGCTTAAATTGATAAGATGCACGAGTACTTTATTGTCACGAAATTTCACGGTTTTATGACGCTCCAGTAAAAAGTTACAAGCATTTGATTGTTGCAAACTTTGGTAGCTATAGGACGCACCGTACAAAAGTTATGGTCATTTGAAGATTTAGCAGTGTTTGATTTGGGACTCAAGGGTGGAATAGCTATAAGCGGTAACTGAAATTGATAAGAGGCACGAGTCCTTTATTGTCACAAAATTTCAAGATTTTATGACGCTCCAGTAAAAAGTTACAAGCATTTGAATGTTGCAAACTATGATAGGTGTAAGACTCACCGTACAGAAGTTAGGGCCATTTGAAGTTTTAGCAGTGTTTGATTTACGACTTATGGGCAGCATAGCTAAGCGGTAACTTAAATTGATAAGAGGCACGATTCCTTTATTGTCACAAAATTTCAAGGTTTTTTGACGCTCCAGTAAAAAGTTACAAGCATTTGAATGTTGCAAACTATGATAGGTGTAGGACGTACCGTATTGAAGTTAGGGCCATTTTTAATTTTATGAGATTTTGCTCAAGGGTAGCATAGCTGTGACCAATACGTTAAATTGACAAGAGGCTCGAGTACTTTATTGTTACAAAATTTCAAGGTTTTATGACGCTCCAGTAAAAAGTTACAAGCATTTTGTCGCACTAAAAGATACGGTCTTCGTACTTCGCCTTCGGAGCGCTAGTGCTTCCGAGAGCATTTTTGTGACGTCATCAACAAGGGTTGATAATTTGCAACAGCCATTTATTCAAAAAATACGAACAACATTACCGACATCTGTTAATTTCAAAATTAATCGATTCTACCAGAACAAACTGCTGCAAATAATTTTCGATCGGTATTGCAGTGCCGAACCAAGCAGCTGTTGAAATTGAACAGACCTTATATAAAAGAAAAATAAATGTTAACTCGAACGAAATCAAAAAAATTTTAATCAGCAAAAGTAGACGACAGAGAGGAAAGCTCGGATTCATTGGACAGCAGAGTAATAGAAATGGCCAACCAGGGTACACAGGGCCAAGCGCAGCCGCAAGCAGTTGTAACTAGTGAACAACTGGCGCAGCTTTTCAGCAGTATAAATATACTACGCGAATCTGTTGACGAACTACGTAAAGAGACGCATCGTGGCCAAATAGAGATTCAACAACTTCGCACTCGAGTGGATAAGGGTGCATCCGGTGTTGGCTGTAATGAATCCTCCTTTCATGAAAGTGTACAATCACCGCTGCCACAAACGTCGACGCAGCAACCACAGCAGATGCCGCAATCGCAGCCACCAAATACATCGACTCCGATGGTGTTATGACTTTTGTCGATAGCCCCGGCGGTAAGTTATATCCACTGCCATATTTCGATGGAAACCCTGAAGATTGGCACCTGTTTTTAGCCAACTTCGGAGACACGACCAATGAATTTGGTTACAATAATCGCCAGAACCTTATGCGTTTGCATAAGGCATTTCAAGGGAATGCGAAGCGCGCTGTGACGTCACTACTTATATCCTGACGACGTGACCAAAGTCGTGCAGGAGTTAGAGTTAAATTTTGGACGCTCTGACTTATTGATCCGCTCGCAGCTGCAAAAGGTGCAGCAGTTCCCACCGATTTATGAGAATCGACTTGAGCAAGTGTTGGAATTCTCAAACCGCGTCCGAAATATTGTCGCCTTTTTTAAGTCAGCAAAATGCGATCACCATGTGGCCAACCCTACTCTTCTTGAGTAGCTTATTGGAAGGCTTCCGCTCCGATTATGAATGGAGTCGACACGCCTCGAATATAACGCCTTATGCCACCGTTGAAGCCTTTGCCGACTGGGTTAGTGAACTCGCAAAGGTAGTGAGCTTGATGCCAGCCATAGCTAGTACAGCTATGCGCCAACATCAACCCCCGCAGCCGCACCAAGGGGTGCAACAAGGTAACCTTCAGAACCGTCAGACCATATCACGAGGTGCTATTCCGCGTCGCGTTTTGCATATCACCGAACGTCAAGTGGAACAGCGACAACTCAGTTGTGTGCAATGCAATTTGAGCCACAAACTGAGCGCATGTCGTCAATTTAAGGCGCTTAATACAAATGACAAATAAACTTTGGTAAAGCGTCACCGCCTTTGTTTTGCCTGCTTGCATAGAGGGCATAACGTGCTGAGTTGCCAGGCAAGGCATGCATGTGGTATAAATGGATGCAACCGTATGCATCACAACTTACAGCACCAGACAACTAAGCCGCAAGCAGAGCTGAAACCAGAGGATGTCGAGCATGTGCTTAACTGCCGTCAACACCAGCAGTCAAGCTTATTTAAGATACTACTCGTGGTGCTGTTTGATCCACGTGGTAGCATACCTGTATTTGCGATGTTTGATGAAGGTTCTTCGGTCTCACTTCCTGAAGAGACCATCGCAAATCAACTTGGTCTGAAAGGCCCTACTGCACAGCTGACGCTTCAGTGGTATGGATAGAAGCAAACCACGGAGCCATCGAAAAAATTAAGCTTGAACGTACTTGCAGAGTGTGGTGGCCAGGAGTACCCACTCAGAAACGTACGCACCGTGAAGCAGCTTAACTTACCAATGCAGACATTCATCAAGCAACAGCATAGGCACTTCACAGATGTGCCAATCGCCAGCTACCAAGCCGCCAAGCCAGTCCTGCTGCTGGGATTGGATAATAGTTTTTTAGGCATATCAGAGAAAACTGTCGCCGCCGGTCCAGATCAACCTATCGCTGCGGCAACTATGTTGGGTTGGGTGGCATATGGGCCACTTCACTCAAGCACCACCTCAATGCCGCAGAGCTATGTTATGGCCAAGCAGCGCCTGTTAAATATTGAGGGGAAGATGTCCCGGGATGCCGCATTTGCAGCCAGATATAAAACGGAAGTCGCCAAATACATTGACATTGGGTACGCCAAATTGTTGTCACCAGAGGCTGCTGAGAGACATAGTCCTACAACCTGGTACCTTCCTCACTTTGGTGTAGTAAACCCGCATAAGCCGGATAAGCTTCGTATCGTCTTTGATGCTGCAGCTGCTATTTCTAACGTATCGCTCAACTCAGTATTATTAAAGGGTCCTGAGCATGCGCAGCCACTTTGGGCCATCATGCACAAATTTCGACAAGGAGGTATCGCTGTTGCAGGAGATATTCAAGAAATGTTCTCACAAGTCCGCATACGAGCTGAAGACCAGGACTCACAGCGCTTTGTTTGGAGAGACGGAAATTCAGCCGAGCAAATCCGTGTCTACTCAATGATGTCGATGATCTTCGGAGCGATTTGTTCGCCGTGCTGTGCAGAATACATAAAAAACGTGAACGCAGCACAGTTTTTGCCTCACATGCCAGGTGGCGCAAAAGCTATCATTGACAACACCTATGTGGATGACCTGGTCATAAGTTTTGATGACATACAGGAGGCCGAGAAGGTAATGTTTGAGGCCCGGAAGATAAACGCTGCCGCAGGATTCACGCTCAGAAATTTCGTATCAAACTGCAAGAAGCTGCAGGTCAAACTGAATGGTAGCCAAGTCAAGCAACAAGAAGTTGTCAACACTGAACTGCAGCCAACAACAGAGAAGGTGCTGGGTAAGTTTTGAAACTCTGGATTCGACAGGTTTGAATTCCACTTTAAGTTCCATAGAATTCCACGCCAGGTGCTGGAGTACAGGAGAACACCGACTAAGAGAGAGTTGCTGGGAATCGTTATGGCTATTTACGACCCCTTTGGCCTCCTAGCCAACATCACAATTTTCGCCAAGCTACTTCTGCAGTCGCTGTGGAAGCGGAAAATCCAGTGGGATGAGCAGCTGCCATCAGATTTGGAGAAACAGTGGTTTGCATGGTGGAACGTTTTTCAGGGCGTGAAAAACTTTTCAGTCCGGCGTTGCTTGTCGTATTTGTTGCCGAATGCCGATGATATATAGCTGCACATATTCGTTGATGCTAGTGAAAGTGCATTTACAGCAGTCGCCTTTTTGCGTGTTTGCAAAGCAAACGAGGTAGAAGTCGCATTCGTTGCTGCCAAACCGAGATGTGCACCTGCAAAGGGTATGACCGTACCGCGCCTGGAATTGCAAGCGGCCGTACTAGGAAGCCGACTGAAGACTTCGATTAAAGACTGTCATGATTTCAAGATCAACGCTACGACATTTTAGAGCGATTCCAAGACAATTCTGCTTTGGCTTCGTTCCACAACCCGTAAGTATAAGCAATTCGTTGCCTACCGTATTGCTGAGATACTTGCCACTTCCACGCCGATGCAATGGCGCTGGATACCAGCATCGATGAACGTCGCCGACGATGCAACTAGAGCCAAGTTGCCACAGCATGTAGAGCAAGACAGCCGTTGGATATTGGATTGGCCAGATTTCTTGTGACAAGAAGAAATACACTGGCCTCGAGAAGCTGGGATGCTTCACTCAGAGCACTGTGTATCTGAAGAAGCTGTTAATCAGGTGTTACACATAATAAACACAGACAATATTCTTGATAGTTTGATCAAGTTTTCATCCTACATGAAGACGTTGAGGGTGACAGCATGGATATTTCGGTTCATTCGCAACGCCAAATCTAGATCCCGTCAGTTTGGAGAGCTCACAGCAGCTGAAGTTTCTGATGCTGAAAAATTTGTATGCTGTCGCATACAATACGAGTCATTTGCAGATGACTCGTATTGTATGCCTTACGCGCAAGTACAGGAATTTCAAAGACCAGTGCCATATTTAAGCTCACGCCGATGCTGTATCCTGATGGTCTGCTAAGAGTCAACGGAAGAATCGACGCCGCTAATTACATCCCTGAATCAGCCCGATGACCGATAATATTACCGCAGAAACATCGCGTGTCGCAGCTGATAATGAAGCATTACCACCAAAAGAGACATCACCAGAACGACTGCCTAACAATAAATGAAATGCGGCAAAAGTTCTGGGTGCCTCATGCTCGCACATTATTAAAAAGGATCAAGAGGGATTGTGTCATTTGTATCACCGCTCGAGCCAAGCCATCTGTGCCACTTATGGGACAGTTACCCACATACCGCATTAACACCGTACGTCCGACCTTTTACCTACTCAGGGGTGGACTACTGTGGACCATTCTGCGTTGCTATCGGCCGCAGGCGAGAGAAACGTTGGGTGGCATTATTCACTTGCCTCACCACTCGAGCCCTACATTTGGATGCATTTTTAATTTGTTTCAGGAATTTTGTGAACCGTCGCGGTGTGCCGATTAGAATTCGTAGCGACAATGGCACTAACTTTATAGGTGCGCAAAAGGAGTTTCGCCAGGAGAACCGCTTATTTGACGTAAATCGGGTTCGACGGGCAATGTCAAAGGAAAACATAGAGTGGATTTTTAATTGCCCAGCCAATCCTAGCGCTGGAGGTTGTTGGGAGCGGCTTGTCTAATGCGTGAAACGCCTGCTACAGAGAACCCTGAAGGATGAGGCACCACGCTTGGAGACCTTCCGCAGCGCACTGATTGAGGCGGAAAATATAATAAACAGCCGTCCACTTACAGAACTTCCTATAACCCTCCGAACCACTTCTTGCGTGGCTGCCTCAATTCCACTCAAACACCTGCACCGGAAGATGAGAAAATCTGTCTGCGCAAACAATGGAGAATTGCGCAGAACCTGAAGGATCGTCTGTGGAAAAGGTGGATTGTGGAGTACTTGCCACAACTTTTGCATCGACAAAAATGGAGGAGTACAGCCTCACCACTAAGAGTAGACCAACAGGTTGTTGTATGCAATCCTGTCTTACCTAGAAGCCAATGCGTCAAATGGCGAATAATTGAAGTCTTCACTGCCAAGGGCGGCCAAGTCCGGAGTGCCGCGGTACGCACCAGCCGCGGTATTATCCGTCGACCTGCATCTAAGCTAGCCGCTTTAAGTTTCGTGGATCCCAGTATGAATCCACCGGAGGTGGGATGTCGCACTAAAAGCTACGGTCTTCGCCGTAAAATGTCTCGCCGAAGTACAAACTCGCCCGGTAATTTTTAATGAACGAGTGAGTAGCATAAGAGCAGCCGGGAAGAAAGCAGCAAATTCTAAACAACCAAGAAGCTGGCACTGAAGTTTAAACCAACCACACCACAAATATAATTGAAATTTGAATTAATAATTTTTAAGCTTGTTAACAAATAATTACAAATATAATTACAAAAGTTTTAGAATAATTACAAATATAATTACACATTTGATTGTTGCAAACTTTGATAGGTATAGCACGTTACGTATAGAAGTTATGGCCATTTTAAGTTTTATCAGATTTGGTTTGGGACTCAAGGATAGCATAGCTGTGAGCGATAGCTTAAATTGACAAGAGGCTCGAGTACTTTATTGTTACCAAATTTCAAGGTTTTATGACGCACCAGTAAAAAGTTACAAGCATTTGGTTGTTGCAAACTTTGATAGGTATAGGACGCACCGTATAGAAGTTATGGCCATTTGAAGTTTTATCAGTGTTTAATTTGGGACTCAAGGGAAGCATAGCTATAAGCGATAGCTTAAACTGATAAGAGGCACGACTACTTGATTGTCACGAAATTTCACGGTTTTATGACGCTCAAGTAAAAAGTTACAAACATTTGATTGTTGCAAACTTTGGTAGGTATAGGACGCACCGTAAAAAAGTTAGGGTCATTTGAAGCTTTAGCAGTGTTTGATTTGGGACTCAAGGGTGGCATAGCTTTAAGCGGTAACTTAAATTGACGCTCCAGTAAAAAGTTACAAGCATTTGAATGTTTCAAACTATGATAGGTGTAGGACGCGCTGTATAGAACTTAGGGCCATTTGAAGCTTTAGCAGGTTTGATTTTGGACTCAAGGGTAGCATGGCTATGTGGGATGGCTTAAATTGGCAAGAGGCTCAAGTACTTTATTCTCACAAAGTTTCAAGGTTTTATGACGCTCCAGTAAAAAGTTACAAGCATTTTAATGTTGCAAACTTTAATAGGTGTAGGACGCACCGTATAGAAGTTATGGCCATTTGAAGTTTTATCAGTGTTTAATTTGGGACTCAAGGGTAGCATAGCTATGAGCGACAGCTTAAATTGATAAGAGGCACGAGTCCTTTATTGTCACAAAATTTCAAGACTTTATGACGCTCCAGTAAAAAGTTACAAGCATTTGAATGTTGCAAACTATGATAGGTGTAGGACGCACTGTATAGAAGTTAGGGCCATATGAAGTTTTAGCAGGTTTGATTTTGGACTCAAGGGTAGCATGGCTATGTGGGATAGCTTAAATTGGCAAGAGGCTCGAGTACTTTATTCTCAAAAAATTTTAAGGTTTTATGACGCTCCAGTAAAAATTTACAAGCATTTGAATGTTGCATAATTTGATAGGTGTAGGACATACCGTATTGAAGTTAGGGCCATTTTTAATTTTATGAGATTTTGATTGGGACTCAAGGGTAGCATAGCTGTGAGCGATACCTTAAATTGACAAGAGGCTCGAGTACTTTATTGTTACAAAATTTCACGATTTTATGACGCTCCAGTAAAAAGTTACAAGCATTTGATTGTTGCCAAATTTGATAGGTATTGGACGCACCGTACAGAAGTTAGGTCCATTTGAAGTTTTAGCAGTGTTTGATTTAGGACTCAAGGGTAGCATAGCTATGAGCGACAGCTTAAATTGACAAGAGGCTCCAGTATTTTATTCTCACAAAATTTCAAGATTTTAAGACGCTCCAGTAAAAAGTTACAAGCATTTGAATGTTGCAATCTTTGATAGGTGTAGGACGCACCGTATAGAAGTTAGTGCCATTTGAAGGATTACCAGGGTTTGATTTGGGACTCAAGGCTAGCATAGCTATAAGCGATAGCTTAAATTGATAAGAGGCTCGAGTACTTTATTGTCACAAAATTTCAAGATTTTATGACGCTCCAGTAAAAAGGTACAAGCATTTGATTGTTGCAAATTTTGGTAGGTATAGGATGCACCGTACAAAAGTTAGGGTCATTTGAAGCTTTAGCAGTGTTTGATTTGGGACTCAAGGGTGGCATAGCTATAAGCGGTAACTTAAATTGACGCTCCAGTAAAAAGTTACAAGCATTTGAATGTTGCAAACTATGATAGGTGTAGGACGCACCGTATAGAAGTAAGGGCCATTTGAAGTTTTAACAGGTTTGATTTTGGACTATGCCACATAGCTATGTGGGATAGCTTAAATTGGCAAGAGGCTCAAGTACTTTATTCTCACAAAATTTCAAGGTTTTATGACGCTCCAGTAAAAAGTTACAAGCATTTTAATGTTGCTTACTTTGATAGGTGTAGGACGCACCGTATATAAGTAAGGGCCATTTGAAGTTTTAACAGGTTTGATTTTGGACTATGCCACATAGCTATGTGGGATAGCTTAAATTGGCAAGAGGCTCAAGTACTTTATTCTCACAAAATTTCAAGGTTTTATGACGCTCCAGTAAAAAGTTACAAGCATTTTAATGTTGCTTACTTTGATAGGTGTAGGACGCACCATATAACCGTATATAAGTACATTTGAAATTTTATCAGTGTTTAGTTTGGGACTCAAGTGTAGCATAGCTATGAGCGACAGCTTAAATTGATAAGAGGCACGAGTCCTTTATTGTCAACAAATTTCAAGATTTTATGACGCTCCAGTAAAATGTTACAAGCACTTGAATGTTGCAAACTATGATAGGTGTAGGACGCACTGTATAGAAGTTAGGGACATATGAAGTTTTAGCAGGTTTGATTTTGGACTCAAGGGTTGCATAACTATGTGTGTTAGCTTAAATTGGCAAGAGGCTCGAGTACTTTATTCTCAAAAAATTTCAAGATTTTATGACGCTCCAGTAAAAAGTTACAAGCATTTGAACGTTGCAAACTTTGATAGGTGTATGACGTACCGTATTGAAGTTAGGGCCATTTTTAATTTTATGAGATTTTGATTGGGACTCAAGGGTAGTATAGCTGTGAGCGATACCTTAAATTGACAAGAGGCTCGAGTACTTTATTATTACAAAATTTCAAGGTTTTATGACGCTCCAGTAAAAAGTTACAAGCAACTTTGATCGGTCTAGGACGCACCGTATAGAAGTTAGGGCCATTTGAAGTTTTAGCAGGTTTGATTTGGGACTAAAGGGTAGCATAGGTATGAGCGATAGCTTGAATTGACAAGAGGCACGGGAACTTTATTGTCACAAAATTTCAAGGTTTTATGACGCTCCAGAAAAGTTAGAAGCATTTGATTGTTGCAAACTTTGGTATGTATAGGACGCACCGTACAGAAGTTAGGGCCATTTGAAGTTTTAGCAGTGTTTGATTTCGGACTCAAGGGTAGCATAGCTATGAGCGATAGCTTAAATTGATAAGAGGCTCGAATATTTTATTGTCACAAAATTTCAAGATTTTAGGACGCTCCACTATAAAGTTACAAGCATTTGATTGTTGCAAACTTTGATAGGTATAATACGCACCGTATAGAAGTTACGGCCATTTGTAGTTTTATCAGTGTTTGATTTGGGACTTAAGGGTAGTATAGCTATGAGCGATATCTTAAATTGATAAGAGGCTCGAGTACTTTATTGTCACAAAATTTCAAGGTTTTATGACGCTCAAGTAAAAAGTTACAAGCATTTCATTGTTGCAAACTTTGATAGGTCTAGGACGCACCGTATAGAAGTTAGGGCCATTTGAAGTTTTAGCATGTTTGATTTGGGACTAAAGGGTAGCATAGCTATGAGCGATAGCTTAAATTGACAAGAGGCTCGGGTACTTTAATGTTACAAAATTTCAAGGTTTTATGACGCTCCAGTAAAAAGTTATAAGCATTTGAATGTTGCAAACTTTGATAGGTGTAGGACGCACCGTATTGAAGTTAGGGCCATTTTTAGTTTTATCAGATTTTGATTTGGGACTCAAGGGTAGCATAGCTGTGAGCGATAGCTTAAATTGCCAAGAGGCTCGGGTACTTTAATGTTACAAAATTTCAAGGTTTTATGACGCTCCAGTAAAAAGTTACAAGCATTTGATTGTATCAAACTTTGATAGGTATAGGACGCACAGTACAAAAGTTAGGGTCATTTCAAGGTTTAGCAGTGTTTGATTTGGGACTCAAGGGTAGCATAGCTATGCGCGACAGCTTAAATTTATAAGAGGCACGAGTACTCTATTGTCACGAAATTTCACGGTTTTATGACGCTCCAGTAAAAAGTTACAAGCATTTGATTGTTGCAAACTTTGATAGGTATTGGACGCACCGTACAGAAATTAGGGCCATATGAGGTTTTAGCACAGTTTGATTTAGGACTCAAGGGTAGCGTAGCTATGAGCGATAGTTTAAATTGATAAGAGCTTCGAGTATTTTATTGTCACAAAATTTCAAATTTTATGACGCTCCAGTAAAAAGTTCCAAGCATTTGATTTTTGCAAACTTTGATAGGTATAAGATGCACCGTTTAGAAGTTACGGCCATTTGAAGTTTTATCAGTGTTTGATTTGGTATTCAAGGGTAGCATAGCTATGAGCGATAGCTTAAATTGATAAGAGGCTCGAGTACTTTATTGTCACAAAATTTCAAGGTTTTATGACGCTCCAGTAAAAAGTTACAAGCATTTGAATGTTGCAAACTTTGATAGGTGTAGGACGCACCGTATTGCAGTTAGGGCCATTTGAAGTTGTATCAGATTTTGATTTGGGACTCAAGGGTAGCATAGCTGTGAGCGATATCTTAAATTGAAAATAGGCTCGATTACTTTATTGTCACAAAATTTCAAGGTTTTGTGACGCAACAGTAAAAAGTTACAAGCATTTGATTGTTGCAAACTTTGATAGGTATAGGACGCACCGTATAGAAGTTATAGCCATTTGAAGTTTTATCAATATTTAATTTGGGACTCAAGGGTAGCATAGCTGTGAGCGATATCTTAAATTGACAAGAGGATTTATTGCTTTATTGTCACAAAATTTCAAGGTTTTATGACGCACCAGTAAAAAGTTACAAGCATTTGATTGTTGCAAACTTTGATAGGTGTAGGACGCACCGTGTTGCAGTTAGGGCCATTTGAAGTTGTATCAGATTTTGATTTGGGACTCAAGGGTAGCATAGCTGTGAGCGATGACTTAAATTGACAAGAGGCTCGATTACTTTATTGTCACAAAATTTCAAGGTTTTATGACGCACCAGTAAAAAGTTACAAGCATTTGATTGTTGAAAACTTTGATAGGTATAGGACGCACCGTATAGAAGTTATGGATATTTGAAGTTTTATCAGTGTTTAATTTGGGACTCAAGGGAAGCATAGCAATAAGCGATAGCTAAAATTGATAAGAGGCACGAAATTTCACGGTTTTATGACGCTCCAGTGAAAAGTTACAAGCATTTTATGTTACAAACTATGATAGGTGTAGGACGCACCGTATAAAAGTTAGGGCCATTTTAAGTTTTAGCAGATTTGATTTTGGACTCAAGGGTAGCATAGCTATATGAGATAGCTTAAATTGGCAAGAGGCTCAAGTACTTTATTCTCACCAAATTTCAAGGTTTTATGACGCTCCAGTAAAAAGTTACAAGCATTTTAATGTTGCAAACTTTGATAGGTGTAGGACGCACCGTATAGAAGTTATGGCCATTTGAAGTTTTATCAGTGTTTAATTTGGGACTCAAGGGTAGCATAGCTATGAGCGACAGCTTAAATTGATAAGAGGCACGAGTACTTTATTGTCACGAAATTTCACGGTTTTATGACGCTCCAGTAAAAAGTTACAAGCATTTGATAGGTGTAGGACGCACCGTATAGAAGTTATGGCTATTTGAAGTACTTTATCATTGTTTAATTTGGGACTCAAGGGTAGCATAGCTATGAGCGACAGCTTAAATTGATAAGAGGCACGAGTACTTTATTGTCACGAAATTTCACGGTTTTATGACGCTCCAGTAAAAAGTTACAAGCATTTGAATGTTGCAAACTATGATAGGTGTAGGACGCACTGTATAGAAGTTAGGGCCATATGAGGTTTTAGTAGGTTTGATTTTGGACTCAAGGGTAGCATAGCTATGTGTGGTAGCTTAAATTGGCAAGAGGATCGAGTACTTTATTCTCAAAAAATTTCAAGGTTTTATGACGCACCAGTAAAAAGTTACAAGCATTTGAATGTTGCAAACTTTGATAGGTGTAGGACGTTCCGTATTGAAGTTAGGGTCATTTCTAATTTTATGAGATTTTGATTGGGATTCAAGGGTAGCATAGCTATGTGAGATAGCTTAAATTGGCAAGAGGCTCAAGTACTTTATTCTCACAAATTTCAAGGTTTTATGACGCTCCAGTAAAAAGTTACAAGCATTTTAATGTTGCAAACTTTGATAGGTGTAGGACGCACCGTATAGAAGTTATGGCCATTTGAAGTTTTATCAGTGTTTAATTTGGGACTCAAGGGTAGCATAGCTATGAGCGACAGCTTAAATTGATAAGAGGCACGAGTACTTTATTGTCACGAAATTTCACGGTTTTATGACGCTCAAGTAAAAAGTTACAAGCATTTGAATGTTGCAAACTATGATAGGTGTAGGACGCACTGTATAGATTAGGGCAATTTTAGGTGTTAGGGCCATTTTAGGTTTTAGCAGGTTTGATTTTGGACTCAAAGCTAGCATAGCTATGTGGGATAGCTTAAATTGGTAAGAGGCTCAAGTACTTTATTCTTACCAAATTTCAAGGTTTTATGACGCTCCAGTAAAAAGTTACAAGCATTTTAATGTTGCAAACTTTGATAGGTGTAGGACGCACCGTATAAAAGTTATGGCCATTTGAAGTTTTATCAGTGTTTAATTTGGGACTCAAGGGTAGCATAGCTATGAGCGACAGCTTAAATTGATAAGAGGCACGAGTACTTTATTGTCACGAAATTTCACGGTTTTATGACGCTCCAGTAAAAAGTTTCAAGCATTTGATTGTTGCAAACTTTGATAGGTATTGGATTCACCGTACAGAAGCTAGGGCCATTTGAAGTTTTAGCAGTGTTTGATTTACGACTCATCGGTAGCATAGCTAAGCGGTAACTTAAATTGATAAGAGGCACGAGTCCTTTATTGTCACAAAATTTCAAGATTTTATAACGCTCCATTAAAAAGTTACAAGCATTTGAATGTTGCAAACTATGACAGGTGTAGGACGCACTGTATAAAAGTTAGGGCCATATGAAGTTTTAGCAGGTTTGATTTTGGACTCAAGGGTAGCATAGCTATGTGTGATAGCTTAAATTAGCAAGAGGCTCGAGTATTTTATTCTCAAAAAATTTCAAGGTTTTATGACGCTCCAGTAAAAAGTTACAAGAATTTGAATGTTGCAAACTTTGATAGGTGTAATTAAATTGATAAGAGGCACGAGTTCCTTATTGTCACGAAATTTCACGGTTTTATGACGCTCCAGTAAAAACTTACAAGCATTTGATTGTTGCAAACTTTGGTAGGTATAGGACGCCCCGTACAAAAGTTAGTGTCATTTGAAGCTTTAGCAATGTTCGATTTGGGACTCAAGGGTGGCATAGCTATAAGCGGTAACTTAAATTGATAAGAGGCACGAGTCCTTTATTGTCACAAAATTTCAAGATTTTATGACGCTCCAGTAAAAAGTTACAAGCATTTGTTTGTTGCAAACTTTGATAGTTGTAGGACTTACCGTATTGAAGTTAGGGCCATTTCTAATTTTATGAGATTTTGATTGGGACTCAAGGGTAACATAGCTGTGAGCGATACCTTAAATTGACAAGAGGCTCTAGTACTTTATTGTTACAAAATTTCAAGGTTTTATGACGCTCCAATAAAAAGTTACAAGCATTTGATTGTTGCAAACTTTGGTAGGTATAGGACTCACCGTACAGAAGTTAGGGCCATTTGAAGTTTTAGCAGTGTTTGATTTACGACTCATGGGTAGCATAGCTAAGCGGTAACTTAAATTGATAAGAGGCACGAGTCCTTTATTGTCACAAAATTTCAAGAATTTATAACGCTCCAGTAAAAAGTTACAAGCATTTGAATGTTGCAAACTATGATAGGTGTAGGACGCAATGTATAGAAGTTAGGCCCATATGAAGTTTTAGCAGGTTTGATTTGGGACTCAAGGGTAGCATAGCTGAGAGCGATACCTTAAATTGAAAAGAGGCTCGAGTACTTTATTGTCACAAAATTTCACGATTTTATGACGCTCCAGTAAAAAGTTACAAGCATTTCATTGTTGCAAACTTTGATAGGTATAAGACGCATCGTATAGAAGTTACGGCCATTTGAAGTTTTATCAGTGTTTGATTTGGGGCTCAAGGGTAGCATAGCTATGAGCGATAGCTTAAATTGATTAGAGGCTCGAGTACTTTATTGTCACAAAATTTCACGATTTTATGACGCTCCAGTAAAAAGTTACAAGCATTTCATTGTTGTAAACTTTGATAGGTCTAGGACGCACCGTATAGAAGTTAGGGCCATTTGAAGTTTTAGCAGGTTTGATTTGGGACTAAAGGGTAGCATAGCTATGAGCGATAGGTTAAATTGACAACCGGCTCGGGTACTTTATTGTCACAAATTTTTTTCATTTTTGTCAATGTTTTATGACGCTCCAGTAAAACGTTACAAGCATTTGATTGTATCAAAGTTTGATAGGTATAGGACGCGCCGTACAGAAGTTATGGTAATTTGAAGCTTTAGCAGTGTTTGATTTGGGACTCAAGGGTAGCATAACTGTGAGCGATAGCTTAAATTGACAAGAGGCTCGAGTATTTTATTGTCACAAAATTTCAAGGTTTTATGACGCTCCAGGGTAACAAAGCTATAAGCGATAACTTAAATTGATAAGAGGCATGAGTCCTTTATTGTCACAAAATTTCAAGATTTTATGACGCTCCAGAAAAAGTTACAAGCATTTGATTGTTGCAAACTTTGGTATATATTGGAAGCACCGTACAGAAGTTAGGGCCATTTGAAGTTTTAGCAGTGTTTGATTTGGGACTCAAGGGTAGCATCGCTATGAGCGACAGTTTAAATTGATAAGAGGCACGAGTACTTTATTGTCACGAAATTTCACGGTTTTATGACGCACCAGTAAAAAGTTACAAGCATTTGATTGTTGCCAACTTTGATAGATATTGGACGCACCGTACAGAAGTTAGGGCCATTTGAAGTTTTAGCAGTGTTTGATTTGGGACTAAAGGGTAGCATAGCTATGAGCGATAGCTTAAATTGACAAGAGGCTCGAGTATTTTATTGTCACAAAATTTCAAGGTTTTATGAAGCTCCAGTAAAAAGTTATAAGCATTTGAATGTTGCAATCTTTGATAGGTGTAGGACGCACCGTTTAGAAGTTAGGGCCATTTGAAGTTTTATCAGTGTTTGATTGGGGACTCAAGGGTAGCATAGCTGTGAGCGATAGCTTAAATTGACAAGAGGCTCGAGTACTTTATTGTCACAAAATTTTATCATACTTGTCAAGGTTTTATGACGCTCCAGTAAAAAGTTAGAAGCATTTGATTGTATCAAACTTTGATAGGTATAGGACGCACCGTACAGAAGTTAGGGTCATTTGAAGTTTTAGCAGGTTTGATTTTGGACTCAAGGGTAGCATAGCTATGTTTGATAGCTTAAATTGGCAAGAGGCTCGAGTTCTTTATTGTCAAAAAATTTCAAGGTTTTATGACGCTCCAGAAAAAGTTACAAGCATTTGATTGTTGCAAACTTTCGTATGTATAGGACGCACCGTACATAAGTTAGGGCTAATTGAAGCTTTAGCAGTGTTAGATTTAGGACTCAAGGGTAGCATAGCTATGAGCGATAGCTTAAATTGATTAGAGGCTCGACTATTTTATTGTCACAAAATTTCAAGAATTTAGGACGCTCCAGTATAAAGCTACAAGCATTTGATTGTTGCAAACATTGATAGGTATAGCACACACCGTACAGAAGTTATGGCCATTTGAAGTTTTATCAGTGTTTCATTTGGGACTCAAGGGTAGCATAGCTATGAGCGATAGCTTAAATTGATAAGAGGCTCGATTATTTTATTGCCACAAAATTTCAAGATTTTAGAACGCTACAGTATAAAGTTACAAGCATTTGATTGTTGCAAACATTGATAGGTTTAAGACGCACCGTATAGAAGTTACGGCCATTTGAAGTTTTATCAGTGTTTGATTTGGGACTAAAAGGTAGCATAGCTATAAGCGATAGCTTAAATTGATAAGAGGCTCGAGTACTTTATTGTCACAAAATTTCAAGGTTTTATGACGCTCCAGTAAAAAGTTACAAGCATTTGAATGTTGAAAACATTGATAGGTGTAGGACGTACCGTATAGAAGTTAGGGACATTTGAAATTTTAGCAGGTTTGATTTGGGACTAAAGGGTAGCATAGCTATGAGCGATAGCTTAAATTGACAAGAGGCTCGAGTACTTTATTGTCACAAAATTTTTTCTTTTTTGTCAATGTTTTATGACGCTCCAGTAAAAAGTTACAAGCATTTGATTGTGTCAAACTTTGATAGGTATAGGTCGCACCGTACAGAAGTTATTGTCATTTCAAGCTTTAGCAGTGTTTGATTTGAGACTCAACGGTAGCATAGCTGTGAGCGATAGCTTAAATTGACAAGAGGCTCGAGTACTTTATTGTCAAAAAATTTCAAGGTTTTATGACGCTAGAGAAAAAGTTACAATCACTTGATTGTTGCAAACTTTGGTATGTATAGGGCGCACAGTATAGAAGTTATGGCCATTTGAAGTTTTATTAGTGTTTGATTTGGGGCTCAAGGGTAGCATAGCTATAAGCGACAACTTAAATTGATAAGAGGCACGACTACTTTATTGTCACGAAATTTCACGGTTTTATGACGCTCCAGTAAAAAGTTACAAGCAATTAATTGTTGCAAACTTTGATAGGTATAGGACGCACCGTACAGAAGCTAGGGTCATTTGGAGCTTTAGAACTGTTTTATTTGGGACTCAAGGGTAGCATAGCTATAAGCGCTCCAGTAAAAGTTACAAGCATTTGAATGTTGAAAACTTTGATAGGTGTAGGACGCACCGTATAGAAGTTAGGGCCATTTGAAGTTTTATCAGTGTTTGATTGGGGACTAAGGGTAGCATAGCTGTGAGCGATAGCTTAAATTGACAAGAGGCTCGAGTATTTTATTGTCACAAAATTTCAAGATTTTATGACGCTCCTGTAAAAAGTTAAAAGCATTTGAATGTTGCAATCTTTGATAGGTGTAGGACGCACCGTATAGAAGTTAGTGTCATTTGAAGCTTTAGCAGGTTTGATTTGGGACTAAAGGGTAGCATAGCTGTGAGCGATAGCTTAAATTGACAAGAGGCTCGAGTATTTTATTGTCACAAAATTTCAAGGTTTTATGAAGCTCCAGTAAAAAGTTATAAGCATTTGAATGTTGCAATCTTTGATAGGTGTAGGACGCACCGTTTAGAAGTTAGGGCCATTTGAAGTTTTATCAGTGTTTGATTGGGGACTCAAGGGTAGCATAGCTGTGAGCGATAGCTTAAATTGACAAGAGGCTCGAGTACTTTATTGTCACAAAATTTTATCATATTTGTCAAGGTTTTATGACGCTCCAGTAAAAAGTTAGAAGCATTTGATTGTATCAAACTTTGATAGGTATAGGACGCACCGTACAGAAGTTAGGGTCATTTGAAGTTTTAGCAGGTTTGATTTTGGACTCAAGGGTAGCATAGCTATGGTTGATAGCTTAAATTGGCAAGAGGCTCGAGTTCTTTATTGTGAAAAAATTTCAAGGTTTTATGACGCTCCAGAAAAAGTTACAAGCATTTGATTGTTGCAAACTTTGGTATGTATAGGACGCACCGTACATAAGTTAGGGCTAATTGAAGCTTTAGCAGTGTTAGATTTAGGACTCAAGGGTAGCATAGCTATGAGCGATAGCTTAAATTGATTAGAGGATCGACTATTTTATTGTCACAAAATTTCAAGAATTTAGGACGCTCCAGTATAAAGCTACAAGCATTTGATTGTTGCAAACATTGATAGGTATAGCACACACCGTACAGAAGTTATGGCCATTTGAAGTTTTATCAGTGTTTCATTTGGGACTCAAGGGTAGCATAGCTATGAGCGATAGCTTAAATTGATAAGAGGCTCGATTATTTTATTGCCACAAAATTTCAAGATTTTAGAACGCTACAGTATAAAGTTACAAGCATTTGATTGTTGCAAACATTGATAGGTATAAGACGCACCGTATAGAAGTTACGGCCATTTGAAGTTTTATCAGTGTTTGATTTGGGACTCAAGGGTAGCATAGCTATAAGCGATTGCTTAAATTGATAAGAGGCTCGAGTACTTTATTGTCACAAAATTTCAAGGTTTTATGACGCTCCAGTAAAAAGTTACAAGCATTTGAATGTTGAAAACTTTGATAGGTGTAGGACGTACCGTATAGAAGTTAGGGACATTTGAAATTTTAGCAGGTTTGATTTGGGACTAAAGGGTAGCATAGCTATGAGCGATAGCTTAAATTGACAAGAGGCTCGAGTACTTTATTGTCACAAAATTTTTTCTTTTTTGTCAATGTTTTATGACGCTCCAGTAAAAAGTTACAAGCATTTGATTGTGTCAAACTTTCATAGGTATAGGTCGCACCGTACAGAAGTTAGGGTCATTTGAAACTTTTGCAGTATTTGATTTGGGACTCAAGGTTAGGATAGCTGTGAGCGATAGCTCAAATTGTCAAGAGACTCGAGTACTTTATTGTCAAAAAATTTCAAGGTTTTATGACGCTCCAGAAAAGGTTACAAGCACTTGATTGTTGCAAACTTTGGAATGTATAGGACGCACCGTATAGAAGTTATGGCCAATTGAAGTTTTATCAGTGTTTAATTTGGGACTCAAGGGTAGCATAGCAATGAGCGACAGCTTAAATTGATAAGAGGCACGACTACTTTATTGTCACGAAATTTCACGGTTTTATGACGCTCCAGTAAAAAGTTACAAGCATTTGATTGTTGCAAACTTTGATAGGTATAGGACGCACCGTACAGAAGCTAGGGTCATTTGAAGCTTTAGAAGTGTTTTATTTGGGACTCAAGGGTAGCATAGCTATAAGCGCTCCAGTAAAAGTTACAAGCATTTGAATGTTGGAAACTTTGATAGTTGTAGGACGCACCGTGTAGAAGTTTGGGTCATTTGAAGTTTTATCAGTGTTTGATTTGGGACTCAAGGGCAGCATAGCTATGAGCGATAGCTTAAATTGATAAGAGGCTCGAGTACTTTATTGTCACAAAACTTCAAGGTTTTATGACGCTCCAGTAAAAAGTTACAAGCATTTGAATGTTGAAAACTTTTAATAGGTGTAGGACGCACCGTATAGAAGTTAGGGCCATTTGAAGTTTTAGCAGGTTAGATTTTGGACTAAAGGGTAGCATAGCTATGAGCGATAGCATAATTTGACAAGAGGCTCGAGTATTTTATTGTCACAAAATTTCAAGATTTTATGACGCTCCAGTAAAAAGTTACAGGCATTTGAATGTTGCAATCTTTGATAGTTGTAGGACGCACCGTTTAGAAGTTAGGGCCATTTGAAGTTTTATCAGTGTTTGATTTGGGACTCAAGGGTAGCATAGCTGTGAGCGATAGCTTCAATTGACAAGAGGCTCGAGTACTTTATTTTCACAAAATTTTTTCATTTTTGTCAAGGTTTTATGACGCTCCAGTAAAAAGTTACAAGCAATTGATTGTATCAAACTTTGATAGGTATAGGACGCACCGTACAGAAGTTAGGGTCATTTGAAGCTTTTGCAGTGTTTGATTTGGGACTCAAGGTAGTATAGCTTTGAGCGATAGCTTAAATTGACAAGAGGCTCGAGTACTTTATTGTCAAAAAATTTCAAGGTTTTATGACGCTCCAGAAAAAGTTACAAGCCCTTGATTGTTGCAAACTTTGGTATGTATAGGACGCACCGTATAGAAGTTATGGCCATTTGAAGTTTTATCAGCGTTTGATTTGGGACTCAAGGGTAGCATAGCACTGAGCGATAGCTTAAATTGACAAGAGGCTCGAGTATTTTATTGTCACAAAATTTCAAGATTTTAGGACGCTCCAGTAAAAAGTTGCAAGCATTTGAATGTTGCAATCTTTTGATAGGTGTAGGACGCACCGTAAAGAAGTTAGGGTCATTTGAAGCTTTAGCAGTGTTTGATTTGGGGCTCAAGGGTAGCAAAGCTCATAAGCGATAGCTCAAATTGATAAGAGGCTCGAGTACTTTATTGTCACAAAATTTCAAGGTTTTATGACGCTCCAGTAAAAAGTGACAAGCACTTGAATGTTGCAATCTTTGATAGGTGTAGGACGCACCGTTTAGAAGTTAGGGCCATTTGAAGTTTTATCAGTGTTTGATTTGGGACTCAAGGGTAGCATAGCTATGAGCAGTGACTTAAATTGAGAAGAGGCATGAGTACCATATTGTCACAAAATTTCAAGATCTTATGACGCTCCAGTAAAAAGTTACAAGCATTTGAATGTTGCAAACTTTGATAGGTGTAGGACGCACCGTATAGAAGTTAGGGCCATTTGAAAATTTAGCAGGTTTGATTTTGGACTCAAGGGTAGCATAGCTATGAGCTATAGCTTAAATTGACAACAGGCTCGAGTACTTTATTGTCACAAAATTTCAAGGTTTTATGACGCTCCAGTAAAAAGTTACAAGCATTTGAAAGTTGCAAACTTTGATGGATGTAGGACGCACCGTATTGAAGTTAGGGCCATTTGAGGTTGTATCAGATTTTGATTTGCGACTCAAGGGTAGCATAGCTGTACGCGATAGCTTAAATTGACAAGAGGCTCGAGTACTTTATTGTCACAAAAATTCAAGGTTTTATGACGCACCAGTAAAAAGTTACAAGCATTTGATTGTTGCAAACTTTGATAGCTATTGGACGCACCGTACAGAAGTTAGGGCTATTTGAAGTTTTAGCAGTGTTTGATTTACGACTCAAGGTTAGCATAGCTATAAGCGGTAACTTAAATTGATAAGAGGCACTAGTCCTTTATTGTCACAAAATTTCAAGATTTTATGACGCTCCAGTAAAAAGTTACAAGCTTTTGAATGTTACAAACTATGATAGGTATAGGGCGCACCGTATAGAAGTTAGGGCCATTTGAAAATTTAGCAGGTTTGATTTTGGACTCAAGGGTAGCATAGCTATGTGTGATAGCTTAAATTGGCAAGAGGCTCGAGTACTTTATTCTCACAAAATTTCAAGGTTTTATGACGCTCCAGTAAAAAGTTACAAGCATTTGAATGTTGAAAACTTTGATAGGTATAGGACGCACCGTACAGAAGTTAGGGTCATTTGAAGCTTTAGCAGTGTTTGATTTGGGACTCAAGGGTAGCATAGCTGTGAGCGATAGCTTAAATTGACAAGAGGCTCGAGTACTTTATTGTCACAAAATTTCAAGGTTTTATGACGGTCCAGAAAAAGTTACAAGCATTTGATTGTTGCAAGCTTTGGTATGTATAGGACGCACCGTATAGAAGTTATGGCCATTTGAAATTTTATCAGTGTTTGATTTGGGACTCAAGGGTAGCATAGCTATGAGCGACAGCTTAAATTGATAAGAAGCACGAGTACTTTATTGTCACGAAATTTCACAGTTTTATGACGCTCCAGTAAAAAGTTACAAGCATTTGATTGTTGCAAGCTTTGGTATGTATAGGACGCACCGTATAGAAGTTATGGCCATTTGAAATTTTATCAGTGTTTGATTTGGGACTCAAGGGTAGCATAGCTATGAGCGATAGCTTAAATTGATAAGAGGCTCGAGTATTTTATAGTCACAAAATTTAAAAATTTTATGACGCTCCAGAAAAAAGTGACAAGCACTTGAATGTTGCAATCTTTGATAGGTGTAGGACGCACCGTTTAGAAGTTAGGGCCATTTGAAGTTCTATCAGTGTTTGATTTGCGACTCAAGGGTAACATAGCTGTACGCGATAGCTTAAATTGACAAGAGGCTCGAGTACTTTATTGTCACAAAAATTCAAGGTTTTATGACGCACCAGTAAAAAGTTACAAGCATTTGATTGTTGCAAACTTTGATAGGTATAAGACGCACCGTATGGAAGTTACGGCCATTTGAAGTTTAATCAGTGTTTGATTTCGGATCAAGGGTAGCATAGCTATGAGCGATAGCTTAAATTGACAAGAGACTCCAGCACTTTATTGTCACAAAATTTCAAGATTATGTGACGCTCCAGTAAAAAGTTACAAGTATTTCATTGTTGCAAATTTTGATAAGTATAGGCCGTACCATACAAAAGTTAGGGCCATTTGAAGTTTTAGCAGAGTTTGATTTGGGACTCAAGGGTAGCATAGCTATGAGCGATAGCTTAAATTCACAAGTGGCTCGAGTACTTTATTGTCACAAAATTTCAAGGTTTTATGACGCTCCAGATAAGAGTTACAAGCATTTGAATGGTGAAAATTTTGATAGGTGTAGGACGCAGCGTATAGAAGTTAGGGTCATTTGAAATGTTAGCAGTGTTTGATTTGGAAGTCAAGGGTACCATAGCTATGAGCGATAGCTTCGATTGATAAGAGGGTCGAGTATTTTATTGTCACAACATTTCAAGATTCTATGACGCTCCAGTAAAAAGTTACAAGCATTTCATTGTTGCAAACTTTGATAGGTATAAGACGCACCGTATTGAAGTTAGGGGCATTTGAAGTTTTATCAGTGTTTGATTAGGGACTCAAGGGTAGCATAGCTATGAGCGATAGCTTAAATTGACAAGAGGCTCGAGTACTTTATTGTCACAAAATTTCAAGGTTTTATGACGATCCAGTAAAAAGTTACAACCATTTGAATGTTGTAAACTTTGATAGGTGTAGGACGCACTGAATTGAAGTCAGGGCCATTTGAAGTTTTATCAGATTTTGATTTGGGACTCAGGGGTAGCATAGCTGTGAGCGATAGCTTAAATTGACAAGAGGCTCGAGTACTTTATTGTCACAAAATTTCAAGATTTTATGACGCTCCAGAAAAAGTTACAAGCATTTGATTGTTGCAAACTTTGGTAGGTATAGGACGCACCGTAGAGAAGTTAGGGTAATTTGAAGCTTTAGCAGTGTTTGATTTGGGACTCAAGTGTAGCATATCTATAAGCGAGGCACGAGTACTTTATTGTCACAAAATTTCAAGATTTTATGACGCTCCAGTAACAAGTTACAAGCATTTGAATGTTGCAAACTTTGATAAGTGTAGGACGCAGCGTATAGAAGTTAGGGCCATTTGAAGTTTTAGCAGGTTTGATTTGGGACTCAAGTACTTTATTGTCACAAAATTTCAAGGTTTTATGACACTCCAGTAAAAAGTTACAAGCATTTGATTGTTGCAAACTTTGAGAGGTATAAGACGCACCGTATAGAAGTTAGCGCCATTTGAAGTTTTAGCAGGTTTTGATTTGCGACTCAAGGTTAGCATAGCTATGAGCGATAGCTTAAATTGATAAGAGGCACGAGTACTTTATTGTCACGAAATTTCACGGTTTTATGACGCTCTAGTAATAAGTTACAAGCATTTGATTGTTGCAAACTTTGATATGTATACGACGCACCGTGGAGAAGTTAGGGCCATTTGAAGTTTTAGCAGGTTTGATTTTGGACTCAAGGGTAGCATAGCTATGTGTGATAGCCTAAATTGGCAAGAGGCTCGAGTCTTTTTTTCTCAAAAAAAATCAAGGTTTTATGACGCTCTAGTAAAAAGTTACAAGCTTTTGATTGTTGCAAACTTTGATAGGTATAAGACGCACCGTATAAAAGTTACGCCATTTAAAGTTGTATCAGTGTTAAATTGATAAGAGGCTCGAGTACTTTATTGTCACAAAATTTCAAGGTTTTATGACACTCCAGTAAAAAGTTACAAGCATTTGATTGTTGCAAACTTTGAGAGGTATAAGACGCACCGTATAGAAGTTAGCGCCATTTGAAGTTTTAGCAGGTTTTGATTTGCGACTCAAGGTTAGCATAGCTATGAGCGATAGCTTAAATTGATAAGAGGCACGAGTACTTTATTGTCACAAAATTTCAAGATTTTATGACGCTCCAGTAAAAAGTTACAAGCATTTGAATGTTTGCAAAATTTTATATGTGTATGACGCACCGTATAGAAGTTAGGGCCATTTGAAGTTTTAGCCGGTTTGATTTGGGACTCAAGGGTAGCATAGCTATGGGCGATAGCTTAAATTCACAAGCGGCTCGAGTACTTTATTGTCACAAAATTTCAAGGTTTTATGACGCTCCAGTAAAAAGTTACAAACATTTGAATGTTGCAAACTTTGATAGATGTAGATCGCTCCGTATAGAAGTTAAGGCCTTTTGAAATTTTAGCTGGTTTGATTTGGGACTCAAGGGTAGCATAGCTATGAGCGATTGCTTAAATTGACAAGAGGCTCGAGTACTTTATTGTCACAAAATTTCAAGGTTTTATGACGCTCCAATAAAAATTTACAAGCTTTTGAATGTTGCAAACTTTGACAGGTGTAGGACGCACCGTATTGAAGTTAGGGCCATTTGAAGTTTTAGCAGTGTTTCATTTAGGATTCAAGGGTAGTATAGCAATTAGCGATAGCTTAAATTGATAAGACACTCGGGTATTTTATTGTAACAAAATTTCAAGATTTTATTACGCTCCAGTAAAAAGTTACAAGCATTTGATTGTTGCAAACTTTGATAGGTATAGGACGCACCGTATAGAAGTTACGTCCATTTGAAGTTTTATCAGTGCTTGATTTGGGACTCAAGGGTAGCATAGCTATGAGCGATAGCTTAAATTGACAAGAGGCTCGAGCACTTTATAGTCACAAAATTTCAAGGTTTTTTGACGCTCCATTAAAAAGTTACAAGCAATTGATTGTTGCAAGCTTTGATAGGTATAGGACGCACCATACAGAAGTTAGGGTCATTTGAAGCTTTAGCTGTATTTGATTTGGGACTCAAGGGTAGCATAGCTATAAGCTATAGCGTAAATTGATAAGAGGCACGAGTACTTTATTGGCACAAAATTTCAAGATTCTATAACGCTCCAGTAAAAAGTTACTAGCATTTCATTGTTGCAATCTTTGATAGGTATAAGACGCACCGTATAGAAGTTAGAGCCATTGGCAGTTTTAGCACGGTTTGATTTGGGACTCAAAGGTAGCATAGCTATGAGAGATAGCTTAAATTGACAAGAGGCTCGAGTGTTTTATTGTCACAAAATTTGAAGATTTTATGACGCTCCAGTAAAAAGTTACAAGCATTTGATTGTATCAAACTTTGATATGTATAGGACGCACCGTACAGAAGTTAGGGTTATTTGAAGCTTTAGCCGTGTTTGATTTGGGACTCAAGGGTAGCATAGCTATGAGCGATAGCTTAAATTGACAAGAGGTTCGAGCACTTTTTGTCACAAAATTTCAGGATTTTATGACGCTCCAGTAAAAAGTTACACGCATTTGATTGTTGCAAACTTTGAGTAGCAGAGCTATGAGCGATAACTTAAATTGATAAGAGGCACGAGTACTTTATTGTCACCAAATTTCAAGATTTTATGACGCTCCAGTAAAAAGTTACAAGCATTTGAATGTTGCAAACTTTGATAGGTGTAGGACGCACCGTATAGAAGTTAGGGTCATGTGAAATTTTAGCAGATTTTGATTTGGTACTCAAGGGTAGCATAGCTATGAGCGATAGCTTAAATTGACAAGAGGATCGAGTACTTTATTAGCACAAAATTTCAAGGTTTTATGATTCTCCAGTAAAAAGTTACAAGCATTTGAATTTTGCAAACTTTGATAGGCGGAGGACGCACCGTATTGAAGTTAGGGCCATTTAAAGTTTTATCAGATTTTGATTTGGGACTCAAGGGTAGCATAGCTATGAGGGGTAGCTTAAATTGACAAGAGGCTCGAGTACTTTATTCTCACAAAATTTCAAGGTTTTAAGACGCTCCAGTAAAAAGTTACAAGCAATTGATTGTTGCAAACTTTGATAGGTATAGGACGCACCATACAGAAGTTAGGGTCCTGTTAAGTTTTAGCAGTATTTGACTTGGGACTCAAGGGTAGCATAGCTATGAGCGACAGCTTAAATTGACAAGAGGCACGAGTAATTTATTGTCACAACATTATTTCATTTTTGTCAAGGTTTTATGACGCTCCATTAAAAAGTTAGAAGCATTTGATTGTATCAAACTTTGATAGGTATAGGATGCACCGTACAGAAGTTAGGGTCATTTGAAGCTTTAGCAGTGTTTGAATTGGGACTCAAGGGTAGCATAGCTATGAGCGGTAACTTAAATTGATAAGAGGCACGAGTACCTTATTGTCACAAAATTTCAGGATTTTATGACGCTCCAGTAAAAAGTTACAAGCATTTGATTGTTGCAAACTTTGATAGGTATAGGACACACCGTACAGAAGTTAGGGACATTTGAAGTTTTAGGACTCAAGGGTAGCATAGTTATGAGCGATAGCTTAAATTGACAAGACGCTCGAGTATTTTATTGTCACAAAATTTCAAGATTTTACGACGATCCAGTAAGAAGTTACAAGCATTTCATTGTTTCAAACTTTGATAGGTGTAGGACGCACCATATGGAAGTGACGGCCATTTGAAGCTTTATCAGTGTTTGATTTGGGAATCAAGGGTAGCATAGCTATGAGCGATAGCTTAAATTGACAAGAACTTCCAGCACTTTATTGTCAGAAAATTTCAAGGTTTTATGATGCTCCAGTAAAAAGTTACAAGCATTTCATTGTTGCATACTTTGATAGGTATAAGACGCACCGTATAGAAATTAGGGCCATTTGAAGTTTTATCAGTGTTTGATTTGGGACTCAAGGGTAGCATAGCTGTGAGCGATAGTTTAAATTGACAAGAGGCTCGAGTACTTTATTGTAACAAAATTTTTTTCATTTTTGTCAAGGTTTTATGACGCTCCAATAAAAAGTTACAAACTTTGGTAGGTAAGGTTGCAAACTTTGATAGGTATAGGACGCACCGTACAGACGTTAGGGTAATTTGAAGCTTTAGCAGTGTTTGATTTGGTACTCAAGGGTAGCATAGCTATGAGCTATAGCTTAAATTGATAAGAGGCACGAGTACTTTATTGGCACAAAATTTCAAGATTTTATGACGCTCCAGTAAAAAGTTAGCAGCATTTCATTGTTGCAAACTTTGATAGGTATAAGACGCACCGTATAGAAGTTAGGGCCATTGGAAGTTTTATCAGTGTTTGATTTGGTACTCAAGGGTAACATAGCTATGAGCGATAGCTTAAATAGACAAGAGGTTCGAGCACTTTATTGTCACAAAATTTCAGGATTTTATGACGTTCCAGTAAAAAGTTACAAGCATTTGATTCTTGCAAACTTTGATAGGTATAGGACGCACCGTACAGCAGTAAGGGTTATTTGAAGCTTTAGCAGTGTTTGATTTGGGACCCAACGGTAGCATAGCTATGAGCGATAGCTTAAATTGATAAGAGGCTCGAGTACTTTATTGTCACAAAATTTCAAGATTTTATGACGATCCATTAAAAAGTTACAAGAATTTCATTGTTGCAAACTTTGATAGGCATAAGACGCACCGTATAGAAGTTAGGACCATAGCTATGGGCGATAGCTTAAATTGATAAGAGGCTCGTGTACTTTATTGTCACAGAATTTTTCATTTTTGTCAAGGTTTTATGACGCTCCAGTAAAAGTTACAAGCATTTGATTGTATCAAACTTTGATAGGTATAGGACGCACCGTACAGAAGTTAGCGTCATTTGAATCTTTAACAGTGTTTGATTTGGGACTCAAGGGTAGCATAGCTATGTGCGGTAACTAAAATTGATAAGAGGTTTTATGACGCTCCAGTAAAAAGTTGGAAGCATTTGAATGTTGCAAACTTTGATAGGTGTAGGACGCACCGTATAGAAATTAGGGCCATTTGAAGTTTTAGCAGGTTTGATATGGAACTCAAGGGTAGCATAGCTATGAGCGACAGCTTAAATTTATAAGAGGCACGAGTACTTTATTGTCACGAAATTTCAAGGTTTTATGACGCTCCAGTAAAAAGTTACAAGCATTTGAATGTTGCAAACTTTGATAGGTGTAGGAGGAACCGTATTGAAGTTAGGGCCATTTGAAGTTCTATCAGTGTTTGATTTGGGACTCAAGGGTAGCATAGCTATGAGCGACAGCTTAAATTTATAAGAGGCACGAGTACTTTATTGTCACGAAATTTCAAGGTTTTCTGACGCTCCAGTAAAAAGTTACAAGCATTTCATTGTTGCAAACTTTGATAGGAATAAGACGCACCGTATAGAAGTTACGGCCATTTGAAGTTTCAGCAGGGTTTGGTTTGGGACTCAAGGGTAGCATAGCTATGAGCGATAGCTTAAATTGACAAGAGGCTCGAGTACTTTATTGTCACAAAATTTCTAGGTTTTATGACGCTCCAATAAAAAGTTACAAGCATTTGATTGTTGCAAACTTTGCTAGATAGAGGACACACCGTACAGAAGTTAGGGACATTTGAAGTTTTAGCAGTGTCTGATTTAGGACTCAAGGGTAGCATAGCTATGGGCGATAGCTTAAATTGATAAGAGGCACGCTCCAGTAAAAAGTTACAAACATTTGAATGTTGCAATCTTTGATATGTGTAGGTCGCACCGCATAGAAGTTAGGGCCGTGTGAAGGTTTAGCAGGGTTTGATTTGGGACTCAAGGGTAGCGTAGCTATGAGCGATAGCTTAAATTGATAAGAGGCTCGAGTACTTTATTGTCAAAAATTATCAAGATTTTATGACGCTCCAGTAAAAAGTTACAAGCATTTCATTGTTGCAAACTTTGATAGGTATAAGACGCACAGTATAGAAGTTAGGGCCATTTGAAATTTTATCAGTGTTTGATTTGGGACTCAAGGGTAGCATAGCTATGGGCGATAGCTTAAATTGATAAGAGGCTCGTGTACTTTATTGTCACAGAATTTTTCATTTTTGTCAAGGTTTTATGACGCTCCAGTAAAAGTTACAAGCATTTGATTGTATCAAACTTTGATAGGTATAGGACGCACCGTACAGAAGTTAGCGTCATTTGAAGCTTTAGCAGTGTTTGATTTGGGACTCAAGGGTAGCATAGCTATGAGCGGTAACTAAAATTGATAAGAGGCACGAGTACCTTATTGTCACAAAATTTCAAGATTTTATGACGCTCCAGTAAAAAGTTACAAGCATTTGAATGTTGCAAACTTTGATAGGTGTAGGACGCACCGTATAGAAATTAGGGCCATTTGAAGTTTTAGCAGGTTTGATATGGAACTCAAGGGTAGCATAGCTATGAGCGACAGCTTAAATTTATAAGAGGCACGAGTACTTTATTGTCACGAAATTTCAAGGTTTTATGACGCTCCAGTAAAAAGTTACAAGCATTTGAATGTTGCAAACTTTGATAGGTGTAGGAGGAACCGTATTGAAGTTAGGGCCATTTGAAGTTCTATCAGTGTTTGATTTGGGACTCAAGGGTAGCATAGCTATGAGCGACAGCTTAAATTTATAAGAGGCACGAGTACTTTATTGTCACAAAATTTCAAGATTTTATAACGCTCCAGTAAAAAGTTACAAGCATTTCATTGTTGCAAACTTTGATAGGAATAAGACGCACCGTATAGAATTTACGGCCATTTGAAGTTTCAGCAGGGTTTGGTTTGGGACTCAAGGGTAGAATAGCTATGAGCGATAGCTTAAATTGACAAGAGGCTCGAGTACTTTATTGTCACAAAATTTCTAGGTTTTATGACGCTCCAATAAAAAGTTACAAGCATTTGATTGTTGCAAACTTTGATAGGTAGAGGACACACCGTACAGAAGTTAGGGACATTTGAAGTTTTAGCTGTGTCTGAGTTAGGACTCAAGGGTAGCATAGCTATGAGCGATAGCTTAAATTGACAAGAGGCTCGAGTATTTTATTGTCACAAAATTTCAAGATTTTACGACGCTCCAGTAAGAAGTTACAAGCATTTGTTTGTTTCAAACTTTGATAGGTATAGGACGCACCGTATAGAAGTTACGGCCATTTGAAGCTTTATCAGTGTTTGACTTGGGAATCAAGGGTAGCATAGCTATGAGCGATAGCTGAAATTGACAAGAGGTTCCAGCACTTTATTGTCAGAAAATTTCAAGGTTTTATGACGCTCCAGTAAAAAGTTACAAGCATTTGATCGTTGCAAACTTTGATAGGTATAGGACGCACCGTACAGAAGCTAGGGTCATTTGAAGCTTTAGCAGTGTTTGATTTGGGACTCAACGGTAGCATAGCTATGGGCGATAGCTTAAATTGATAAGAGGCACGAGTAACTTATTGTCACAAAATTTCAAGATTTTATTACGCTCCAGTAAAAAGTTACAAGCATTTGAATGTTACAATCTTTGATATGTGTAGGTCGCACCGCATAGAAGTTAGGGCCGTGTGAAGGGTTAGCAGGGTTTGATTTGGGACTCAAGGGTAGCGTAGCTATGAGCGATAGCTTAAATTGATAGGAGGCTCGAGTACTTTATTGTCAAAAATTATCAAGATTTTATGACGCTCCAGTAAAATGTTACTAGCATTTCTGTCGCACTAAAAGCTACGGTCTTCGCCGTAAAATGTCTCGCCGAAGTACAAACTCGCCCGGGAATTTTTAATGAACGAGTGAGTAGCAGAAGAGCAGCCGGGAAGAAAGCAGCTAATTCTAAACAACCAAGAAGCTGGCACTGAAATTTCAACCAACCACAAATATAATTGAAATTTGAATTAATAATTTTTAATCTTGCTAACAAATAATTACAAATATAATTACAAAAGTTTTAGAATTTGCTTTCTTCCGCTGCCACCACAGCATTTTCACCACCATTGTGATAATTATTAGGAATTAATATACTCCGTGCAGTCACCGCCGTACTGCTTCAGGTAATTATACTTACAGGATCAAAGAAGAAATCACCTAGATCGCTAGACTTGAATAGCCACCGCTGAGCTGTTTCAAGATTTGTTTGCATCGTCAAAGCCATCGCATAACAAATACTGCCGTACTTCGCCTTCGGAGCGCTAGTGCTTCCGAGAGCATTTTTGTGACGTCATCAACAAGGGTTGATAATTTGCAACAGCCATTTCTTCAAAAAATACGAACAACATTACCGACATCTGTTAATTTCAAAATTAATCGATTCTACCAGAACAAACTGCTGCAAATAATTTTCGATCGGTATTGCAGTGCCGAACCAAGCAGCTCTTGAAATTGAACAGACCTTATATAAAAGAAAAATAAATGTTGACTCGAACGAAATCAAAAAAATTAGAATTAGCAAAAGTAGACGACAGAGAGGAAAGCTCGGATTCAGTGGACAGCAGAGTAATAGAAATGGCCAACGAGGGAACACAGGGCCAAGCGCAGCCGCAAGCAGTTGTAACTAGTGAACAACTGGCGCAGCTCTTCAGCAGTATAAATATACTGCGCGAATCTGTTGACGAACTACGTAAAGAGACGCATCGTGGCCAAATAGAGATTCAACAACTTCGCACTCGAGTGGATAAGGGTGCATCCGGTGTTGGGTGTAATGAATCCTCCTTTCATGAAAGTGTACAATCACCGCTGCCACAAACGTCGACGCAGCAACCACAGCAGATGCCGCAATCGCAGCCACCAAATACATCGACGCCGTATAATGGTGTTATGACTTTTATCGATAGCCCCGGCGGTAAGTTATATCCACTGCCATCTTTCGATGGAAACCCTGAAGATTGGCCCCTGTTTTTAGCCAACTTCAGAGACACGACCAATGAGTTTGGTTATAATAATCGCCAGAACCTTATGCGTTTGCATAAGGCACTTCAAGGGAATGCGAAGCGCGCTGTGACGTCACAACTCATATATCCTGACGACGTGACCAAAGTCATGCAGGACTTAGAGTTAAATTTTGGACGCTCTGACT